>JASJET010000086.1:665000-1250000 GCA_034092305.1 Diaprepes abbreviatus | reverse complement strand
TCGTCATCTACACCAAATCGGGTTCTTGGATGTATCTTTTTCTGGAAACACATCAATTACTTCTAAAGGGGCGAGGTTTCGCGCATAGATACAAAAAAAAATTGGGTTGAGCTTTATCACTAATAGCATCTCGCTCGTATGTATGCATATATGTATGTATGCATACGGATATATATGTGTATGTTTGTGTATGTATATGTTTGGATATATGTGTATGTATGTATGTATGTATACTTATGTATGTGTATGAATGCATATGTGAGTATATGCATGTACTCATGTGTGTGTATATATGTATATGAATATGTATATAAGCGAATATATGTACGTATAATGTATACGTGTATCTTGTGTGAGCATATGGGTGTATACATGTGTATGTATATATGTATATGAGTGGGCATATGAACGTATATACATGGATGTCTGTGTGAGTATATGGGTGTTTGTATGTTAACGAACTTCAATTTTTTAATTGCTATAGCTCATTTTTGTTAGAATTGTTTGTATTTCGTTTCAGAGAACCATTCTTAGAATGCTTCTTGTGTACCACAGCACTATTTAATTTTATATTGAATTGTATATACTTCAATAATTAGGGTGTGCTGGAAGATGAACCAAATCTTCTCATCCATAATAAAGTATGTATGCAAATAAAACTACATTTTGTTATTATATCCATTTATGTTTATTAATAGATATTACAATTTACTGAATGCTTTTTAATACCATTCATCTTTTTCAATGAATAAAACCAAATTGGACATGTTTACAATGGATCTGATTCTAATTATAAACTCAACTCAGATCGAGTATTTTCCCTCATTTTTCAGTGATAACAATTCCAACTACGATTCTGGGGAGGATGATACATCCTTCAAAGCCGAGGCCAAAGTCATAAATATAGTGGTAAAATATCGCAATTGGAGTGCTAATGAAACCATTGAGACTTACTTATAATTGAAGATGACGATGTTATCCTTATGAACGATATCAATGCCAGTAACATTTACTGATTGAGATCCGATGACTCGATATTTTTAAAGAATGCGAGGTTCTATTAAAATTTTTTAAATAAATTCATTTTGGAGGAAATAAGATTTGAGATAATATCGGTATATATTTTTGTTCGAATTAGTCCTTTTTTTTCGGTTAAAGTCTCTTCTACGTGCATTAGTAAGTAGTAAAATATCCTTATAGCTTTTTAAATAACTGCCGTAATAATGATCAAAACATGCCTTTGTTAGCAGATTCAATAAACCATCAGTTTAAGTACAACACATTTCCAACTCCAAGAATGATATTCTTCAATTTAATTTGACATATCACCTACAATTATAGTTTCTAAGTCCGACAATATTTTTTTGATTGATCCAAAAGCTACAATTTGATTTTACAGCTAACTATCTTAACACTTTACAAGTCTGTTTTACTGATCACATGTTATTTGTGGTCTTATATATTCATAGAAACATGACAGTAACGTAACTTATATATTAACTAGAATTTGTAAGATTTAACTATTACATAGGTTTTATGCGATATTATAATGAATATTAATACCATAACCCCCACTCATTCAAATGATTGGGAGATATTTATCAATCGAGGGTGTTGAAGGCATTTTTATGTTATGTGTCTATATTTTTCTCTTGAGTGTAGCTAAAAAGACTAGTTTTTTTTCTAGTATTACATCTATTGGCATAGGTCAATAAGGTTTTTCCTGTATTAAATGAAATAAATTCGAAAAACATATTTTGATGTGTGCATTTAACAAGAATCACGAACAAAAGTTTTTAAAATTTAGACAAATGAGGTTCTGATCTTCCTGTATACTAATAAATTTCTTAATATGTTTAAAATAAAAAGATGTAGAGTGCTACAAAGAATTTTAGGAAGACGAGGATGGAGAGGTGGTGACGAAAACGAGGACATTGAAGCCTATGGTTTAATAGAGGGAAATGATGTAGATTTTAATTAAGTTTGTTACACGATTTCAATTGTATGAATGTTACATTACCTGCTATGAATTTACAAAAAAACATTTAAATGAAAATATGATTCCAATGAATTCTATTCTGCTGGAAGACATAAAAATACACCACAAAAATTTAATATATACAGCAAATTTATCTAGATAGGTTTCCTAATTGTGGATATACCCAAGACTATTACAAATAACTTGTATACACAAATATCAAGCCTACATATGTCAACCAATCCCCGCGCTGTGCATTCTCAGTTGCTTGATATTCGTGAAATCTATCAGACATATTAATTTCACATACTCAAACTGGAAATTTCTATAAGGATATGTGTGAGAATTTACATAAATTCTATACTTCTAATTACTCTAAGAACAAACATACACGGTAAACAAATCTAGCGAAAATTTATCCTCAGATGTCAGCTTTTCAGTTATACTTATCCGATATACATGTCAAGGTTAAAAAAATAAGGTAGCTTTATCACACGCGGGAGATAAACCCTATTTTATACTTATAATCGAACATACACCTGAAGGTACCATAATTTGACTTTATTAGAAGGATTTTATGACAATTAAGACATGTAACTAACCTGTTCGCATAAAGCAAACAATACAACCTTCTAGTTGCAGTACAAGAACTTCCCTAACCCAATGAGCTATATAACTTAATCAATCAGTTAAAGACTATCCTTATAAAATTTCATTTATTCATAGGGTTGCGGCATTAAGCTAAGTTACATTTTACTATATTCATATATATATATATATATATATATATATATATATATATATATATATATATTTATATATATATATTTATATATATATATAAATATATATATATATATATATATATATATATATATATATATTTATATATATATATATATATATATATATATATATATATATATATATATCTGTATGATTTTACAATCTTTTACATACTTAATATACCCTGGTGTCATATATAAACTTACATATATTTACATACTTTTACACTTTATGTCTATTATTTTATTATATTAGTCTTATTTATATGCATCGTTGGACCACATAGCTACTTCTTTATTATTGCAGTAGTAACAAGATATTTTTTCTAGGTGTAGGACCATCTATAACATCACCTTTTTGATTATTGTAATGCTCAGTAGAGAAAAAATATTTTTTATTTCAGAGTCTTGTTGTAGTGCTTTTGGGAGTTTATGATAAACCAAAAGTATTTCATCACTACAGGCGACAATTATTTCTTTAGACAATCCAATAAGTTCTTCCATAGTCATATCTTTTAAATATTTTTTCCTAGCAAAGGCTTTCACTGAATTTAAAATCCCCTCCACATTTTCAGCATATATAATTACTATTTTTTCACTTTCAAATTTTAGATATATACAACTGCAAATCATTAAATTAAATTAATTTTTAAAAGATTTTCAAATTTTACAAGTCTTTATAAATTTCAGAAGAAAAAAACTAACAGTGAACAACCTAAGATCTCGACTTTATACTTGATTTTTCGTCATGCGTAGACTAAAAATTTAAATGTTTAGACTTGTAAAAGACTTGCTCTAACTAGCTGAACCCTATTTCTTTTTTACTTTCAAGGCTTATATCTCGTATTCTTTCATATATCCTAGACTATTAGGTTTTTCCATACAAGAAATATCACTGGTTTTTAATACAAATGAACCAAATCACCCCTTATTGTGTGCGACTACATAGTAGACACATCTCTGTGAACTTGGAAAACATATGTCTTTTGTATTCTCTCTCTCTCTCTCTCTCTCTATATATACATATATATATATATATATATATATATATATATATATATATATATATATATATATATATATATATATATCTTCTTTTCCCATATGAACTCGTGTAAATACCTATTTCTATCAAATATTTTAGCAATAACAAATTAAACCTAGCAATAGTGGTTTAGTTCGAGTTGGTATGGGTTGGTTTAGTTTTTGTTCGTATAAATATGTAAGACCACTAATAGCATGCGGTTAGTAATTCACATTTTTAAAAGTAGGTCATCAAATTTGTGTAAGTTTTCGCAAGCCTCATTATAGAAATTTTAAGTTTGAACATGTAAGACGAGGTTGCAGGTTTGTTATATTAGACTTAATATGTGCGTTCAGAAAGTCACATATCCAGCATTAAAAACTTGGATAGATAGCCTTATTATATTACACTTTTATTGTTGTTGCATCTAAATAGCTTTTAAATGTTTATTCTAGTAATGAAAATTGTAGTAATACAGTTCTTCACCCTCGTGCAAAAAAACTTTGAGAACAATGGGGTGTACAAAAGTATAAGAGGGTATTCATGATTAAAAATTAATCTGTTTAAAAATATGACTAATTTTAGGATATGTGTACCCAGGTGAGTATGGTGAGTTTATCTCTAAAGAGCTAGTAATTTTTGATAGATGTATGAAGTTAACCATTACTTAAAACTTACAGGCAAGTTGAGTGCTTGATTAAATCTTGTTACTGCATCCACCGCATTATAGGACACCTCACTTTTTGCCATAATCTTTCCTTTGGTAGCCAAAACCAAACGAAGAAAAGCCAATTAGTTTATGTGGGGGTAATGAGAATAGTTATACTCTACCAAGCTTGTAACTGAATCTAAAAAGTACCCAGTTTTAGTTAAACGACTCCTAAATCTTTTTTTATCATTTCAAATCTATATGTGTACAGCAAAATCTCGAGTAGGATTGATTCTTGTGGGTAATTTAATTAGTATATCTTCCACGGTGAGTGGGACTTCATTAATTCAGTATTTTTTCTAGCCATTGCTTGTTCATAACTCGAATGTGCATTATCCATATATCCTGAGAATCCCCATTTTGTTGGAAATAGTTCAAGGTTTGATGTTGAAACTTCATTTTCAACAGTCATTTTTATACAAGTTGCTTATTTTATATAATTAAACAAGGTACTTTCGGCACTCGAACTACTTGGATATTGGGATAGTTTCTATATAAATACCATGGAGTTCACTCAACTGCTTTGATATATCAGAAATCTTTGAACCGCTATATATTTGTTGTCGCAGACTAGTTACAGAACTATAGTGTAATAGCAAAGATCTCTTCTTCAAATATATAAAGATTACAATAGGAATTACATATATCATGACTTAAGTAATCTTCATAACATTCAAACCATATATGGATACCATCACTAATTAAACATTTTAGGCCAAGTTTCATTTTGTTTGTTTAAATGTCCTGAAGATCTAGGCTTTTACCAATTTCAAATGCAACCGTGGATATTAGATTTGTACTGTGTGAAAGCTTGGAGTACACACATAATATAAAAAATGTCTTCAGTATCCTCGATTGATAAGTGTCTTCCGTCTTTTGAGTGTGTTTGAATTATGGTGTTGATATTAAAAACATTATTATAATATTATATAAAAGCTTTACAATAGTTAGATCGTACAAATTTTATTTAATATAAATTACATTACTATATTTCTATGAATATATAAGCTCACTAATAGCATGTGGTTAGTGGATTAAATGAGTATGTATAATGATAATAGTTCTGGTAATAGAGCTCAAACTTAATAGTCAGCACAATGGATATGTTTTAGCGCTTTTAAAATTCTAACAATTCTTTATATCTGTAGGGCGATAATATATGATTAGTGACGAGTCAGGACAAAGATGCGATCGGAAATAACTTTTTTACAGACATTAATGGACTTAAGAATTACGAAAGACTATTTTAAAATGTTATATGTAACCATAGGTGTTGGATCTATGCTGTTAGAAGACTCAGAGTTTTCTTCAGGTAAAGAATTACTATCACCAAGAGAATCGAAATTTATAGCATCAAAAATTCATATATACATTTTATTAACTGCAAAATCTGTTAAGCGTTCTAATATATAGATATATATTCATCCATATCCTCTTCCGATAAAAGAACATGTGTTTTTCAAACTTACAGAGATGTGTCTGCTATGTATTCACACACAATGAGGGATAGGTAGTTCCATTTGCAATAAAAGACTAATGATGTTTCTTGTTAAGAAAAATCTAAAGGTCTACGATATTTGAATAAATGTAATTTATAATCCTATGAAGCAAAGAGAACTAGGACTCAACTTGTTACAGCAATTATTTTACAAGGCTAAACATTTAATTTTTTTAGTATACGCATTATGGAAAAATCATATATATATATATATATATATATATATATATATATATATATATATATATATATATATATATATATATATAATGCAAAAATCTTAGGTAGTTCATTGTTAGTTTTTTCTGATGTTTATGAAGATACTTAAATTTCGTATAACTGTAGCTCTTGTTACGTGCTCAAATTTATAGATATATCCATTCAAATCTTCTTTCAAAAAGAATACAAAAAGACATATGTTTTCCAAGTTCACAGAGATGTGTCTACTACGTAGTCGCACACCATAAGGGGTGATTTGGTTCATTTGTATTAAAAACCAATGATATTTCTTGTAGGGAAAAACCCAACAGTCTAGGATATCTGAAAGAATACGAGATATAAGCCTCGAAAGTAAAAAGAAATAGGGTTCAGCTTGTTACAGCAAGTCTTTTACAAGACTACACATTTAAATTTTTAGTCTACGCATGACGAAAAATCAAGTATAAAGTCGAGATCTTAGGTTGTTCACTGCTAGTTTTTTTCTTCTGAACTTTATGAAGACTTGTAAAATTTGAAAATCTTTTAAAAAATAATAGAAATTTAATTTAATGTTTTGCGGTTGTATATATCTAAAATTTGAAAGTGAAAAAATAGTAGTTATATATGCTGAAAATATGGAGGGAATTTTAAATTCAGTGAAAGCCTTTGCTAGGAAATAATGTTTAAAATATATGACTAGAGAAGAACTTATTGGATTATCTAAAGAAATAATTGTCGCCTGTAGTGATGAAATAGTTTTGGTTTATCATAAACTCCCAAAGGCACTACAACAAGACTCTGAAATAAAAAAATATTTGTTCTGTACTGAACATTACAATAATCAAGAAGGTGATGTTATAGTTGGTCCTACACTTAAAAAAAATTTCTTGTTACTACTGTAATAATAAAGAAGTAGCTATGTGGTCCAACGATGCATATAAATAAGACTAATATAATAAAATAATAGACAAAGTGTAAAAGTATGTAAAATATTGTAAAATCATACAGATATATATATATATATATATATATATATATATATATATATATATATATATATATATATATATATATATATATATATATATATAGGAAGACGTAGAATAAATTAAAATGTAACTTAGCTTAATGCTGCAACCCTATGAATAAATAAAACATATTTTGTAAGGATAGTTTTTAACTGATTGATTCAGTTATATAGCCCATTGGGTTAGGAAGTTCTTGTACTGCAACTTGAAGGTTGTATTGTTTGCTTTATGCGAACAGGTTAGTAACATGTTTTAATTGTCATAAAATCCTTCCAACAAAGTCAAATTATGGTACCTCCAGGTGTATGTTCGATTATAGGTATAAAATAGGGTTTATCTCCCGCGTGTGAAGCTACCTTATTTTTTTAACTTTGACATGTATATCGTATAAGTGTAACTGAAAAGCTGACATCTGAGGATCAATTTTCGCTAGATTTGTTTACAAGTATACCGTGATGGTTGTTCTTAGAGTAATTAGAAGTATAGAATTTATGTAAATTCTCACACATATCCTTATAGAAATTTCTAGTTTGAGTATGTGAAATTAATATGTCTGATAGATTTCACGAATATCAAGCAACTGAGAATGCACAGCGCGGGGATTGATTGACATATGTAGACTTGATATATGTGTATACAAGTTATTTTTAATAGTCTTGGGTATATCCACAATTAGGAAACCTATCTAGATAAATTTTGCTGTATATTTTAAAAAATTCTAATCGAACCTCGCATTTCTTAAAAATATCGAGTCATCGGATCTCAATCAGTAAATGTTACTGGCATTGTTATTGTTCGTAAGGATAACATCGTCATCTTCAATTATAAGTAGGTCTCAATGAGATATTTTACCACTATATTTATGGCTTTGGCCTCGGCTTTGAAGGATGTATCATCCTCTTCAGAATCGTAGTTGGAACTGTTATAACTGAAAAAACAGGGAGAATACTCGATCTGAGTTGAGTTTATAATTAGAATCAGATCCATTGTAAACGTGTCCAACTTGGCTTTATGCATTGAAAAAGATGAATGGTATTAAAAAAGCATTCAGTAAATTGTAATATCTATTAATAAACATAAATGGATATAATAATAACAAGATATAGTTTTATTTGCAAACATACTTCATTTTGGATGAGAAGATTTGGTTCATCTTCCATCAGACCCTTATTATTGAAGTATATACAATTCAATATAAAATTAAATAGTGCTGTGGTACACAAGAAGCATTCTAAGAATGGTTCTCTGAAACTAAATGCAAACAATTCTAACACAAATGAGCCATAACAATTAAAAAATTGAAGTTCGTTAACATACATACACCCATATACTCACACACACATCCATGTATATACGTTTATATGCCCACTCATATACATATATACATACACATATATACACCCATATGCTCACACAACATACACGTATACATTATACGTACATATATCCGCTCATATACATATTCATATACATATATACACACACATGTGTACACGCATATACTCACATATGCATTCATACATATACATAAGTATACATACAGGTAAAAAAATTGATACAGTAAAAATGTATCTTTAAAGGGGTATATGCACCATTAATCCTATTCACATGCTCTACCTCTTGTCAAATTCTAACAACGCATTTTTACTTAACGAGGAATGATAATACACAGGCACGGTCGGGTCCAGGTAAAGATACTTCCGGGATTCTGATTTCGTAGAAATGATTTCAAACGATCATTTAAAACGGATGTAAAATAATATATATATATATATATATATATATATATATATATATATATATATATATATATATATATATATATATATTGCGAAACTCTATTAAAAACTCCGTAAATACATATTTTGGTCAAAACTTTCATTATTCAAAATATCACTTAAAACGACAATAGCCAAGACAAGAGCGAGTTTTCGTTCATCCGGAAATTCGAATACAAAAGACTATTTTAAATGCAAGGTATGGGTAATGTGAATAAAGATATTTTAACTTCAACTGTAGTTGTTAAATTCTAAACTTAATCTTTTGAACCTACAATATTCGGAATAATACATTAAATAAGATAAAATAAAATCAGAACAAAAAGGATTCAATAAAGGAACATATAGAAGTCAAAGTCATTACAAATACTTTTTCTCTTTTAAAATTCTAACAATACTCTTGACTTAATTCAAAAGGTAGACATCTGCCTGGTGGCCAAAAGCAGGCACAATAAGGTGCGAAAATACAATAGAACCCTTATTTTTAATAGGATTTATTTTAATTATTTAATTAATATAGAGTAATTAATTAAAAACAATAGACATAACCCTTAAATCCATTGTTTTAAATGGAAAAACGGGGTCAGGTTAGGTCTATTTTCGTTAATTAATTAAAAAAATTGCATAGGCCACGTACGCGACCACCTTGGATATGCCTCTGGGGCGGCCCCTCAACTGTCCAATTACCCCTACTTATCTATACTACTTGTTTACCACCGAAATCATTATGAGTTTAAATAAATTAGTAATTAAGCATTAATATTTCAATATTTCAATAAATTATTAAAAAAAAACGTACAATTTTAAAATAACTTATCATTAGTGGCCTTGACGTAGATGCAGGCGAGATCCAGCTTCTACCATAACTTCGAGCCTCAAAATGGTAACACGTGGTGGATTGAGCATCAGGAACGGAACTGGGTCTTACAGCTTCTGCTGGGACATCAGTACCATCTTGGAAGAGATAGAAAGGCGACGAAGGGAACATATAGAGGCAGAGAAATGAGAATCGCCGAAATATCGACGACTGAGCGACGAAAAGAGGAAGAAAGAAAGATCGGTGGAAAAGAAAAAGAAAAAAGAAGAGGCCTGAAATAAACGCCCAAAATTAGTGACTGGTTTTATCAATCTCTTGCAGAGAATGCAGACGATAAAAATTAGTTTTAAACTGGGAATACAAGGATGAAATTTAACTTATCCTAGTTGACATATGGCCTCACATCTGACTGCCAAGTTCTTTCGCATTTGTGGGGAAACATCCGGAAAATTCCGTTACAACACATAACTACGCAACATAATTTTCAAACTATAATTGCCTACGGGAAAAAACTTGCAAAAAGCCGTGCGAGCAACGCACATATACTTACACACGTGACTACAAAAGGGGCGATATCTATCGGCTAATCCCTTTTAAAGGATAAACGGCCCACAAAAATGAAACCACAACTGCCAACTTAACTATAGCTCTGAATACAATCATAAGTCACTAATCTGTAATTGGCAATACTGCCTGTTAGTACAATATCTCATTCTAATCAAGGTATCACGAAAAATAGGATTTCTGTAATTTCGAATGTCGACAAACGGAATCATTCTACGTCAATATGCTGACAAGTTCAGGACATCTATCAAATGAGTAGTTATCAAATTCCAAATCGTCCACGAGGGGCTCCTCTTGTCTATAAAAAATATTTTGGTTTAACAAGATGTCTCAAAATAACCAAACCGTCAGGTAAATACCCAGCACAAATTTAAAATTGCAAGGAATATAATATTAATAAATATACCATTTCAAGTCTCCCTTTTATTGATTAGGCTAACCTTTAATTTACTTTTTTTTGGTTAGGCGGACGACGACTTCTAGACAATTGCTCTAAAGCATATAGTTTAAGTTCATCTAGTGCATCTACGGCTAACATTATTTTGCGAAACAGGGAGTTAGCTGCTCGTCGACGATTGCGAAGGAATAAAATATTAATTGCTAGATGAATATAGATCGCCACGTAGAATTATAGAGAAGTGATATCAGCCTAATGTAAACTTGAAATACATCGATTATTGAAAATATTTAAATGCAAAAATTGTGGTATTACCAATTTGAAATGTACATGGACCTAAGGTTTGTGTTGATAAGTGGAGAAATTAAATAAATGTTTAAGTGACTAGATTCTTTTATTTCTTGAGTTTTGTTCGACACCGAGACTAAAACCAAAACAAACGCCATTCATAAGTAATTATTCTTAAAGTAACCATCAAGACATTGAATTAAAAGATACGTTAAATAAAAGTTAACCTCAAAGACTCGTATCTCTAGTTTCCTTTTATTGATATTTGGGCTGGTTACGAGCAATTTAGATAAATAGATTTTTCTTTTGATAAATTTTAACTAAAGTAGGGCTAAATGTGGCAAAAATCTGTATTGCGGAAGATCTAAATATATAAAAATTTGAGAAGCAAAATAATCATGTAACAAAGTATTTTCAAAATCGTGGTTTTACTCGAGATTGTGCTAATCAGGATTTGAATTATCAGAAATTTCATATTTGTCATTAGACTAATTATATTCATTTTGGTTGAAGTGGTGAGTTTTTGATTTTTGGAAATACACATTTGATCTTTGATTATTTTGTTGCTGATTTTCATACGCGGGATGTAAGGATGAGGGTTGTGTCCTATAAGCGTTTTGATTTTGATTTGGTTAAAAAGTTTGTGGTCTTTATTGGTACGTTTGAAATTTTGGTTGAAAATTTGGATTTGTTTGAGATTATATTTGTATTTGTCTCATTTTACATTCAATGATGGTGTGACCATTTTTTTTGCTAAAACTACAAAATTTTTGAATGGGTTTTGGAATTGATGGCTTCACCTTATTTGTACGGGAATTTTCGAGAGAGTTGTAATTCGCATTTTATTCGGTTCACTGCGTCTAGTATCGTTAAAAGGTTGCCTGCTTTATTATTTGCCCTAATTTCGGTTCTAGGCCTATTGATAAAGTATTTTGGCACATATTTTCAATTAAAATTGTTTGAGCATTCTTTTGATATTGATTTAATATTTGCTTTGCAACGGCATAGTACACTTTCGCGTTGTGAGTTTATATTCTTTGTTGGTCTTGTATTAATAAGGTTAGATAGCGTGAATCACCAAAATGAACCGTTGAGTTATTTCATTCCATGTATCGATATTTCTAGAATTAATCAATTGTGCGGCTTTTCCTTTCAATTGATTTTTTATTTTATTGTTCTGGGTGCATCGTTATTTTCATTTTGCTTTGCCATTGTTGTTGTTGCTAAATCCAAATTTTAAGATGTTATTTGAGTCAGTGAGTGAGCTTAATTATTTTTTGTTACGAAATTTGAGATTTTTTTAATTGAATTTAAATTGAATTGAGTTGTATTGAACCGATATAAATTATTTACAATTAAAAAGTTATTTACAATGACTTACATTAAGTTGAAGAATATTTTTTTTTGTTGATTGAAGCATTGAGGGGCTGGGGGGTAGAACAAATGTTACGACGTGCCAGGGGTTTTCCTACGAATTGCTAATCCATACGGGTTGTTATAGCTGCGATGTGCCAGTGGTTTTACTACATATTCCTAATCAAACCGGCGTTGTGGCTAGCTCTTCGTGCTAGGGGCATCAGTACGGGGTTCCTAATCCACACGAAGATGTTACTTCTACTTCAGCTTCCACGCACAGTTGCTGGAATCGGGGTTGAATCTACGACAACTGAGTTGTTAGATCTCGCCCGCAGGCTACTTGTTCTACGAAGTGTCGCGATGAGTTTGCTTCTTTGTTTGATGTCGGCTCGTTGCCTTTTTGATGTGGATTCTTTTGACCTTGTTTATGAGTTCCTTGACTCTTGAATTTGAGTGTTTTGACTCTTTATTTTGAGTTCTTTGACCCTTGAAGTGGGCTCGTTTTTCCTTAATTGAATTAAATTAATGATTTGCTTTTTGGAGCATTTTAATGTTTATGAATCAATAAATGGCTTTTTGGAGCATTGAAATCTAGATTTTTCTTGAAGCACCGGATTTCTTGTTTTATGAAGAAATGGATTCACCGTGGTACACACGTCAAAACATCCGAACGACTACGCCAATTGTTAGATGTTGGGCGAGTGGTAAGGCTTTTTAAAGAAACCTTTAATGCAGTTGCACGGCTAACAATAATTGTATTTAGAACATTACTTTTTACACTTTGATTTTAACTTTAAAGGAAATTAATAATGGTTTTAAAATAATTAATATGACTTTAGAATAATATAAGTTATATGTGTAGTAGCTCAACTTACTCATTGCTTACTTACTCACTAAAGAGCGCAATATGACTGCAGGTATTTATAGGCAATCTGTTATTTCCTATAATGCATTATTTATAGATGCAATTCATGTGTTCTCATATTATATCAAGTGTCTGTTTATAACAATAAGACATTATTCAGCGTCTAGACTTTTTTTATGACATTGGATAATATTGTTATTGTTATTTAGGCAGATTCAGCGTATTCGCCAAACACTTGCATCCGTTCGGATAACCTAACATATCATATTAATGAATCATATCCTACACCTGTTACAAGATGAGTACTATAATAGTAAACAACTTAGTATAACTTAATATATGGGTTATATTTTAGTAGATATATATTTGTTTTGAATAATTATTTACTACGTATAGTAGATTAACACATTAAACATAGTTTATTCGTAAAAACTAATTGCACTGATATTCCTAACTTTTAGAGCTACCCCAGAAAAAAAACATCGAAATTGATCTATTCGTTGTTGAAATACCAATAATTTTTCCGAGCGCCGTTAATTTGAAGCAAAGAGTTTAGTTTTCTGGCGAGCGCGAGAGCTTGGCGGTGGGATGTTTAATATGTAAGAGGAAGGCTCCAACTCTATTTCTTTATAAAAAAACACTCCCTTTTTTAAAGCAATATTTAAGAAATCTAAAATTAATTTTTTCATTTGCCCCTAACAAGGTATGAAAATTTAGGTCTTCATGAAGATATCAAGCCTTTGTGGAATTCGAAATGTTCACAAAAAAAAAAATTATAGCAATCAACATTTTGCGTCTTGGGAGAAACAAATGGTAATATCTCAGCAACAAACTATTATAAAATATCATTAATTCAAGATGACGAGGGCTTCCCTTTATCAGCAAAAAAGTCCAAAAAATATTAATTTTGCAATAAATAATTTATATGTAAAAAATGGCCAATTTTGGGTTTTTTCGGCCTTCCTACAATAACGAATTGATGAAACTGATGGCACAAAAGCTTAATTTATAGGTTTTTAAAATCTCTACAACTTTTATTCGAAACTTTTTTTTCCAAAATGATTTCCTTGACTTGTAGATTCAACAAAACTCTTTTGGCCAATTTTGACCCACCCCCCCGGCTCAGGCTATTTTTTACTGTTACATTTTATGTAGGGTTTGTTGCGATATTGTCCCCTTGCTAGATCTCATCTATCTTGAAATTTACGTCAAAACATTAATTTTTATGTATGCCTTAGACTATAAGTATTTTCTTACAATTAATATACTTGGATGCAGATAATCCTTCGAGTGAAATAACGTAAACATTTACAAATTTTTAATTATAAATAACCTGTTCAGTCAGTTAAGCAGATACTATTGAAGAGAGTGGTACGCTTAAGTTTTGGTAAGTGGCTTTTAAAATTTATCATTGTTTAATTTGTTTGAATTGGGTATCCGTTTACACGAGCTAAAAGCAAATGATCTATAAATAAAATATCTAGTAACTTTAAGCTTATTTCTTTGGATGCGGGTCTCTATATACAAATATCCCTAATGAACTTAAAACCAATATAATCAAAGAAAAATGAAACCTATTAAAAGAACATACTACCTTGAGCGAAGATATGTTTATAAAATGCATTAATTTATACTTGACGAACAACTATTTTGAATTCAAAAATAGTTTTTGTCAACAATTAAATGGTTGTGCAATGTGCTCTCCTATATCTTCAACTATTACACAACTTGTCATGGATACACCAGTAATTTTTTTCAAAATATATGTCGATGCTTGTCTTACGACTGTACCTGAGGATCAAATAAATAATGTTCAAAAAACTTCATCCCATTAATCAGAAATATAAATAGCGAAAAACGGAACAAAAAAAAACTAGTCAAGTCGTTATTCTAATAATAATTCACACCACTCTACATATCACAAGGAAGGTATCTGAAGTGTCCGGTTCAGATTTTAATGAAATTTCAATATGTTGTAGAGGGTATAAAAATAAGAAACACGCATTTTTTATCTGCGGAGATTCATTATAACGGGGTAAAAATCGCCCCTAAAATTTACTCCTAAAAACAGTATTTTTAAAATATATCAGGTTCTAAGTGGGATGTTTTTACAAAACTAAATAAAAGTTACTTGTTATTCAAAATGATGTTATGTTATGGTATTTTCATCCCCAAGGATATCATCCCTTATTTTTTATTAGAGTAAACCATATATTTTCGCAAGTAATTTAATCCTAAAAAGTACAAAATTTAATAGGATTGTTTGAAAATATTTGTTTCATGAATACCATAAATAACTTAAGTTGAGGGGTTTCGGAGTTTCTAAAAATAAACTAGTAAAAAAGGGTGAGCCACCCCTAAATACGTGTTTTTAAATTTCAAATTCTAATTGAGATATCATTACAAAACAAAATGGAAATGACTTGTTATTTGAAATGATATTGAATTATGGTATTTTCACCCCCAAAATATCATCCCTTATTTCTTATAACGGTAAACCATTTATTCGCGTACGTAATTTTATTCTAAAAATTACGAAGTTTAATGAAATTGTTTCAAAGTATTTTTTCGTGAATACCATAATTAACTCAAGTTGACATGTTTGGAGGTTTCAAAAAATGAAGTAGTAAAACAGGGTTAGTTACCCCCAAATACATTTTTTTCAAATCTCAAATTCTAATTTAGATATCTTTACGAAATAAAGTGAAAATTACTTGTTAGTTGAAGTCAGGTTATACCATGTTGTTTTAATCCCATAGATATCATCCCTTACTTTTTATGAGGGTTAATTTTGTAATTCATTTATATAATTAATTGTGGACATTAGGAAATTAAACCAAATTTGTTGGTAATAGTTTTTTTACGAATACAATAAGTAACTTAAGTTGACGTGTTTCGGGTTTTCCGAAAATAAACTAGTTAAAGAGGGTGAACCATCCCAAATACGTTTTTTTATATATCCAGTTCTAATTGAGATATCTCTGCAAAACAAAATTAAAATTACTTGTTATTCGAAATAATGTTAAACTTTGTTGTTTTCACTTCCAAGGATATTATTACTTATTTTTTATAAAAGTAAACTGTCATTTCACACATATATTATTATTATTAAAATTGTCAAATTTGAAATATTTTCTTGTTAATTAAAAGAAAAAAATTCAATGGGCTCAATAAAGTTCATATCAACTGAAATTTGTCAATTTTAAGAATAATTATACATGTATGAAATGACATGCTTAAAATAATATCCTTTAAGGTAAAATACTATAGTTTAACTTCATTTCAAATAACAGATAATTTCCAATTTGTTTCGTAAAGTTATCTCAAATATAACTTGAGATGTAAAAAAAAGTATTTGGAAGTGGTTCTTCCTCTTTTTCTAGTTTATTTTTGGAATCCCCGAATCATGCCAACTTAAGTGACTTATGGTATTCATGAAAAAAATATTTTCCAACAATTCCATTAACTTTTATAATTTTTATAATTAAATTGCCTGCGCAAATATATGGTTTACTCTAATAAAAAATAAGGGATGATATTCTTGGGGGTGAAAATACCATACTTTTATATCATTTCGAATAACAAATAATTGTCATTTTGTCTTGTAGAGTAATTAGAACTTGAGATATTAAAAAAAGTATTTGTGTATGACTCACCCTATTTTAACATTTTATTCTTGGACACCCTGAAATATATTAACTTAAGTTAATTATGGTGTTCCTGAAAAAAATATTTCCAAACAATTTTATTAAATTTCGTAATTTGTAAAAAAATAAGGGATGGTATTCTTGGAGATGAAAATATCTTGGTTGAATATCATTTCAAATGACAGGTAATTTCCATTTTGTTTTGTAAAGATATTTCAATTAGAATTTGAGATTTAAGAAAAAAAATATTTGGGGGTGGCTCATCCTCTTTTAATAATTATTTTTAGAAACCTGGAAGTCCGCCAACTTAAGTTATTTATGGTATTTGTGAAACAATTATATTAAATTTCGTAACTTTTAGAATTAAATTACGTTAGCGAATAGAAGGTTTACCCTTATAAAAAATAAGGGATGATATCCTTGGGGATGAAAAAAACATAATTTAATATCATTTTGAACAACAAGTAATTTTCACTTTCTTTTGTAAAGATATCTTATGTAGATCCTGAGATATTTCAAAAATATTTTTTTAAGGGGTGAACTTTAAGGGCGGTTTTCACCTCGTTAAAATGAATCTACGCAGATAAAAAAAATCGTGTCTCTAATTTTTGTACCTTCTACAATATACTGAAGTTTCATTAAAATTGGATCCGGACACTTCAGGTACCTTCCTTGTCAGCGTACACATAGTTTTTATCGCATAAAAAGTAGAAAACCCTATAAAAAATCCATATCAAATATACATAAATGTTTAACACCACATTCTTCTTAAAATCAACTATAGTGCTTCAAGATATGTACCCCGAAAAAACCTTATTAATAATATTTTACGATGTGAATTCTTTAAATTTTTAAATTTTTAAAAATTAAGTGTGTGTGTTGTGGTAAATTTGACTTGAAAATGCTCATCACAATGAGCAAAACGTTGTCATAAAATGGAAAATTATTTATAGAAATAAAGAGGAACCCTATATTAAAAAAAAGAAAATCGTATTATTGAAAATGGTTAAAAGGAATATATATATATATATATATATATATATATATATATATATATATATATATATATATATATATATATATATATATATGGATTAAAATCAGAGAGGTGAGCATTTTTTTCGTTTTCAAATTTCTGAAATTAAGTTTTCTTTTGAAGAAAACTAACAAGAGGAATTTATAGTGTCATTTGTTGTGAAACTTTTCTGAGAAGAGTCACGCACAAAAATATATGTTTTCGAAATTCCACCTGTTAATAAGAATTATGGCGAGTCGTGAATCATTTCGGGAACACTTTTTAAATTAATTTAAAATATTAATATGATTAAGATATTTAAGAATTACTTTTAATAAATTGTAATAACCATGTGCCTGCATCGGGAAATATTGTGATTTAATATGTTTTTACAATCAAAATATTTATTTTTTAAATTACTCTTAAGAATTTTGTAATTGGTATAAAATCTGATACAAAACTTCAATTTATTTTTTATACGTTTACACGATGCGTTGCATTAATAATATAATTCTAAAGGACATTTTCAGAGTGTATGCAAGATTTTAAAATAAATTACTCATTATTGATTTACTTGTCGTTTTCGTGACGTTCCCGGAAATGATGATGGTGTTTCCAAAATGACAGTGGAGTTCCTTAAATGACGGTGGGATTCCCTGAATGATCACAACGTCCAGTTTATATGATATTTTATGCATAGAAATATTACATGTTTTCAGTTTTATACCTTTATTTGTATTTAAGGCATTAGGAACATGAGTATCAAAATTTATATTTAAAATCTAATAACATTAAACTTTGCAATTTCAAACAACAAACATTAGGTATTAGAAACATAAGGTAAATTGCATATTATCATTGGAATAACTTACGTATCAATGCTTAAACTAACAATCGAATAACAATAAACTTGGTAATTTAAAAAAAATAGACGTTATGTATTAAGAACATTACAGCTAATTGCCACAATATCACAAATAACTTCAGTATCAAAGTTTGAACTTATATTTTAATAATAATAAACTTGGGAATTCCAAAAAAACGTACAGTTTTTATAGGTGACTGGAGTTAGAGAAGAAGAATTAGATCATCCCTAACCACATTACTTTTCGAATATGTCCTATGTTCATCAAAGCAATAAAGGCTACGACTACCTTTTTTCTGCACTTTCGGTGTGGGTAAAGTTGTAACAACTTTTTTATTTCACCATCTTCATCAACTGAGGTGTCAGCAACTGCAACATATCTGGATTTAAAATTTTTATTTTCAGTTGGTACATTTATAAGCAAAAATATCTTTGGCCTAATCAAGTATGGGTACAAATTCTCCTTATCTTGTTCGTCATGTATACCACCACCAACATAGTCATTTTTTGCATGAAGCCGATCTGAAATCGAAAATTGATATAATAATATGGACACATTCGAAGCTTTCTGCCAGACAATCTTGGTCACGTTCATTACACCGGGAATATCATCTGTGTTTTCAGTTATTATGTTTTTAATTGCAACTATTTCATCATTGGTAACTTCTTGAAATAATACTTGGTCGTCAGCAGATTTTTAGCACTCCTCCTACACCATCCATTGGTCCCTTACCATGTGTAGGTTGCAATCCACAATAACGCTTTTCTCTCAAAAGTGTCGCATAAGATAGTGGAATACCTGTCTCAGTACAAAATTTAGGGTGCAAATTCTCAACAGTTTCTAAAAGCAAATGATTTTGCTAGTATCTTTTGAGACAGTCTTTTTACCAGGACACATTCTGTTGATGTCATTCTGTTCATAAAACTTATGAATTTCTTCATGAACCTGATCAGATAATATTGGACGTCCCCGATTAAAAATTAAAATATTATCATTGTTTTTATTTTTTCATAGAAAATGTTTGGTCATATTACCTAAAGGGCATTTTTTAATGCGGTTGCCATTGACGCATATTTGAAAAATCTCTTGTTGTTTGGAATTTCTCGGTAATTTGTCGGCGGTTTCTCTTAACTGAGTTGCCAAAACTTCGCCAAATAATAGGCGTTTACGTACTTCTGGAGTAACAGAACAGCCCCTAGTCAATTCATCAATTTTGCGATTAGAGGAATCAGCACTCTTTTTGGATGTTCTTTCTTCACGTTTTCTGCTTCTCTCTACTTTTTTTTTCACAAACTATCTATAGTTTTTTACATTTTCTCTATTTTATGTTTCTGTTTTTTTATGGTTTTATCAGCCTACACTCTATCTTTTGTAACCTTTTTTCTCCCCGATTTATTCCGCAATACGCCAATATTCCTTTCCATCTCCTTTTCTGAATCTGGAGGGCTAGTAGCTAAAATATTTGACAAGATCTTTTTTTCTCTTTATAAGCTGCACTAATCGCTTTTTCGACTTCTTCTTCTCTTTACTTTTGTCGTTTTCCATGTTACTCCTACTACAATTGCCACATCGTACACGATTTGTCATTTCAGGAACGCCCGTCATAGACAGGAACGTTTCCGAAATGACCGTTCCCGAAATGACTATCCGACAAATGTTTTCACGTCACACTTGACGCCGCCATATTAGATGTCGGTTTTATAGGTTATTAACAAGTGAGCTGTAATATTAATCAGAATTATGCAAAAAGTCAATGCTTTTCTGAAATATTAGTCATAAAACAGCGTTCCCGTAGCGACAGAGAATTAAAGTACGTTTATACATATCAAATTAAACGGTACTTACAAATAAAATTAGTTATTTATTTCCGTAAACACGCTAAATATCGTTTATTTTGACTCATGGACGTCACACTCTTGCTCCCTAACGCCACCTACGAGATGTTTTTTTTTTATTTCAGCGATAAATATTAACTGCGTTCACGAAATAATTTAATAAATGTTAGACATTTGAGTAGCCAAAATATGAAAAATTAAAATGATATGAATTTCATTTATAAATATTTGTTAATTCAATGATCTTCAAAGCTAATATTAAAGCACTTCATTTATATTTTATATTTGTAAACATTTTTAACTTATCTGAACTATGAAACATGGTTTAAGGACGCGTTCCCAAATGACTATTTGGTTCTATTTTTGTTTAAAAATTTTATATATATATATATATATATATATATATATATATATATATATATATATATATATGGGGAACATTCTCTGTCAACTCGATACCGTCCGCGGTCTGCGAGAACTTAAATGGCAGCTTTTGACTTGTTTTCGAAAACGACTGGCTATTTTGATAATTTCAAATGGTGAACTTAATATGGCGACTAAAAGTCCTAGTGAGTGGAAAAAAAAAATTATTTCGAATTTATTAACGTATTTCACATGGAAATTATTACCTTTTATCACTGCTATGAAAACTCCGGAAAATTTGCGTTCTGATAACTTTTAATGAAGGGCTTAAAATAACATCTGAAGTAGGGGTGTGCGAATAACACTCGAATCGAATGGAATAGTGCTATTCGAATCGAATATTCAATATTCCGAATAATTCAAAAAATCGAATTATTCGTTTTTTTTTTTCGAATAGCTCGAATTCGAATTGAATATGCGATTTTTCAAATAATTCGAAAGATCGATTTATTATTATTTTTTTTTTGAACAGCTCGAATTTTTATTTGTTCTTTTAATTATAGACTTAAAACATACTAATAATTACATTTATAATATATTATAAACAGCAAATAAGTTATAATTAATCAAATTAAATTAAACACAAAAATTTATAAAAATTGAATTTAAATAACTGCCAAAATTTAATTCTAGTAAATATATCTGTTTAGTTGATGGAATTATTCTATTTATTTCCAATAATCCGCGCTGTCAATGTGCCACCTGCAGAATGTCCAAAAGAGCAATGTGTCGTTATTTACGGTTTTCTAGTAACGACTCAGTTTGTTTAAAATTATTTAGCATGGAGTACAACTGAAACATGAAATTTATTCAAATTTATCATAAATAAATGATATTTAATTAGTGTTAGTGAATAATGGCAACCAAGAAAAATCACATCACTGAATCATCTTTTGACGAAGATGATTTAACAGTGCGTGATTATGTTACCAGGAAGTAGTTCAGGGCGGAGTATTGTTTGGGACCATTTCGTATTACGTACAAAGGGTCATAGAAAAGCGATTTGCAAGACGTGTCAAGCAAAATTGAAATTACCTACAGGTAATGTTTATCAAAAATTTTTTAAAAGCATATTTTTATTAAGTTGAAAATCATTATTCTTGGGTTTAGACTGTGTCCAGTTGGAATTATTATCCGACGTTTCGCCTACGATCGCACGAGGCATCTTCAGGGATCTCTACTCCACGAGACTAGAGCGCTGTAGAGATGAACCTATGTGGCTGATTTTTAATCAGTGTTATCAAGTGAAATCCAAGTAATTTGCTTCAAATTCCAGAGATTTAAATACTAGCAACCCTACTGAGAATTTTGCTTTTTGAAACGTTAGCGAAGGATAAGTCCTTTGCATCCCTAATGACGTGATGTAACTTTGCCAAAAAAAAACGTTGAAAATCACTTTTTCGACCATGTTTCTAATCAGCTACTAAGATTTCTCTCTACAGTTAGAATAAGTTCCTCTTATTGTAACCTTTTTTATATGAAAGATCATAGGCACTTGGGGATCTAAGCTATTTTGGTAATTGTTTACGTCAACGGTCACCTGATTTTTTGGTATAAAAAATGATTAAATAGATTAAAATTTTTTGATAATTTTGAGGCTTTGAATGCGTAAAAATTCCAGGTTTTATGAATAATCATTTATACACTTTTTCCATGTTCTCGGATTAACTTCTTGTATTTTTTTTTTGTCGTGTAGATGATAAAAAATGTAAGAAGGAAATTTGAATATGTACAAAAATTTAAGACAGATTATTTGTAAAAATAGGTTGTTCTGAAAATATTCATTTTTAAAAATTTTCGTAATTTTTATTACAAATCTGCACACAAAAAAAAGTTTACTCAAATCAAAGCAAATATGCTCATTTGAAGAAAATCTTAGAGTAATTAGAATGTGATAGTTCACGGGCCTCCCCAGGGAGGAACCAGAAGGGTCAGCTCAGGGAGGAACCAGGAGGGCCAGCCACGTGGCCTATGCTATTTTTTTTTTAAATTAACAAAAATCGACCTAACCTGATCCCGTTTTTTCCTTAAAACAATGGTTTGAAAGGTTATTTCTATTGTTTTGAATTAATTAACCTAATTAATTACTCTATATAAATTAAATAATCATAACAAATTCAAGGAGAAAAACCAGGGTCTGACAGCATGGTTTCTGAAGCTCCCCAGTAAGAAACCAGGAGGGCCAGCCACGTGGCCTACGCTATTTTTTTTTAAAGAGAATTAACAAAAATTGACTTAACCTGACCTCGTTTTCCCTTAAAACAATGGTTTGAAGGGTTATTTCTATTGTTTTGAATTAATTAACCTAATTAATTACTCTATATTAATTAAATAATCATAATAAATTCAAAGAGGAAGACGAAGATCTGCCAATATAGTTTGGGAGGAGTCCTCAGGCTACGTCATACGTCATCGTTGGCCAGGTGCATCACCACCTGCCTTCCTTAATCGAAGCTAAGGTTTCTACTGTACTTGTTTTTGACCGTCGTCACGTGAAAAGTATTGTTAGAATTTGAAAAAAGATAAAGTATTTCTAATGGCTTTGGGTTCTATATATTCCTTTATTGAATCCTTTTTGTTGCATCTACTTTTATTTTATCTCGTTTAAAATATTATTTCAAATATTGTGTTTAGAATTTAACTAATACAGGCAATGTTAAAATTACTTTATTCGCATTACCCATACCTTGCACTTAAAATAGTCTTTTGTATTCGAATTTCCGGATAGACCAAGACTCGTCTTTGCCTGTGTGGTACCGCCGCTCGGCAAATTTTTAGAATTTTAAAAGAGATAAAACATACCTATTATGTTCGCTTTTAAGTTCGGGTTCTATAATCATTTTAACTGATATTTTGCGTAATGAACGTTTTGGTCAAAATAGGTTTTTAGAGAGTTTTGAATGGATTTCCGCAATATATTTACCTATTGCTTCACGTCCGTTTTAAATGGGCTTTTGTAATCTTTAAGCTATTCCCAGATATATCTTTTTTCTAGAAACACAAGAATTATTTATAAAAGGGGGCGGGGCTCCGCGCATAAATTCGAGATGAGCCAAATTGAGATTCATCACTTGAACCAACTCGCTTACCCGGGTAATATCTGAATTGTTTTGATTTTCTGAATACAAAATGTTTACCTGTGAATATTGTTGTCGCAGTTTTACGCGTAAAGACAATTTGAAGTGCCACGGTGATTGCCGCTTTAAATCAATACTTTGTTGCTTTTGTGGAGAAATATTGAAGTCAGAGATATCGCTGAAACGCCATATAATAAAACATCATCGAAATAGTGCTGGCAAAATTCCTTCTATATCAGAACCTGCACCGAAAAAACCACGACTTGAAAATCGTAAGTTTTATTATTTTCTAACGTAGTTTTAATTTAAAGTCTTGGGTACATTAGCATTTATAGATTTAAAACAAAACTTAATTCTTGATATTCCATAATATATATATATATATATATATATATATATATATATATATATATATATATATATATATATATATATATATATAATATAAAATAAAATAAAATATTGGCGAAGCTGACGTGAAAATTTGTCAATCTACATGATTCTCGTATTAAAAAGTGCGGAGCACTCCAAAGTATGGAATAACTCCGGGTCCGACAGATGGCGACAGCGCTGTTTCGTCCTAATATGGGACTCGTCAGGCCACCGCAGTCAGTACAAAACATCATCTCGCCTTTGCATCGTATAAGCCATACTTATAATCAAAATACGGCAAATAAGACGACAAAGGCGACATCTCGATGGTCCACTTGATAATACAAGAACCATACAGACTAAGAAAGTTTGTAAGAGAACCGTCATATGGTGGCGCGACGGTGAATTAAAACAGAAATACGAGAATCATGTAGATTGACAAATTTTCACGTCCGCTTCGCCAATATTTTATTCTATTTTATTTTAAATTACACGGACAAAAACTTATCTACATATTTATTTACTTGTTTGGCTTTGAAACACGCTAAACGATGCTCTCATGGTGGGATCGTTTGGTGCGGCACGTGGCTTTGGCTGCTTAAATAGCGGTATGCTTGCTTGCCAGTACCGAAAAATGCGACCCCTATCTTTTGGGTAGCGCGTTTCGTGTACTCGATTTTACATATTTCTGTTTTAATTCACCGTCGCGCCACCATATGACGGTTCTCTTACAAACTTTGTTAGTCTGTATGGTTCTTGTATTATCAAGTGGACCATCGAGATGTCGCCTTTGTCGTCTTATTTGCCGTATTTTGATTATAAGTATGGCTTATACGATGCAAAGGCGAGATGATGGTTTGTACTGACTGCGGTGGCCTGACGAGTCCCATATTAGGACGAAACAGCGCTGTCGCCATCTGTCGGACCCGGAGTTATTCCATACTTTGGAGTGCTCCGCACTTTTTAATACGAGAATCATGTAGATTGACAAATTTTCACGTCCGCTTCGCCAATATTTTATTCTATTTTATTTTAAATTACACGGACAAAAACTTATCTACATATTTATTTACTTGTTTGGCTTTGAAACACGCTAAACGATGCTCTCATGGTGGGATCGTTTGGTGCGGCACGTGGCTTTGGCTGCTTAAATAGCGGTATGCTTGCTTGCCAGTACCGAAAAATGCGACCCCTATCTTTTGGGCAGCGCGTTTCGTGTACTCGATTTTACATATTTCTGTTTTAATTCACCGTCGCGCCACCATATGACGGTTCTCTTACAAACTTTGTTAGTCTGTATGGTTCTTGTATTATCAAGTGGACCATCGAGATGTCGCCTTTGTCGTCTTATTTGCCGTATTTTGATTATAAGTATGGCTTATACGATGCAAAGGCGAGATGCTGGTTTGTACTGACTGCGGTGGCCTGACGAGTCCCATATTAGGACGAAACAGCGCTGTCGTCATCTGTCGGACCCGGAGTTATTCCATACTTTGGAGTGCTCCGCACTTTTTAATACGAGAATCATGTAGATTGACAAATTTTCACGTCCGCTTCGCCAATATTTTATTCTATTTTATTTTAAATTACACGGACAAAAACTTATCTACATATTTATATATACATATATATATATATATATATATATATATATATATATATATATATATATATATATATATATATATATATATATATATATATATATATATACATCGAGACAACTGTTGCGTTGAACAGGCTGAAGGTGTTAAAATCGTGAAGATTTCCTTCAGAGACTGCATTGCTGCATACCGAGTGACGAGTACTGAGGATCCTACAAATGTGAAATTAACTTCAAACAAAAGTGTTCAAATTTATAGAAGAAAGTCTGGCAAGATAGGTATGGAACTATTCGGTTGCTTTCTTCTTCAATTCACAGAAATAATGGAGGTTAAGTAATTTAACATCAAATTCCAAATTGAATGCAAAAATATATATTTGAAAGAACTATTTGGACAGTATGTCACCATACTGGACAAAAAAGCTATCGAATTTCAACAGAAAGAAAGTGGTATGTATTTTATTATATTAGTTTTACAAAAGAACTGCATTTATAACATTTTTTCTCAAGTCAGTTATCTAAACATGTTGGTGCTAAGAACTTGTATGATGGTTGTTTACAATATTCTGCAACTCGGAATAAATTAACAGCCCATCAGGCATACGATTCGAACCACAATACTGTTAAATTACCTACTATGAATTTATTCAAGGATAAATATGGTAAAGACTTTCCCGAGAATTTACTTAGATTTGAAGATTTCGAAAAAAAAATTTAAAACTCCTTTTTTGTATACGCAGATTTTGAAACTATTATTGAGCCAATTGTGATGGAGCAAAATGAGTTAAATCCCAATGAATCCTACACTACCAAAACTCATAAACATAGACCTTACGCTTTTGCCTAGTATATTAAATGCTCTTTCAACGACTCGCATTCTGTTTCTCGGAGTTATAGGGATGTAGATGCTAGTGATAAGTTTATAAACTATTGGACGGCGACGGCAAACGACTTTATAAAATTTATAAAAATCGTCTGCCATATCTGCGAAAAATCCTTTAATATTGAGGATTTAAAAGTAAGAATTCATTGTCATTTGACAGGTAGGTTCCGAAAGGCTGCTCACTTCATCTGTAACATAAATCTAAAAATTCCAAAATATATACCGATCTTCTTCAACAACATGAGTGGCTTCGATAGTCATCTGATAATTAAACAGCTGGCTAACATCAAAGTGGAAAACGATCGAGAACAAAAGATGTATTTAAAATTACGGTTTTTAGACTCACTACGTTTTATGCCTAGCAGTTTGGATAAACTTGTCAAAATTTAAAACCTAAACAATGTCGCGAAATTAGGAAATATTTTCCTGATGATAATCAATTTCAATTAATTCGACAGAAGGGCGTTTTTCCATACTCGTACATTGACTCATTTTCAAAATTAAATGATACAAAACTACCATCACGTGAGGACTTTTACAATACTCTCAAAAAAGAGCATATAACACCTAAAGATTACGAGCGTGCTCAGACTGTATCGAATTTGTTTAATCGCGAAAGTTTAGGGCAATACTCAGATATTTATTTAAAATCCGACGTTTTAGTTTAAGCTGATGTTTTTGAGAATTTCAGAGAAATGTGCCTCGAAACCTATAGATTAGATGTTGCACGTTTCTATACCAGTCCAGGCTTAGCATTTTCTTGTATGCTTAAAAGCAATGGTGTAGAGCTTGAACTACTAACAGAGGTGGAGATGGTACATTTCCTGAAACGCAGTATTCGCGGTGGAGTCATTCAGTGTAGTATAAGAAAATCAGAGGCAAATAATGAATTTTTGCCGCATTATGATGCTTCCAAACCCACCTCTTACATCATCTACTTAGATGCAACCAACTTATATGGAGCAGCTATGTCACAATATTTACTAAAGTGTAATTTTAAGTAGGTAGATAAGGGTAATATTAAAAATTTCGATTATATGTTTATCGCGAAAGATTCTCCGACCAGATACATTTTAGAAGTTGATTTAGAATATCCTGAAAATTTGCATTATTTACATAATGAACTACCCTTTTGTCCTCAATCTATCGTTCCGCCAAATTTGGAATCTAAAATTTCAAAATTAATTCCAAATTTGCTTAAAAAGGAAAAATATTTAATTCTTTATCAAAATCTTTAACAAGCTATAAATCATGGCCTCAAACTTTAATTCACCCCGTTCTTTCTTTCTGTCAATCACCTTGGCTGAAATCTTATATCGACTTGAACACAGAAAAAAGAAATACCGCTAAAAATAAATTCGAAAAAGATTTTTATACACTAATGAACAATGCTGTGTTCGGAAAAACAATGGAAAATGTTGAGAAAAAGGTTGATGTAAAATTGCTTACCCGTTGGGAAATTATTGGTAAAATCAAAAACCAAATTCTAAAAATTGTAGTATTTTTAGCGAGAATCTGGTAGCTATTCAGATGCAGAAACAAAAAGTGGTATATATTAAACTCATCTATGCAGGTTTTTCAGTGTTGGATATATCCAAGACTATTATGTATGACTTTTTGTACGCGAATATTGAACCCAAATATGGCAACAACTCAAGTCTGCTGTGCATTAACACAGAGTCCTTAATTTTACATGCTAAAACTAACAATTTCTATAATAATATGCGTGCAATTTAAACAAATTAGATACGTCTAATTACTCTGAAAATAACCAACACGGCATTCCGGTCAACCAATCCATTTTGGGTAAAATGAAAGATGAATATGCGGGAAAAATTGTGTGGGAATTTACGGCATGAGTGCGAAGGCATATTGTGTCAACGTAGACGGAGATTTTGACGAAAAAAGCCGAAGGCGTACCTGATTACGTCACTAAAAAAGAGATTCAGCTTGAAGATTACAAATTAGCGGTTGACGTAGAGGGCACAAATTATATCGCGAGCTGTTAACTTTCCGTTTACATTCACCCGATATGTATGTCGAACTTAAAAATAAGATAGCTTTATCTTACGCGGACGATAAGCGCTATCTTAAACCCTAATCCGAGTACACGCTTGCTTGGAGTCATCATGATTTGGTTTTGTATGAAGAATCATAGGAGAGTTATTGCAGTCCATATAAAACATTTTTACGCTTTCATCGTTTTTATGCTGTTACAGGATTGTGATAATTGGTTTTATTTATCTCATACTTTTTTCAATTTATGTTATGCAATTAATATGCAAAATGAGTTCACCATATTTTCGCACAAGAGAAATGGGTATGAATTCTTCATATCATGGAATGTTAGACTTCTTTCTTCTTCAGGGTAGCTAAATACTAAATTATAACTTCCAACAAAAGTGTCTACACCATAGCAATATTTGTTTAGACACTCGAAAAGACTTAAAAATTCCTCAAAATCATTATGAGGAAAACAAATCTTTTCAAAACCCACAATTTCCAATAAGACTTGCTGCTCGTTCAATCCCGTAAATATAACTCTTATAACGCCATCAATTTCAGAAACTTGAGTTGGATTAATGCGAGTTGCTGTTGATGGTATGTTTTCAAATCTTGATTTCGCTGTAAGTACTTTATTCCAAGGTGGTTCAATATTCAGATATTTAAGTGAATCAAACATCGTCTTCTTGGTACTAAACAATTCTAAATCCTTTTTAACTTTCTAAACTTTTCTAAATGATTTTCAATTTTTACAAGTAGGACACTATTCATAATTTTCAGAAAAATTAGTCGTAAACTACCTAAAATCAATGCATTATACTTGATTTTTTACATCCTCAGGTTAAGAAATTAAATATCTAATTCTGTTAAAGACTCGTTGGAGCAAGTTGAATCCTATTTCTCTGGCTCATATAAGGGCTATAAATTAACTTTTCGGTAAACGAAATAACACATGCCATATTGCCTTCAAAGAGTGAATAGACACGTCTCTACAGGTTTAGAAAACACGTGTCCTTTATACCTTTTCTGTGGAGAGGGTATACTTAGGTATATATAGTAAAAACGCTTAATAGACGAGGCAGTTATATAAAGATTTATATATATATATATATATATATATATATATATATATATATATATATATATATATATATATGACAGTGATTATCTGTCTGAAGAAAACTGAGAGTCTCTTAACATTATAGATTTAACACCTACAGTTACATATAAAATTTGTGAGAGAGCGATAAATCTAAACGAAGAATTTTAAATTAAAATTGAAATAATTGAAAGTGATGAGACCATTGCACAAATAGTACATATAAATTGGGGAAATGAATTTATTCTTTTTACCAAGACGGAGTTTATAAATATAATGGAATTTTTAAAACAAAACGTAAATCTCCAAGACATTAAAGGGCACAAAATGAAACTTGACCTAAAATGTTTCATTAGTGATAGTATCCATATACAATTTCATTGTTATGATGATTACATAAACCTCGATATATGTAGTCCCTATTGTAGTATTTTTATGTTTTAAGAAGAGATTGTGTCTTTATTAATGCACTACAGTTATATGGCCAGCTTGTAAAAAACAAACGTGTTAAAAGTAGAAAATTTTTGAAAAATTAAGAAGTGGGGAGAAGTCTATAGTATTTATATAGAAACTAAACCGAATGTCCAAGTAGTTTGAGAGCTGAAAGTTATATTTTCATGAGTATTATTACAATATCTTGCTATGAGTTGTTCAAAATAATAGTGAAGAACACTTTTGCAAAACAAATTGAGAAGGTTTGTAATCTCTCAAGTTCTACCAATTCATATTGTATACTAGAATTTTTAAAATCCAACTATTGTAGGGTTTTATGTGATATTGCTAAGATATTGTTAGAGAATGGTAATTCGTCCACATTTATATATTAGTAAAATACTGTAATTTTATTTGGTTTATTATAAGCAGACAAAAATATATATCAGTTGCTTTGGTTTGCTTATTCATTAAAAAAAAAGATGTTTTAAAGTTTAAAATTGTTTTATTCATTCATAAGAAAATATTTCATACATGTACATTATAACTTATTGTAAAACTAGATCATATTTATTTATCTAAGAAGGAGTCTTTAAACCTAAACAGTGTACACGTACTTGTTCAATATCATTTTTTTCCTTCGTCCTGTAGTTTTCTCTACCAAATACACGTTAGGATAGTGTGTTCTCCGCAATTCTGTTTCACAAAAACAGCCTTTTATAAGTAAGTCATCAAAGTCTCTAAGATTAAAAGTAACTGGGTTAGTCATATTAATTTTATCAAGTTTAAACAATTCTGTACAGCAATTTATCTCGTACCCTTTACTAAACTCTCCCTTATGTTTACTTATTCTTACAACACCTCTAACCTTATATCTAAACTTTCATGGGGATATTTTAGGGAAATTAAAAGCTTTTAAAATAGTTTCAGAGATTACCTGACTAGGTTTCATACCAATCGTCCTATGTTTAGTATTGTTATATTTATGAGTTATCTCATCTAAAATAGTTAGCTAGTTATGCTTCCCATTTAGAGAAAATTGCTTGTATAACATAATTTTAAAGTTCAAATAACACATTCAACAATTGCAGCTTTCTTAGTGCTAAATATTGGACAGTGATTTACATTATATTCAATCATAAGTTTTTTAAAATGTTGGTTGAACATTTCAGATCCATGATCACTTTATATTATTTTTTGGCGTATAATTTGCTTTTTCAAGAACTGATTTCATACCCTTGCTAACCTCTAAACCAGTTTTATTTTTTAAAGGTTTTGGCCAAACATACTTTGAGTAACAATCAATTACTACCAGTATATAACAATATCCTTCAATATGTTTAGCATATGGTTGCATTTCCGCTAAATGTATTTGCCACAAGTCACCATAACCTCGAATAATTGCTCGCCTTCTTTTGACATTTTTTCTTGTAGGTTTATGCAATTCGTCTACAATTTGTCTCTTTTCTTCGGAGACCATCTTTAAATATACGAATGTCTGTAGTGTTTGCTTATAACTGATTAAAAGAGGTTTACAAATCAAGTTTTTATGGTATTGATCTTTGTAGTTTCTGTAATCTTATAAGTACAGCTGTCTTAAATTTTTCTATTCTAGACATAACATTTTGAAGGTTGGTGGATACCAAAGAGATGTGTTTTTCCAACTCTCCTAACATTTTACCCATGGTTTCATCCATAGTAAGGCTCACATTGGTATCTAATATATGTAGTGCATCTTCAAAATCTTCTCTCACTTGTTCTATATTGTTAACTACCTGATAATCTACATAATCTCGAGTCACTCCATCTTGCTTGTTAAGAGGTTTGCCAAGATTAGTCAGACGTTTACCCTGCATATCATAGTTTTCCTCACTGGTTAAATTACACCCAATTCGTGGAGACCCCTATATTTTCATGGGTTTAGAGCCACACTGACGACCAAATTTATCTATTTTAGAAGTGAGAACTCCAGACATTTTCGTAATATACTATATAAATTTGGTTAAGATTTTCCTTATATACATTATATACCTGTATATTAATAAATTTTCCCAGCCTCTCGCAATTCTTCGATTATAGAAAGTATTTCATTATCATGAGCGGTTTCAGCAGCTAGTTTAGAACTCCAAAGAAACTCCAAGATTATCCCAGTACACATATTCAACTTTCTTCTTACAATTAAAAACCTTTTCAGTGGGTAGTTTTAAGGGAGTTAAACCAGAGCCCTCTATACCAATTTTCTTCTTCTCGAGAAGTGGTTTTATTATTTTTTTTATACTTATTAGTAATTTTTTTTAAGCCTAACCTAGGGTTAGAGTTTTGATATACAGTATTGGTTTTAAGTAAAATATCCAAGTATTATTCCCCGCATCAGTAATTTTGTCTATGCTACTTAATGCCTTGGGGTGTTTGAGATAAAACAAATCAAGAAGTTCCACAGTTATTGGATATTTACCTATATTTCTTAAACCTTTCGATAGTAGAATTTGTTCTGGTAAGAAGCGTACAGTTGCATCACCAAACTAATTATTTGCATCAATATATACGCCAAAGGAAATATACCATCATTTCGCTTTAATCTATCGAGATATTTCGCAACGAGGGTATGTATTTTTTCTTCTGAATGAAATGTAAGATGTTTTGACTTGTCAGTATCTGTACATATCAGTGTCGTATCTATCGCTGGTGCATATTCCTCACGAGAAGCTCCAAGTGATTCAGGTGTGGAAGGAACATAATTTTCTAATAATGTGGATTGTCGTTTTTTCTCTTCCTTAGTAGTATCTCCATGCCACGGTTAGTTTGTCACAGCAGTAGATATTGTTTTTAAATGCGTAGTTACAAGTTCATGAAAATCATTAAGCTCGGATTTGTTTTCAGCAATTTACAATTTCAAGGCTTTATAGTTTTTCCGCACCGCTTCTGTAGCCTCAATCAGTTTACGTTTTAAATTTATTTTGTCGCTAAATTTTGATCTTTATATAGGAGCAGTTAAATATGTAATAACGGTTACAGAGTCTTAAAATTATGGATTTATATAATTGTGAAATCCTTTGCTATATCTACCCATATCTATCTTACTGTCCTTGTTTATCACTAAAAATCCATGTGCGTCTTTCCAACATTCAGAATATATATTTAAAAATTGTTCAAATGATATATCTGGTGAAACATGATATGTAAAAATATGTTTAATGTTTGTTTCATCTTGTTTAAATAATATTGTGAGATTTGCATTGTCCCTTATTAGTTGTTTTGGAACTCTAGAGTAAGTTTGTGTGAGGTAAAAACTTCATGTATTTTTGTGACACTCCATACAAAAATAGGCTCTAATGGGATCTTGATGTTCACATATTACATTTTCAAATATAAAAATTGAATTTTCTTTTGCTTCTGTAGGATTTTATCATTGTTGTTATATGTATAACACCCAGTTTCTTTTAAAGGTGATAACACATCTTGTGGATATTTGTATTTTGGTTGATAAAGTGAGTTTGAAAATATGTATTCATTTTCAAACCGCAGACCTTCAGGATGTGTAATCAATGAAATCATTACATCTGCTTTACCACAGTTTGATGATCCTACTATTAGACCTTTGATATGTGGTGTTAATAAGGGTCCATGGGTTTGAAATGTGTGACATTCTAATCCCAATCCAACAGCATTATATAAATTATTCACTTCGAGCTTGTGAGATGATTCTACAATTTTCATGCTAATCTATATAAAATATTACGTATTATACGCTAGTGTTTATTTGAATGTCCGCTGGCACAGAGGTAGCACTTATCAGTTCTTCTCTCCGTAAAGCTCGGAATAAGGCTGGTTACGGTGTGGTAAATAATTTAATAAATAACTTACCAATTGAGCTACACTTACTCGGTTATCAGTTCTAAGGTCCTGGAACAAAGTTATCAAAGAGATTGAGAAGAAGGGACAAAGATATTAATCCTCTTGATGCAGCGTGCAAAAATCACGATGTAGCTTATGCAAAAGACACAGATTTAGAATCACGACATAGAGCTGGTTATATTTTAGAACAAAAGGCTTGAGAGAGGTTTAAGACGAGAGATTCAGGTTTTCGGGCAAAACTGCTGCATGGTTGGAACAGCTATGAAAACAAAACGAAAATTAGGTCTTGGATTAAAAAACAGCAAAACATGAAAATTATGATAAATACTAAGAAAACTTCTAAAACAAGACCGTGAGATCTAAAAATATTGCTTTCGGTAAAGGTCTAGTTAAAAATACCAAGGAAGCTTTAAAATCATTGCATCGTGATTGGAAGAATAACACTTTTATTAATTCTGCAAATACAGCTGCTAGAAGGTTTCTGAAAACCAGAGGAGGTAAAAGAAAGAAGAAAAATAGGGGGTTAATACCCCTCATCCCAATATTTGCTAGGTTATCGGCGTTAGGAATTTTAGCTAGTGGGGCGGTTGGTATTGCGAGAGCTGTAAATATGGTGAAAAGTGCTCAAAAATTTCTTGCCGAGTTTAAAAGACATAATAAAATAATAGAAAGTATAGCACTTGGTAAACCGGGGAATGGTTTATTTTTTGAAATCATACCGCAATGGGTTAGATCTATATTTGCAAGAAAATAAATCAAAAAACTGATTCTGTCCCTACATCAAAGGCCTCTAACCAATTTTGATTTAGTGAAATGTAGTTTCCGTATGAAAATGCCAAATTTTAGAGGAATTTACATGAGGGATACTTTACTTCTATCAGGACCCCGCCAATATGAGAGAGTTAAAAGAAATTTAGATAGTAATAATGGGGTAAGGACGCACTGGGTAGCATTTAAAAAGCATGGATCTATCACCCATTACTATGACTATGAGTTTTGGTGACTTGCCCCCATCTATGGAGATAGTGGAATACCTTTACGCAGGTGCAAACCCAACCATGAAAATCTTGTATAATTACAAAAGGGAACAGTCTTTTAATTCAGTACTTTGCGGTCATTTGTGTCTAAAATTTCTAAGTGAAAAATAGTAGCTACGCATTTTGTCTTAAATTCGTTGAAAGCCTTTGCTAAGAAAAAATGTTTGAAAGATATGACTAAAGAAGAAATTGTTGGATTACCTAAAAAAATAATTATCGCTTGTAGTGATGAGGTAGTTTTGATTTATCATAAATTCCCAGAAACACTACAACAAGACTCTGAAATAGAAAAATATTTGTTCTATACTGAACACTACAATAATCAAGAAGGTAATGTATTGGATGGTCCTACACCTAAAAAATATTTTGCAGAAATATTAAAGAAGTATCTATGGGATCCGATAACAGAGTAAAAATGTCGAATTCTACTGAAAGAAGTGGTAGTTGCTATATTTCATAAGTAAGGTTGATGATGAGAATTTAAAACAGTCATGGCCTATACGTTCACTTTATCAGATCATTCAAGCGTCCTAAGCGCCGATTTTTTTCCAGGTTTAGAATTAGATAAATACTTGCGCTATGGTTTAGGATTACTTGGATTTTATTCATATAATTCTATATTTAATGTTGATGAAACTTCTAACTTGACTGGATTTAAAACTTTAGATCAAACTGGAACAGTGTTTATTGAGCGGTATTAAAGAAGCTAATATTCATTAGATAGCAGAGGACAATAAGAATGAAATTTTTTATTTGGTGGCTAATAATAATACACCTAAATGTGAGCTAAAATCAAAATATGAAATAGATTTTTCACCGAAAACATCCATTGGAACTATGTTAGGTTTTGAGCGGACAATATTAAAATCAGATATTTTACATCAAACGATAAATCTAGTTACCAATTTGAAAACTCGCATGATGAGTTTATCGATAACATTACTATAAGAATATTGGATGATAATGGTGATTTGGTAAAATTTCAAGGTGAGAAAGTTATAGTTAAATTGGAATTAAAAACACTTTATTAGAAAATTCATGGTTTCCGGTATGACATCACAGCTGGAGGATGCTTATACTAATGAGTATTTGGAAAAACATATAAACACCAAACAAAGGCGAGAAAGTGTTAGTTTAACTAAAGGTCTTCAAAGGAGAACACTTTTAAAATTTAGTCAAAGAGAGAAAGAGTTTCTTGAATCTATAGGTTATAAATTACGAAGTTCTTAATTGTGTAAAATAAGTGAAAAATTGCAAATTTTTAAGACACGTATATATGATGCATCTCTAGCAAGCATTCATATATATACTTATAAACCCTATGGATCTTAATTTTCAAGATCTTATTCTAGATTTCAATGATAGCTATATCTATATTGAAGGTAAATCCACTCCTAAAGATCGAAATAAGAAATATTATCTCTCTAAAAATGCCCTGGCATTCCTTTTCCATGGAATTCAATATGAAATGGGTAGTGAGCAAATAGCTATAGTACATAAGGCTGGAATCGTTACTATTTTAAAAACATTGGTGTCAACTGGAGAAATGCAGTCAAAGCGTATGATAAGTTTAGGTTGGGGTCTAGCTATATATTCTCTGGGAAGCTATCACTGAAATACTTTCTCGGTTTTGCAGAAGACTACTCCAAAGGAATTTTGAATGTTAAACAAGAGTTAATTTTAATAATTGCTCGCACATTTGATAATTGTTATATTGGAGAAGTTGAAGCATCGATTGAAATTAAAAAAATTGAGTGGAAAATTCCTTATATTGTTCCAGATGATCATGGTTAAGCTTTTATTTTTAGAAATAAATGTCAATAAATATAACCCAATAAAGTCCTAATTTAGTTAACTTGAACCGTAATTTATGTTTTTATTCTTTAATATTTATAAAAGTAGTATTAGTTTCTTAGGTTAAGTATTTCATTTATATGTACTGTAATAATTTTAAATGTAAAGGTATTAGAATTTTTTTAAAGTTATTTTTTGTATGAATAATCCTCATTAACGTAAATTAGATTACGGATGTTGTTAAAATATTTGATATACGTATTTATTTATGTTTATCTCGGAATAAAATATTTATTGTAATTTTGTTTGGTTTATTATAACCAGACAAAAACATATATCAACATACATATCAGGCTTTTATTGCTTATTCAATAAAAAAAATATTTTAATAAAAAAATTGTTTTACTCATTCCTGAAAAATTTGTTTATACATATACAATACATTAGAAAGTGCGCACATAGAGGGTGATTCTAAATGATAAAATTATTTAGGAGTTGATTTAAACAAAACTGGTTGCTCATCCAATTCAATTACAGGTTTGTGGCGGTATTCTCTGATATAATTGGCTTTCTCTTTTCCTTTGATATAAACAAATCGTACTTTCTCTGTCAGGTTCTTGATTATAGAGGGAAAATCTAAGTACAATATTCGAAATAATTCTTTAAACGAGATAAAATAAAAATAGATGCAACAAAAGGATTCAAAAAAGAAACACAAAGAACTCAAAGCCATAAACAAATACTGTATTTCTTTTCATATTCCAACAACACTTTTCATGTTACGGCGGTCAAAATCAAGTACAATAAGATCCAGAAATACAATAGAACCCTTCGCTTCGATAAAGGAAGGCAGATGGTGATGCACCTGGCGAACGATAGAGTCTATGACCTAGCCTGAGGAGGCCTCCCAAACCATATTGGCAGATCCTAGTTTTCCTCCTGGAATTTATTATGATTATTTAATTAATATAGAGTAATTAATTAGGTTAATTAATTCAAAACAATAGAAATAACCCTTCAAACCACTGATTTTACAGGAAAAACGTGGTCAAGTTAGGTCGATTTTTGTTAACTATTTAAAAAATAACATAGGCCACGTGGCTGGCCCTCCTGATTCCTCCCTGGACTGGCTCTCCTGGTTCCTCCCTGGGGAGGCCCGTGAACTCTCACATTCTATCTACTTCTTAGCTCTGTATATACGCAAATAAATATATTTTCTACCTTAAAATACATTTTCGTCCATTTGAAAATTGGAGCTACTCAACTGAATATAATATTCGTAATTCTGAGATTACAAATTTTCAAATTGAATATTTTATTCCGAAATTATGCGCCGTCACAGATTAAGATTACATAAATCAATATTTAACATTTTGGTACTTGAAGGGAATCTACAATTCTAGTTCTTTTGAGATTTACCGATCTCAAAGTAAATAATTTTATAAATTACGGGGAAAATTAGATCACTCTATTGAAAAATAAAAAGTTATTGTAACCAATAGACTAATTTTACCATTTTAGACTAAGATTATATATATTCTAAAATCAAACAAAACTAAACTTAAAGTAAATATAATCACATTTAAGTTGATTTAAATTAAATAAGAATGTGTGGTCTAAAAATAAAAAATATTAACTTAGATATGAATATTTCATAATGTTACTGGGTTCTTATAATATTAAAGATATTTATAATATGTTATCAACACATTTTCATCAGCTTATTCAGAATGTTACAAGAAAAAGTCAACTTAAATTCAATTTTAAACTAAAGACATAATAATAAAATATAATAATCAGATATTATCGAAAAATGAATGTTTTTTCCCCAAAATATCTATTAGGTATAGGTAAAATAAAAAACAGATTACCACAATTATTTAGATTCTTTATTTAACAAGGATTTAAATAAATAAGTGGCTAACAACACAAAAATACAAACAAATTACAACAGAATTTCTTATAATAATTGTCAAAGATTTTATTTGTCATTTTAAAAGATCTTAATTTATATCATCAGTTGACTAATGTCATCGTCATATACAAAATGAAATATTCTGTAGAATAAAATTTTCGACTACCCTAAGGAATTTATAGGATTGTTTTATTTTCTTTTTTGGCTTGAAAATCTTTAGAAAGCACACATGCCATTTAAAGGCCTGGAAATTATAAAATATGTAAAATCTGATATTTCTTAACAATATTTTTAACAAAGGTGCTCTTGAAAATACAGCCTAAAAATAGTATTTATTATAAAAAATTAGCTAAAAGTCTCAACGAGTGTAATTTCCAAAATAACAAAATATAGGATCGCATAGCGGCACACATATCTTTTGCAGAAATAAATATACAAGAAATTTTTTGATTAGATTCCTTGTCTAAAAAATACCTTATAACTAATCAAAAAAATTAAAGTTATATATCCAATAATTTCACATACAGGGTGTGTGATAATGAAGTTGTTATTCATTAATAGGATCCAAAATGAATACACTCAACTAAAGGATAAATTAATTTATTTATCTATTCATTGGATATATACATGTCGTCGACAAGCTGTTGGCATATCGAACTCAAAGTCATGCAAGTTTAAAAATTTAAATTCGTTACTTTTCTTCACTTTATACGAATTAAAATGGTTACTATAACCTATGGTTTCTAATAAAGGGTATCGAAAATATATAATTTTAGGGCCTATATTATGCACATATATGTATATGTATATGTATATATATATATATATATATATATATATATATATATATATATAAATTGGTATATCTTATATGGTAAATGCTTACATAGGAATATTACGGATAAAAAATTAGAAATAAAGCCTTGATATTGGTGAAAAGAATAATTGTATCCCGAAAATAATGAAAATTTTCTAGACAGAATCAACATTTGAAAAATTGCATTTTTTTATAAAGCTTTTTTTTGCATTTTCTTCTTAGTTTTTATGGCTTCATCCCAAACAAGTCAAATTTTAATTTTTTTATTGTTTTCGATCCACATTTTTAATTTTCAGGCACCGTATATATCTAGTACTACTTTAGACTGGTTTAAATTAGTTCTTCTTTATGCAAAGACTATTATCAAGAAAAAAATTATTAAAAATCAATAATAAAAAAGTTTTTTATATACTTATTACTGTATGATTAATACTGTATTTTGTTCTTTCTTAAAAAATATAAAAATATAAAACTTCTTTATTTATCATTGTCAATTTATCCTTCAATCCAACTATTAGTGAATCTTTCGATATCTGGTTTCTTTATAATTTATAATTTTGTCAAAAAAGGCTTTCAATTTAATTTGAAGGCTACTTGGGAACCTATTTTTTTTAAATGAAGTAACATGACTCATAAGTTTCTTTTTATTGTTGGGAAACAGGTTGAAACAGGTTGGGATATGTTGAAAATACACACAAATAAATGATAATAAAAAAATTGTTATTCTTAGAAATTAAAATAAATTTTTCAATTATGAAAATTAATTTTATTAAGTTAATGTTTGATATTAATTAAGATTTCTTGTTTCTTTAAATTTCTTACATTTTTTCGGCAATTTGTTTGTTAAACAATATATTTATTTTTTTTTTTGATAGAGAATGAGTTCTTCTCTTTCCAGACAATCATTGAGATTGGTAAAAATTTTTTTTTTCTCTTTCAATTAGATTTGTAGATTTTCTTGAGACTGTTCAAAATCACTATTTAGATTACATAGATCGTGTGATAAACTAGATATTTTGCTTTACCAATTTTCGATTTCTTCATCTTTTTCTGGTATTAATGTATAAGCGATTGAAAGTTTGTTTTCACATATTTGATTTTTTTTCTGTTGTAACAGTAAAGTTGATTCCAGTTCAATATTATCATTTTGCAATTTAATTTGATCTGTATAATTCTGTGAATTAGTTAGATTTTCTTGTTTGTTTTCACATTCTTGAAGTTTTTCCAAGTATAAGTCATTGACCATTAATTCATTGTCGTATAAATCAATAAATTTATCTAGTTCAGAACTACATTCTTGATATAGTGTTGTAGTGGTTCGGATTGGCGAGTTTATGTAGATGGACCACCTACGTCAGCGGAAAAATGTTCTCTTTGTATAAAACCTCTGTTATAAATTTAAAAATTACATTTGTGAAGTTTGAAAAGAAAGGCAAGAGAGAGAGAGAGATGTCTGTTTTAGTTAAACATACAGGTGTGGAAAATCCAAACCGGAACCCGGACGTTTTTAAATTAAGATAAAGAAAATACTATATTATTCATCAAATCAGAATGAGACAGAATAAAAAGCATCGATATATGTGCTTAAATTTAATAAATTACCAGCTTGGCCATAGTGTGAGGGGTAATACAATGCTGGCGCGGTGAGAACGGGCGGCAGCATACGCCACGCCTTAGCACAACAACAGGATTACAAGTTACTTTCTTTCATTCAGGCCGGCGGAATTCAGCGTAAGTACCGAGTATTGGTATTTCCGTGTTTCGCGCCAAATTTTTTGTATTTGAAATGGTAGTTTATTCCGCGGAACAAAAAGAGCAGATTATTAAGTGGTACTATTCTGGTAAAGGTATGGATGAGATAATTGGCAGATTTGCATTTACGTGCGAAAATCATCCTGTTCCTCGAAAATTTATAATTTCGGAAATTATTAAAAAATTTGAGACAACCGATTGTCTAAAAATTTGTAAAAAATGCACTGATAATAATGAGGAGCAACCGGTTCCTCAAATTACTGAAGAACGAGCACATCGGGAGACTGACGTTTGTAGTTTAGCAGAAATAAATTTTTCTTGCAATAGTACCGTAATTGCCGAAGAACTTGATATGAACGCTCGAACAGTTCGAAATATTTTAAAGCGGAACAAATATCGCTGTTACAAATTGCGAATAAGTCGAAATTTTTCCGAAAGACCAGGAAACACGTGTGGTGTTTTGTGCGGACATGATAGAAAGAGCTAATAGGGATATAACAACTGAAGTTTTGGCAAATACGCGAACCGTATTTTACAATAGACTGGGTTATTGTTTCGCTCAAAGTGGAGGCCTGTTTGAACACCTTTTGTAGACTTTTAGGTGTTCTTGTTGATTTAAATTGAATTTAATTATTTGTTTATTTATTTACAATTACTAAACGTTTTACTTTTATTTTTTACCAGAATAAAAATTTATTTTTGAGAATGATTTTTAATTTTAAAGTGATCTATTAGCTTATTTACTTAGAAATTACCGTTGCGTTTGACTAGTATTTTTATTAGAATAAATGCTTATTTTGTAAAAGAAATATCAACGCCCAACAAAAACTATTTTTTTTTGTATTTCGACTATTTGATGTATTTAAAACAATCAACGTATCAAATAGTCATTAAATATTCCAAATTCCGTCGATTACGTTATAAATTTAGACGAAAAGTAAATACACCCTCTCATTCGTTTCAAGGTATTGCTCGTCTTCGTGTCGCACGGAAGTTAGTGGGGGTAATATTGCGGTAGGCGTTCCCTACGATCTTCTGTCCGAACTAATCTGAAAGAAGTTAGACGGGCTTAGTGGGTTAGAATTTGGGAAATGGCCAAAATAATTTCTAGTAAAGAAATATAAAATAGAAGGTTGGCTATAGTAACGTTTCTATTAAACCTCGGTAATATGAACTGCCAGTCTTTTCTTTCTAAAGTTTCATCTTAGGTCAAAGCCAACAGTGTTGTGGTTGCGTCGCGCCCAGTTAGGTTTGTGCACCGCTCTTCTATTTGACATTGGATTGTCGAGAAACAAATATCAACGATTACAAAATTGGGCTAAACAGAAAAGCAGTAATATATTTTCGCCGTACTCTGGTGTGTAAAATACAAAAAAAGCATGTTATCCACATGACGAGTATCTAACTTTTACTAAATCAAAAGCCGATGTTAAATTCCAAGGCTTACTGGATCATACAGTGGATCGAATTATATTGCTTCAGTTAGACGCCCTTGAACAAATCGATAAATTAGATTTGTAGATATGAGTTTCATTTGCAAATGAGGTTGCGATGGAATGTCAGGTCAGAGCCAGTACAAAATGAAATTCACTGTCCGAATATTTCTGATACAAACTTATTCTTCACCTATCTTATTCCACTTCGATTAGCAGGTATTAACACCCAAACTCAACAATAACAGATTGTGTTGTACAATTCCAAACCCTCCTGTACTATGAATTGCGGGCCTGAAATTTGAATTTATTAAGGAAACTGAACAAATGCCTTTAAAGAAAATAAAAATTATGAACTCGAACCAGACAACTTGCACCATACAAAAGAGTTCTCTTTGCCACCCGAGCTTCAGTACAGTACAACTTATCTATGACGATGATAGACCGCTAGGTGAATGCTTTGGCTGGAGCGAAATCGGTCCAATATTGTTACCTCTGCCAAACAACATCTCAGTTCAACAACATTGATACTGTGTCCCAGTAAATGCAGAGTATTTCAAGCTACAATTATTAATTCTACACGCATGTATTCGATTCTTCGAATGCTGCTTGTATTTATCGTCTCAACGTGACACACAGCAGTGGCAAGCCCGTAAGCAGAAAGACAAAGAGGTGAAAACACAGACAAAGGCTACCATCCAACAGGCCTATAAGGAGAGAGATTGGGACTTCTTGTTGACATGCCAAAGAAAGGGTTAGGAAGCACTAACGATGGCAACATAGTTCGATGTTTCTTCGAGAACAGTGATGAGTCAGCTATTATAACAAGAGTAAAGCGAAAACTGATCCTCCAGTTTCCCGTCTTTTGCAAATTATTGAAAACGAATATTAAACTGCAATAGAGAAGATTTGGGAATACTAACTTCAAACAGCAAGATTATTCTTCAAAGGATATTCTTGGTACAACATGCCAACAGAAATCCACAAATTACTTTCTCCATTGACCAGACATCATAGTATTTGCAATATTACCGATAGTTAAACTATCGAAAGATGCACAAAAATCGACGGACAAGTTAATAAGAAACTATCGCCTAGACTTTGCCTGAAAATCTTCTCGAGAAAAATATGCAGGATGTGTTCCAAAACTTTTGGCGTCGATGGACCCTTACACTATTTTTTGACATCCTAAGGATTCGGACAACAATTGGTACGTATTGAAGAATGAGGAAAGAGCTGTTAACAAAGAAGGCAATGATAAAAAGTTCTTTTTATTATTTTTATTACAGTCTTATTATTTATTCAATTGTGTGAATCAATAAATATTATATTACTAACCAATTATTTGCATTGGTATGTGTTAAGAAGTACTAAGCATAGAGGAAAAAGTAGTTTTGCCTTTTTAACGATTATCGATATCCATGTATTTATTATTATAGGATTATTTTTAAAATGCACGTTGAACTCAAGGGTAGTATTTTTTTCATGTAAATACAATTATTCTTTTTATTTTGTTTGCAAATTGCATATTTAACAGCTATTGAACCACATTAGACGTTTTGCGAATTTATTTTCATGATTTTAAAGATTCAGTCTGCTATGTTGGTTTCGATTTTTATTTTTAATATTAAATCTGTGCTTTAAACCCAGTGTGTTTTGACGAGCCCCCCTTCCCAACCGTCTTTGCTGGAAACCAGAAAGCAAGCAACGACACAACAGTATGCTTTATTTCACTTCTTCAACATGGCTAAAAGGGCTGTCCATCTCTTCCTGTTACATTCAATGTTTAAAAGCTAAATAATATTTTTCAACAACAAATAAACAATTGACTTGTATAAATATTTCTTATAAAATTATCCTATGATTCTTATTAGTTTAAATATTCTCAAAGTAAAAAAGCTTAAAAGCAGAAAAAAAATGATCTCTATCAAAATACATTTTACTAGTGATGATGAAGTCGAAATTGATATAAGTGAAATTAAAATCAGTTTACCTAATTTAATAATAAATTATCAAGAGAAAAAGGTGAATTTATTGTAAAAGTGGTACAACAACCAGATCAACAGCAACAACAAAAAATAGAAAAAGATTAAAGTTCCAAAAAATCTCCCTTTTTCTCCTACGTTAAGTCCTATTGAAAAAAGAAGGAAAAAAAATCAAAAATTATATGATTTGGCAGTTTTTGCTTAAAAATTATAGCATATAATTACCAACAAAAAAACGTCAAATGAAACAGAAAAGCAACACGAAGAATAAGAAGAAGACAAAGGACGTAATGAAATGACTGTGAATACAACATTTAGCACCAGTACAGTTTTTAACATTAAGAATAATACGAGCAGCCTTAGCATATTTTCTCCACAACCCTCTTGCAATTGTCAGCCGGAACAACAACTGCTTTTGTCGATGTAATTCCCAATTCTGATTGTAAATTTACATCTTTTAAAATTAATTTAAAATATTCTTTTAGTAATATTTTTCTTAAATTTGTTGATGAACAATGTAAAACATTGAAATATCACCACCAAAATTACTAGCTAATACTAAATTTACACAAAATTTAGAAAGATCTATTTTATCAAAATTGTATTCGATTCAATATCATTTCACTAATTTTAATTATTGTAATAAATATTACCTTTTGTGAAATAAACTCGGATTTTATGTAAATTTTAAAAGCTTAAATATTGGACCATTGGGTGTACTTTTGTGTAGGAATTGTTTTAATCAAATTTTGGTTGAGAGTGAACTTTTAACTAAATTAATGTAAAATGTCACTCCATTCAAATGTTTTAAAATTCACTCTCACCATAAGGGTCGTTAATGATTCTTAATGTTTAAAAGACACACTATATTTAAATTGTGAATTAATTGGAAGTTTTAACTTATGGTCAGCTTTTGAATTGTGGCATATTGACTAAGAAAAAGTTTAACTTTTATTTATTTATTTTTAGATAATTTAGAATACAAACAAAAAAAAAATGAGCATCCTTAATCCATTAACTCTAGATAGTATAGTTAGAGATGTTTGTGAAAATTTTGAAAAAGTATGTACACTTATTAAAACCCTGGATGAACATTAAAAATGGTTAAAAATTTTAAGAAAAACTATATTTATTTTAAAATAAAGTATTCGAAATCGATTTGATTGTATAAAGTGAATCTGCTAAAAACTTATCAGAATTATTTGATAAATTCTAAGAGGAGGAAATTTGATAAATCACAAAGGAAATATGGTTTAGTTTGGCAAGATGGGGAGTCATGTTTTAATATATCAAAAATCCTAAAAAAAAAATTTTCCAGAGCCTTTAAAGGTTTTTCACATAAAATTAGAAAAGAACTTAACAGTTCATTGTAAAACGTAAATGCAAATTTTTACGGGGATTTTGTCAAACCATAAACTGCCGAAACTGAAATAAAAATACAGTGAACTCTCTCTTAACGGACACCTCTATTCAATGGACACCTCTTCTATATGGGCAATTTTTGAGACAAAAACCATTCGTATATACCAGTCTGTACTTTTAAACCTCCCTCCAATGGACGCTCTCAACAACGGACACGGACAGTAAATTATTTATAAAAAATAATTCTAACGGACAAATATTTTACTATTTTCCTTTCAATATTTGCCTAAATTTTAAATTTTATTAAAGACACATTTTATTTGCGTAAATACCCACAAAATAGGCGGCAGCCAGGTATATTGGTAGGTAATTAGGGTTTTAGGGTTTTCCAAGGAATTTTATTGGTGCACGTGAATTCTATTAAGCACATTTTACTTTATTATGTACGTATTGTTAAAACTGCTGCGGAAAGGATAATATCATTTTAGTTGCATAAACGTTTTGTGACGCGAATAACATGGCTACCAACAAAAGAAAGTTTTTAAGTTTGGCAGAAAAAGTCGATGTAATCCATTATGCGGATACGAATAAGTTAAGTGTTAGACAGTTAGCAGAAAAGTTTGGAATTGGAAAAAGTCAAGCTAGTGAAATTTTAAAACGTAAGAGTGATATAATTAAGCAGTTTTCTGAGAGCGGAAACACCGAAAAGAAAAGGAAATTTTTGAAAACTGAGGGTGCTGCATTAGATCAAATTGTTTTCGATTGGTTTTGTAAAGTGCGTTCTAAAAACATTCCTGTTTCTGGTAAAATTATTCAAGAAAAAGCATTAGAAGTTGCAACGGAACTAAATTTTGACATGAAGGCTTCCAGCGGATGGCTCGAGAAGTTTTGTAAGCGGCACAATATTTCCTTCAAATCTATATGTGGCGAAGCAGCGGCTGTAGATTTATCAGTGGTTGCTGACTGGAAGAAAAAACTGCTCACTATAACGCAGATGAGACCGGACTATTTTTTCGTGCCTTGCCTAACAAAACATATGCTCTGAGAGGAGAAAAATGCACTGGAGGTAAGGCTTCCAAAGACAGACTCACAATTCTGTTTTGCACCAATATGATTGGAAACAAAGAAAAGCCACTGGTAATTGGAAAAAGCAAGAATCCTCGTTGTTTCAAGAACTCCTATGTAGAAAAATTACCTATCGAATGGTATTACAATAAGAAGTCATGGGTGACAAGAGAAATCATGACAGATTGGCTAAATAAATTTGACAGAAAAATGCAGAGAGAAAATCGAAAAGTACTTTTGTTCCTAGACAATGCTGCGTCTCATCCACAACTTGTATTATGTAATGTTAAATTGATATTTCTGCCGCCTAATACTACATCTGAATGCCAGCCCCTCGATCAGGGGATTATAAAATGTTTCAAAAGCTACTACAGAAAGTTATTGATCCGAAGACTGCTATCGTCGATAGAAGAGTCTGATTCTATAGGGGAACTTGAGAAGTCTATTAACGTTACCAATGCCTTGATTTGGACTGTAACTGCATGGAAGGAAGTACAACCGAAAACTATCAACAATTGCTTTCTTAAAGCTGGATTCGGTACACAGGACAACGTTGAGCCTGAAGAAGATTCCGAGGACGATCTGCCACTTTCTGAATTATGGAAAAAAAACAAACACTTTTCCATTGATTTATTAAGTTATACGGAAATTGATGGAACTTTGTTGACTGAAAATCCCGATTTAAGTATTCAAGAGTGTGTACGTGAGTTTCAGGTGAATCAGGTTGTTGAAACATTATCTGAAAGTGAAAGTGACGACGAAGAAACGAATACTTCGAATATAAAAGACATTAATGAAGCCTACAAAAAACTAAAAGACATTGAAACATTTTTTGTATTACAGGGAAATTCTAACATTGCACAACAAATCTCCCAAGCTGTAAGTTCAGTAGAAACCCAAATTGTTAAAAATAAATTAAATGGCCTTAAGCAAACCACCCTTGAAAGTTTTTTTTTTAAATAACAAATGATTTATGTGCCTATTTTAATTACATATACATAGGTTATATACATATTTAGTATTAAAAACTTGTGTTTTTGCTAACTAACATTTAAACATTGACTACATATACGTAATATACATGTTTAAATATTTGAAGTTTATTTTATTTCTCCATTCAACGGACACCTCCATTCAAAGGACACTTTATGCTACACAAGTGCTGTCCATTCAAGAGAGAGTTCACTGTATTTGCAACTGGCAACAATATAATTGATAGCACTACAAGACTCGTATAAAGAAAAGATTCAAGATAAAATTTTAGGAAAATTAGAAAGCTTTCAAGAGAGAGATAGTGGATATATGAAATAATTCATTTAAAAATAAATATTAATAAATATAATCCAATTCATTCGCGTATATCAACTTATGTTGACTAACCTGAATTCGTAAAAAAAAATCAAAACTGTAATTAATATAAAAAATAAAGATTAATATTGTTTTTTATGGTCAATAGTGTATGCATTATATCCAGCTCCTTCACATAAAAGTTCCAGTAGTATTAGCAGTTAACCCTATTTCAGACAAATAACACAATTAAAATATGGATATATTACTTTTCCCATTAGATTAAAAGATATTTCCAAATTTGAAAAAATGAATAAAATATCAATTAATATCTATACTATTAAAAAAAAAATAAGAAATATTTCCTATGAGCTTAAATAAACAAGACAATTCACAAAAAATAAATTTTTTAATGGTTTCATGTAACAGTTCTTGTGACTCATCCGATTGTGATGAAAATTATTCTGACAACGAAGAGTTTGATCATGTTAATTTTATTACTAAAAGGTATTTCCATTATGCTTACATAAATGATTTATCTCGTTTGGTAAATAAACAAAATGGCAATGTAAAAAAATAAGATCTGGCTATGTGAACCTTGTTTTAGTAATTTTAGATTTAGGGAAAATTTACTAAAACATTCTATAAATTGTAAAAACATGAACAATTGCAAAGTTACTTTACCTAAGATTAATAATAATATCCTAAAGTTTACAAATTTTAAAACTAGTGCACAAGTTCCTTTTGTAATATATTCAGATCTTGAATGTATATTAGGAACTTATGATGATAATGGAAATGTCTCTAAAATAAAATCTAAAAAATTATAAAAAAACATTTCTTGTAGCATTGGATATTACCTAATGTGTTCCTTTAATCCACTTTTACACTTTACACATATGTTATATCGTAGATTTTCACGGATGGTAGAATGAATAGTCTGGTTATTCGGGGTTTCAATCCGTTCGTTCAAAAAATCATTTTCACGACGTTTCGCCAAAATCTCATTTGGCATTTTCAAGTACGGTTCGTCTCGTTACTAGCTGAAAAGTGATGGTAGCCTCTGATGAATTTCGAGTTTTGTTTAGCTGGCTCGCTGCCTGATTAGATGAGCGGCTTCGCAGGCTTCTCTCCTCTGCCGAGTGCAGTATATTTTGTTCTTGTATGCAGCTCTCTCGTGTACTAGTTGATTTTTGTTGTTTTTTTTCTTGATTTTTTATTAATGTTTTCCATGTAGTTGAAAAATTTATAGCATCGCCTCGTTTATTTAGCTGTCCCGCTTTTTCGATTTCTAGGGCCTCCCTTATGACGCGTACCTTGTAGTTCTGTACTGGTGCTATTTCTCTTGTTTTTTCGAAGTCGATGGTATGTCCGGTTGTTTGGTGATGTTGAAAATAGGGCTGAGGTTGTCTGTTTGTTTTTGAGGCTATTTTTATGTTCTTGGATTCTTGCTGATATGCGCCTATTTGTTTGTCCTATATAAGTTTGATGGCAATCTGCACATGGAATGCTGTAAACGCCATGATTTTCAAAGTTGGTCTTGTCTTTGGGATTTCCCAGGATGTCGGCTATTGTTTTTTATGATATATTTCGAACAAGAGGCACTGCAAAAGGCACCTTTAAAACCGAAATTTTGGAAACGCTATGATGATGATATTTTTATAATATGGCCACATGGAAAAGAACACCTGGAATTTCTCCTTATATACCTGAACAATATCCACCACAGAATCTAATTCACGATAGAAATCGAACAAGAAAAGAATCTTCCTTTTTTGGACCTGCTATTAACTAGGACACTCAACAACACCCTGGGCTTTAGCGTATATCGGAAACCCAAACATACTGACCGATATCTCAATGTAGCGTCATATCATCATCCCTCTAAAAAGCAGGCAGTAGTCAACACACTAGTATCAAGATCTCTCCGCCTAACAGAACTTGACACAAAACAAGACGGAATAAGACACATTTCAACAGTTTTAGAACGGAATGGTTTCTCACAATCAGATATAAAGAAAGCCATAAAAAGACAAGAGAACACTACAACAAAGACCAAAGACCAAGATCAATCAAGGAACAAAGCCATAATACCATACATAAAAGGAATAACAGACAGAATCGGAAGAATCTTAAGAAAACACAACATACAGCCCATATTTAAACCACAATAAACAATAGCCAACATCTTGGGAAATCCCAAAGACAAGACCAACTTTGAAAATCATGGCGTTTACAGCATTCCATGTGCAGATTGCCATCAAACTTATATAGGACAAACAAACAGGCGCATATCAGCAAGAATCCAAGAACACAAAAATAGCCTCAAAAACAGACAACCTCAGCCCTATTTCAACATCACCAAACAACCGGACATACCATCAACTTCGAAAAAATAAGAGAAATAGCACCAGTACAGAACTACAAGGTACGCGTCATAAGAGAGGCCCTAGAAATCGAAAAAGCGGGACACTAAATAAACGAGACGATGCTATAAATTTTTCAACTACATGGAAAAAATTAATAAAAAATCAAGAAAGAAAACAACAAAAATCAACCAGTACACGAGAGAGCTGCATACAAGAACAAAATATACAGCACTCGGCAGAGGGGAGGAGCCTACGTAAATATTCTTGGTAATGAATACACAAAACCACACTTCACAAATCAAAGCCACGTGTAACTAATGGTGAATGCGGTCTACAAATCAAAAACACATTTCACTAATGGTAAATGCGTTAGAAAAATCAAAGATACGCTTTACTAATTTAGGCAACCAAATATATATTAAATCAAAGCCACACTTTACTAATGGTGAATGTGCTACATAAATTAAAGCCACATTTCACTAATGATGATGATGCGTTAGACCACGCTGGTCTACACAAGATCATATTCATCTCTATATATACGCGGAAAAAATAAACACATCATTTAGTCTCTTCTTTTATTGAGACCATTTTTATCTACATCAATAAAAAAATAATTTTTAGCAAATTCGCGCTACCCTTAAGCAATGAGGACTATTTTAAATTTACCAATGGATATTAAAGCCAGTTTTATTTAGATAAATAAAAAATCATTTTCAATAAATTCACGGCATCCTCGAACAATGAGGATATATATATATATATATATATATATATATATATATATATATATATATATATACATATATATATATATATATATATATATATATATATATATATATATATATATAGATATATGTAACATAAATTATAATATCATAAGCAAAACGAAACTAACCATCAAGAAAATCTAACCTCCATGACAACTAGATCGGGTCTAACTACATTCTTAGTGAATCTAGCTGGAAAATTTTATTTATATTCGGGACACAAATATGCATCTTATTGATTTAAATGTTTGATTTTTATCCTTAAAACCCCGATATAAGTTTTTATCTGTTGACAAATGTAATATATATTATAAAAATATCATAAGAAAAACAAGACTAGATCGGGTCAAAGTCTTAAATGTTCTTAGTAAAACTGGTTGTAATTTTTAACTCATTGTCGAAGAAAAACAAACATTCTCACTATAAATTTACAAAATATTTGGTTTTGGGAAATTAATTTTGTTACATAAAATGAAATTAATTTTTTCGTCTTTTATATAGCGTTGTCAGTTTTTATTTGGAATTTAAGAGAGATATTATACATTTGAAAAAAAGGCATGTTTTCTAGACGAAATTTGTTTTTCTTTTTATAACCTCTAATTCAAGAGAGATATACGCTGAAAAAATTCATGTTTGTTTTTTGACAAAAGCTGTTTTTCCTCTACCCGCTATTTTTGGGTCGCAGAACATGAATTCGATTTTTTTTTCCACTTTCACACATATCTCATATATTTTCCTATTTCCATCCAACATTTTATTAACAAAATTATCATTAAAAACTGCGGAAAAATGGGAGTTTTCAATAAAAACTAGGAAAAACTGTCAACTTGGGAGGATAGTTTTATTCTGTGTACTTAAAAAATATATATGGTACACGTCTGTGTGTCTGGGAAATATGACTAACGCCGACCAAGTTTCGGAACACTTTCACTAAATTCAACCTGATGTTCCATTCTGCGACGTCATTGATATTTCATTCCTGATAATCTTTTTCCAAAAACCTACATGCCCAGTATTTATTATTCAATTTTAAGAGAAAAGTAGTAGGATGAATTATGGAATTTCTATTAAAAGAATTGAAATTTTATGATCCGGCAATAATGCTCGAATTTTCTCGCCAAGTTTACACTTCATTACATTGCCCTTCGGCTCCATTTTTAGCGTTTTCTGTTATACCTTAATAAAATGTTATGTACAATTTTTTCCTAGATGTGTTATATTTAAAAAATGTGCAAATATGTTTCATTGAAAATGTCAAAATTTAAAGGATTGGGTCAGAAGATATGGTGACAGTGAAAAAAAATATTTATGGGTATGCAAAAAATTGGCAAAAATTTGATGTTTCCAATATTTCGAATAACACACAAATACAGTAAAATTTTTTCTAATACATTTGTTCACATTTGGACAAATAATCAATTTCGAATGGTTACAATTCGAAATGATATTTATCGATGGATGCAGATGTGATATAGTAATTATTTAAGGTTACTCTTTGACTTCTAATTAAGCAAAAATAATCTACAAAAATTATTTTTTATAAATTATAATTTTATAATATATTTATATCTATATCTATATATAATATTCAAATTTGGTGCACTCTATATAAACATAAATATTTCTGGAAACAAAAGTTTTTTTTTATGTTATTGAAGTTCGTTAATTTGTTGAAAATGTTTTTATGGTAACTCTTATTAATCTAAAGTTCGTGTTTTTAAGTGTAGAATCTCAATTTTAAAAATAAGATAAGTCTTATATTATATTCTGACTATGTTTACAAAAAACTATTGTCACGCCCCAGTTTTGGGGTGCGACTAGGGACGTAGCATTTAGGAATTTGGTCTTCAGAGGTTACACTCAAAATAAACTCTTTACCACGGATTATATATAAAAAAATAGTTTAATTAAAAATAAACGACATTAACATTTTGGACTATACATAATTGTGACTAGATGTTTGACTTACATTAAGGTTATCTTCCTGGCACTCTTCACGGGGGTTGTCACTAGTATACTCTTTCGTCGACCTGCTCAGGACTGGGACATGCTTGGGATTCTCGCTTCACTAACCATTAACTAAGTCGCGATACTCTGCATCAGGATTCAACCGATTGAACAGATTGAACCAATTGACCAGATAGAACCAATTGACCAGATAGAACCAATTGACCAGATAGAACCAATTGACCCCCGTCCCAAGCATGTCCGTCCTTTTTATCCTGTTTGCTTTTTTTCATCAAGTCAACGAATCGCCTTCCTACAACCTCGATCCCTCATGACCCGGAAAGCGACCTTGCTGACTTGGTGAATTAGCACGATCGACGGTCAGTGAATAAACATAACATTTCATAATTAAAAGGTTATTAAATTATAAGAGGTGACGTGATTGTTATTGTTTAAATTTAAAATAAAAGATTTGTAAAATTGGAAAATGCAAATTTATGAAATATTATGTTTTTATGTTTTTCCCTATGTGACACTATTATATTTTTTATAGTTAATTAATTTATTTTTATTTGTATTCATTCGAAGTCATTACTGATATTTTTAATATGTAATTTGAACATGAAGCCTAAAATTTCAAACAATTAAATTTTATATAAGCAAAAAAACTGCTACTAGCAGTAATTTTCGCAAAACCTCGGATAAAATCCTTGTTTGTTATCGTCAAGAACTGTAGTGGTTCCATGCTATTTGATCCCGAAGTTATCTTTAATAATAAATAATATAATTATATAATGTATTAAATTAATTATAATAAATTGTTAAAAATCAAATTAATTTCCTTTTCTATATGTACTCTATAGCCTTTTTATTATTTTTTATTTATTTTTGACATTTATAAAAGTAAAATCTTATTAGAATTAAATAAAATGAATAATAATTAGCTGGACCGACACTGCGTGGAATTGAATCTAATAGCTGTAGGAAAATATGTACTAGCTCTCTAATCGGAATACGACGGTTTTTAAGCAACATGGCCTTTGCCAGAACGACGTGATGCCGGTCAATTGATATAAATACATCAAAAAATCCTTTCTGCATCCTAAAAATCGCTAGAGACCATAAACAACGTCCAATCAAAACCATTGCAACTTATTTACTAATTTGTACAGCTGGAGTACACATAATTCTACAGGAACATACATGGGAACAACCTGACTGAGTGCTTCTCACAGAAACTGCTGATAAATATAGGTTAATTATTTCTCGTAACCATTCTCGTACTCATAATACTTGTATTAGCATTCATTGTAAATCTAAATTGTATTTGCTCTAATTGTATTTTTGAAAATAAAGTTATTTTTAAAAACACAAGTTGATGTACTAAAAACTTAATTGGCGCAGTCGGTAGGATAGCGCAGTGGTGATCAAAAATCTAGATAGTGCAGTGATGATCAAAAATCTAGATAGTGCAGTGGTGAAAATTTCGCATCCGTCAGACATCACGTGAATTCAATTCTTCAGTGCTGTCCAAAGAATTCGTATCCGTCGAAGATCACCGCCTGAGTATCCACTCTTCAGTGCTATCCAAAAAGAACCCTGAGAAGACATCTGGAACCACCCAAAGGACACCACAACGAGTAGCAGAGACCCAAGGATCGGGAAAGGCAAGAAGAGACAGGACGACAGCTTGGATACTGTAAATGCCGTAAATTCCTTTCCGCTCCTTTCAAAACCCTTTGTTTGAGGATTTTGTAGGGACAGTGTTAAGCGTGTACGCAGTACACAATCAGTCTATCGGAGACCAAAACTAGTCTAGTGGAGACAAAATTTAGGTTAAGATCAAATTAAATTAGGAAAAAAATAGAAATCGCAGATTTCAAAAAATTAAAAAGTAAATTGAAAATAAAATTGGAAACCGCAGGCTTCAATAGAGAAAGTAAAATTAAAATAAATAAACTTAAAGTTTAAAGTAGATCCAAAAATTGAATAAATAATTTGCTATATATATATATATATATATATATATATATATATATATATATGGCTGTACGAAATGGCAGAAGTAAAAGTTAATTGGGACGTCTTTAAATCACGCCTAGATAATGTTAAACAATTTGATGGTGATAGTAATATGTTAAACAAATTTATTACTAGATGTGAAGATTTCATACAAAAATACGAAGTAGCCAATAACACAAAACTAAACGGACACGTTTTTGAACATATACTGTAAAAGCTATGTGGAAATGCCGAAATAATGGTAGGCAGGCGCGTTGAATTAAACACTTGGAAAAAATTAAAAGCCGCTCTTTTACAATATTTCGCCGACCGCAGGGATATTGATTGCTTAGTGTAAGAACTCACTAGAGTTAGACCATTCAAAAATGAAAATTTAATAAATTTTGGTAACAGGTTTATAATTATAAGCAGTAACGTTACCCAGCACATAAGTAATGATACTTCTTTATCTAATGAACAAAGAAATTTTCTAATTGATCATTATAATAAAACAGCTTTAAATACTTTTATTGCAGGATGCAACAGTAACTTAAGAAATAATATGTATATTAAAAAATCTAAAAGTTTAGAGATTATTTGGAAATTTTCATGAATCGAATATAAATAAATCAAAAACAAATTAATTAAACCTAGTAAAAAATTATAATAATCTAAATTTTAGCCCGTATCAAAATTCACAAAATATTTATTTCCCAAATCAAAATTTTAGACTAAATCCAGTTTGGCCGAGCCAATCAATACATACTCAACCAAAACAAATACCCCAAAAATATTTTAGCAATAGACAAATGTTTGATCTTCCAAAAAACGTTTTCAAACCAATCCAAATTCCTCCTAATCAATTACCAAAACCAACCCCAATGTCAACAACTTTTCGAAACCCGACAGTACAAACAAACAAACAATTCAACCAGCATAATTACCCAAATAAAGGTAATCAAAATTAATTTAGACATCAATCCAATATAAAACCAAACTTTATAGTTAAAGAATTATTTCACTATGAATACGAGGAAAACGATGAATTTCCGCAGGAGAAATATGCCGAAAATTATTACTACGATTCAAATCCTTATGATGATCAAAATTATTTTTACGATCATGAGCAAGATTTTGAAAATTCCGTAGAGATCCAAAAGATCCACGATAACTCGCATAATAATGATTTTGACCATAATGCAAATTTTCCCGAAATAACCGAGGAAAAGCAACCATCATAGTCGAAGTAAATATCTCATCTTTTAATGCATTAGCATATACAGGTGTGGAAAATCCAAACCGGAACCTGGACAGAATATAAGCATCGTAAGCATCGACATACGTGCTTAAATATAATAAATTACCAGTTTGGCCCTAAGGTGAGGGGTAATAAAATGCTGGCGCGGTGAGAACGGGCGGCAACATACGCCACGCCCTAGTACAACAGGAGTATTCCAAGTTATTTGCTTTTATTCAGGCCGTTGAAACGTAAGTACCGAGTATTCGTATTTCCGTGTTTCGCGCCAATTTTTTTTTATTGAAAATGGTAGTTTATTCCGCGGAACAAAAAGTGCAGATTAATAAGTGATACTATTCTGGTAAAGGTATGAATGAGATAATTGGCAGATTTGCATTTACTTGCGGAAATTATCCTGTTCCTTCAAAGTCTTGAATTTCGGAAATTATTAAAATATCGGGAGAGAGTTTTGGCAAATACGCGAACCGTATTTTACAACAGACTAGGTTATTGTCTCGCTCAAAGGCCTGTTTGAATACCTCTTGTAGACCTTTAGGTGTTTTTGTTGATTTAAATTGAATTTAATTATTTGTTTATTTATTTACAATTACTGAACGTGTTACTTTTATTTTTTATCAGAATAAAAGTTTATTTTTGAGAATGATTTTTAATTTTAAAATGTTCTATTAGCTTATTTACTTAGAAATTACCGTTGCGTTTCACTAGTATTTTTATTAGAATAAATGTTTATTTTATAATAGAAATATCAATTTTCTTTGCGCTCAACGGTCAACAAAAAATAATTTTTTGTATTTCGACAATTTGATGCATTTAAAACAATCAATGTATCAAATAGTGATTAAATATTCCAAATTACATCGATTACGTTATAAATTTAGACGAAAAGTAAATACATCCTCTCATTCGTTTCAAGGTACTGCTTGTCTTCGTGTCGCAAGGAAGTTAGCGGGGGAAATATTGCGCCTAGGCGTTCCCTACGATCTTCTGTCCCCAGAGGGACTTAGTGGGTCAGAATTTGAGAAAAGGGCCAAAATAATTTCTTGTTAAGAAATTTGAACTAGAAGGTTGGTTATAGTAACGTTTCTATTAAATCTCGGTAATATGAACGGCCAGTCATTTCTTTGTAAAGCTTCATCTCAGATCAAAGGCAACAGTCTTGTGGTTGCGTCGCGTCCAGTTACATTTGTGCGCCGCTCTTCTATTTGACATTGGATTGTCGAGAGACAAATATCAACTATTACGAAATTGGGTTATACAGAAAGGCAGTAATATATTTTCACAGTACTCTGGTGTGTAAAATACAAAAAAAGTATGTCATCCACATGACGATTATCGAACGTCTACCAAATTAAAAGCCGAGGTTAAATTCCAAGGCTTATTGGATCATACAGTGGATCGAATTATATTGCTTCAATTAAACGCCCTTTTTTTTTTATATATATTCCCGGGTCCGTCCTAAAGCCGGATGCACTGCGACCAGAGTAGGCCTATTGTGCTCACCCTAGACATTATAGCCACTCTGTCAACCTAGCCCCCTGGCTCAATCTGTACAGTCCTGCTAAGGAGTGAGTGAGTATTTCTCCCGGTTCCAGTTTTACTGACCCGAAAGTTTGTTGTCTAAATCTCACCAGTGACTCACAGTCACATATGATATGCTTCACCGTTTCCTCGGCTTGTCCACAGAGTCTGCAGCCGAGGTTTCCGTTATATAGATTCATTCTATTCAGATGTACTTTGACGGCCATGTGTCCCGTCATTATACCTGTAATAGTCCTTAATTGGTTTCTACTCATTTGTAGTAGTTTCTTTGCCAATTTCGGGTCCGGATTCCCAATAAATAGCTTGCTGTGGTTTAAACCCTGTCTGGTCATCCAGTGGTTTTTATGTTTTCTTTTGATCCATTCTTTGACTGCTTCTCGTGCTGCACACCGCGGCACCCCAAAGGCCGGTTCTGGACCAATGTATTGAGATGCTGACCCTGCTCTAGCTAGTTCGTCAGCTTTTTCATTTCCATGTATGCCTTCGTGTCCTGGTACCCACTTTAACATAACTCTGTTGTCTTTTGTCAGAGTTTCCAGCTCGCTCTGACATTCCCAAACCAGCCTCGATGATACCTTTTGGCCCTTGAGGGCCCTTAGGGCTGCCTGGCTGTCAGAGTAAATGAGGATTTGCTTCCCTTTGTAAGCTCTCCTATTTATCTCATCTGCGCACCGTAAGATTGCGTATATTTCTGCCTGGAACACTGTTGGGTATTTCCCAAGGGGAAGGGTTAGTTCCTTCCTCGGTTGTAACCCGTATATCCCAGCTCCAGTACCCTCACTAGTTTTTGAACCATCAGTGTACCAGATACTTGCACCCGAGAATGTTTCCGGTCTTTCTCTTTTACTTGCCATTCGATCCTCTATTGTGACTTCAAACGGTATATTATAACGGTAGCTCGAGTTCATATGGTCCGTGTCCATTTCCAACTCAGGGCTCCTGATTTTTTTACATATGTTTTTATGTCCTGACATCGTCATTTGCGATTTTACTGTTGAGTGATTTAGTCGGTGGAGTCCCATTCTTGCCTCTGCCTGAATCACTATGTGTAGCGGAGGCAGATCCAGAATACACTCCATTGCCGAAGTGGGCGTTGATTTCATGGCCCCAGTAATACATAAACAGGCGACCCTTTGTATTCCACTCAGCTTTGTCATAGTTGCTCTCTGCATTACCTTGGGCCACCAGACCAAGGCTGCGTAAGTGATGGCTGGTCTCACAACACTGGTGTATAACCAATGTACCATTTTCGGTGAGAGACCCCATGTTTTCCCACATAATCTTCTAACAGTCATAAGAGATGTTTCCGATTTTCTGGTTATGTTTTCCACTTGTCTGTTCCAGGTCAGCCTGGAGTCTAAAATCACCCCCAGATATTTTACTTCTCTGGCAAGTGGTATTGTGTTTCCTTGGAGGATGATGGGACCGAGATCCTCTATCCTTCTCCGTTTTGTAAAGGGAATTAGGACAGTCTTTTGGGGACTTATATTGAGTCCCTCCTGCCTTACCCATCTTTCTACAACTTCAAGAGCCCTCTGCATTCTCTCTCTTACTGTTGTATTAAATTTGCCTTGGGTTAAGATTACCAAGTCATCTGCATATCCCAGCACAGAGTGACCCTCCCCACTCAGGGTTCGCAGAAGCCCATCCATTACTAGGTTCCAAAGCAGTGGGGAGAGACCCCCCCCCCCCTGCGGACACCCCCCAGTTACCCGTGCCATCAGCGACTCTCCGAGCAGTTCTGTGTAGATCACTCTGTCTTTTAACATATTTCCAATCCACCTGCAACAGGTCTCCTCCAGATTGATGTTTCTTATTGCAGTGATGATTGATTGAAAAGACGTGTTGTCGAACGCCCCCTCTATGTCTAGAAATGCTCCTAGAAGCACTTCTCCATTTTCCAGAGTGTTTTCCACCTTGCTGACCAAGTCGTGGAGCGCTGTCTCTGTGGATCTCCCGATTCTGTATGCATGCTGGTTCCGATGAAATGGGCTGTTTACCATTAAATCGTCTCTGACATGTCTGTCCAACAGCTTCTCGAGAGTCTTAAGGATAAATGACATTAGACTGATTGGTCTAAATGCCTTTGCTGTAGAATAGTTGGGTTTCCCAGGTTTTTGAATGAACACTACCCTGGTTAACCTCCAAACCTTTGGTACATATCCTAGAGCTAGGGTGGCTCTTAATATGCAGCAAAGTCTGTTGATCAACAGGTTTGGACCCTGTTGTAACATTGCTGGATAAATCCCGTCCGGTCCCGGCGATTTATATGGTTCAAATGAGTTTATGGCCCATTTTATCTTTTCATAGGTAATCATCTTTTTTGCCGTTTGCCAATTGTCCTTGGTGACTCTTACAGCAGTATTTATCTCTGCTTCAGTCCTCCAAGTCTCCGGTGATTTCTCAATTATTGTTGACCCTGGGAAGTGAGCCCGAAATAACTCGGTCATTGTTTCTTTCCCAGTATAGGTGTGCTCCCCTGTATTTGTTTTTAGAGAGTTTATTGATGGTTGCGTATCCTTTGAGAGTATCTTTCGGAGTCTGGCACATTCTGGGGTCGTTTCTATCTCCTCACAGTGCTTCCTCCAAGATTCTCTCTTAGCCTTACGCAAGTTCCTGTTATATTCAGTCAGGACCAGTCTATATTCGTCCCAGTTTCCTGTTATTTTCGCCTTGTTCCATAGTTTCCTAACTTGTCCTCTTTTCGCCTCTAATTTCGCATTCCACCACGGCACATTGCGAGTAGAATGTTGAGTGATCTGCGGACAGTTAGCTTCAAAGGCTGAGACTGTGGCTTGTGTTAGTTGTTCTGCCATCAGTTCTACTTCTATTATGTTGCCTACCGAACTTTTGATTTCCGCTAGTCTCTGTTCTAGGTCTAGGCAGTAGTTTCCCCAGTTTGTCCTTCGCGGATTCCGGTAGTTTAGTTGTTCCCGTTCTATACCCGTTATTTCAAACCTGATGCACCTATGGTCAGAACAACTTGCCTCCCTAGACACATGCCAGTTTTTTATAAAGTTGCCAAGATATGTTGTGCTTAACGTTATATCAATGACCTCCTGCCTTTGTCTGGTGACGAAGGTGGGTTCATTGCCTTTATTCATTATGTCTAAGTTATTTACCATTATGAATTCAAAGACTGACTTACCTCTTTGGTTGATGTTTGTGCTGCCCCAAGCATCGTGATGGGCATTGGCATCACACCCAATGATCAGCTGCGATCCATTTCCTCTGCAGTCTCTCACCAGGTCTCCCACTGCTCTTGGTGGTGGTTCTTCTAGGTCATCATAGGGGAAGTAGGCTGAGCCGATAGTGATGTTTGTTGGTCCAGCTCCCCTTGTTGCTATTTTTGCGGCAACAAGATCCCTAGAAATATGTTTCGTTAGTGCAAGCACTTTTAGGTGTTTTTTATACAATATACAGGTCCTTGGTTTATCGGCTGTTCTGCAATATATAAGCTCACATCCGATTCCCGTAATCCCTTTTACTTTCCCCTGGTGTATCCAGGGTTCTTGAATGAGGGCGATGTCACAGTCTTTCATCTCCCTGCACAGAGCGGCCGAAGCCGCCCTACTGTGTTGGAGGTTTACCTGTATCACCCTCACTTTTCTTCCCGGTTCCCAGACTACGGAAGGTCACCTTCCCGAATTTATAGAATGCCCTGAACTGGGTCTGTTCAAGGCATTTGAAGGATGCCGCATCAACCGAGAAGGCCAGTGTTTGACCTTTCTCGTCCATTTTGCGGCTTAAATTCGTCCAGTCACCCACCTTCAGCCCTGGGTTCTGTGTTCCCAGGCGTGTTCTGGCTTTTTCTAGCCCGTCTGTCCCTGGTAGCCAGACGAGGACTTTAGGTCTTTTGGGAAGGTCCTTGGCCTCGACTACTGTCAGGTCTACTCCTTCCCATAAATTCCCTAGTTTTGCAACAGATTGTTGCAACCAGGTTTTTGTATTTACATTAGCACACGTGATCCATAAAATGCCTCCCGTGTACTTATTTCCCTCAAACTGTGGTGGATTCCCACTGCCAGAGGGCATCTCATCCATGATCTCTAGAAGCCTATTTAGAATTAGGTCAGCTTGGATCTGGTCAATTGTGAAGTCAGGGTGACGACTATGCACAATCGCCATCCTGAGATCACTTAATGCCCTGCTGTAAGAGGCTCCAGCCTGTCCTACTTGACTTCTGGTTCTCTTCGCAGGTCGTTTATCTCCAGGGGAGGTACTCGAGTCCGAGTGCAGCCGTTTGCTGGTTGCACTCCCCTCTTTTTTGGCTTCGGTCCCCGACTTTGGTTTTTCCTTAGTCCAAGTCCCCGCTGCCATTTTCTGTGCCTTCCGGATCTTCTTTTTTTGGACTCCGGAAAGCTTCTTTCCCTGTGGGTCAACTTGCGTTTTCCCTCCAGGGTCTGTTTTCCCAGTGTCTGATTTTTCGGTGGGACTTTCACCCATCCTACTGGATTCAGCCATTAGAGTGTTGTAAGGGGAGTCTTCTACAATGAGATCCACCTCTGATTGTTTGTCGGAGTCACTCATTGCTGAGTCCTCCTTTAATAGTATTTCTTCGTCTTCTTTTTCCTCATACATATTCCCACGAGTATGGAAGAAAGGGTGGTCCACGCCGGCAGAGCTCCCTTTACCGACGCAAGGCTGTATTACTTTGGGATTTCGCCCGGTTTCCCAAAGGCACCGTCTGGAACAACTGATAGGCCCAGTTGCCATACATCCTCTCGGCACGGTCGCCACACGTTAGAATTAAGCCTGTGTTAAGTGTTTGTGTAAAGGTGCGCCCGTCTACAGTCAACGGATCGATACCGCCCCCCTGCAGACGGCCTGGTGTAAAGTGATGTGTTAGTGTAGGCACTACTGTGCAGTTGTATCCCTCTTAGTCTGGTTCCTAACCACAGAGACCTGTCCAGCTTGGTTGTACCTGCCGGCAGTCTGAACTGCCGCTGGCTTAGCTCTCTGTGTCATTGAAACTCGCAAGCCCCACCGGAAACGTCAACCCGTGGATACTTCGGGGGGAATTAAACGCCCTTGAACAAATCGATAAATTAGATTTGCAAATATAAGTTTCATTTGCAAATGGGGCTTTGATGGAACGTCAGGTCAGAGCCAGTACAAAATGAAATTCACTGATCCGAATATTTTTGATACAAACTTATTCCTCACCTCTCTTATTCCACTTCAATTAGCAGGTGTTAACACGGAAACTCAACAAAAACCGATTCTGTTGTACAATTCCAAACCCTCCTCTACTATGAATTGCGGGCCTCTGAAATTTGAATTTATTAAGGAAACCGAACAAAAGTCTTTAAAAAAAAATAGAAAATATAAACTCGAACTAGACAACTTTCACCATATAAAATAGTTCTCTTTGCAACCCCAGCTTCAGTACAGTAAACTTATCTATGACTGTGATAGACGGCTAGGTGAACGCTTTGACTGGAACGAAATCGGTACAACGTTGTTATCTCTACTAAACAACATCTCAGTTTAACTACATTGATACTGTGTCCCAGTAAATACAGAGTATTTCAAGCTACAACTGTTATCTCTACAAGCATGTATTCGATTCTTCGAATGCTGCTTGTATTTGTCGTATCAACGTGACACACAGCAGTGGCAAGCCCGTAAGCAGAAAGACCAAGAGGTGAAAGCATAGACAAAGGCTACGATCCAACAGAACTCTAAGGAAAGAGATTAGGACTTCTTGTTTACATGCCAAAGAAAGGGTTAGGAAGCACTAACGATGGCAACACAGCTCGACGTTTCTTCGAGAACAGTGATGAGTCAGCTATTATAACAAAAGTAAAGTGAAAACTGACCCTCCGGTTTCCCGTCATTTTGTAAACTATTGGAAGCGGATATAGAGATGATTTAAGAATACACACCTCAATCAGCAAGATTGTTCTTCAAAGGAGATTCTTGGTACAGCATGCCGACAGGAATCCACAAATTACTTACTCCATTGACTAGACATCATAGCATTTGCAATATTACCGATAGATAAACTATCGAAAGATGCACAAAAATTAACGGACACGTTAAGGAGAAACTATCGCCTAGACTTTGCCCGAAAATCATCTCGAGAAAAAATTATGGAGAATGTGTTCCCAAACTTTTCGCGTCGATGGATCCTTACACTGTTTTTTGATATCGTAAGGATTCAGACAACAATTCGTAAGAATTGGAGAATGAGAAAAGAGCAGGTAACAAAGAAGGCAATGATTAAAAACGCCTTTTTATTATTTTTATTACAGTCGTTTTATTTATTCATTTATGTGCATCAGTAAATATTATATAACTTATAAATTATTTACACTGGTATTTGTTAAGAAGTGCTGAGCATAGAGGAAAAAGTACTTTCGCCTTTTTAACGATTATCGATATCCATGTATTTATTATTATAGTATTATTTTTAAAATGCACTTGAACTCAAGCGCAATATTTCATTAATGGAAATACAATTATTCTTTTTATTTTGTTTTAAATTGCATATTTAACAGGCATTGAACCACATTAGATGTTTTTCGAATTTATTTTCATGATTTTAAAGATTCAGTCTGCTATGTCGGATTTTTAATATTAAATCCATGCTTTCGACCCACTGTGTTTTGACGACACCAAACCATCTTTGCTGGAAACCAGGAAGCAAGCTACGATACAACAGTATGCTTTATTTCGCTTCTTCAACAGAGCTAAAAGGGTATTTGAATTTCACGGTTTTACGCTTACCAGACCCAATATAATTAAAACTTTTTATAAACTTAGTAGGTAAACAACTAATCAGTCCAGATAATTTAAAAATTCCTTTTAAATATAGGGAATCAAACGAGAACACCAGTAGTGAGCATTACCCGATTCACTCAACCCCCATTCCTTGACCTTGACCTTGACCTCGACGTTGGCCCACTTATTGGGCATGATATTCGTCCTTGCATTGATATGGCCTTAACCTTGAAATGTTATGCCCAAGGTTGTGACGACCTTGGCTTTGACCCTGTTCAAGGTCGGCTCGACTTCGCTGGAGTTAATCTTGAGTGTGTGACCTTGAAGTAGTAATTTGTGCATTGTAATAGTGTGATATGATCTTGAAATGGTTTTGACCTTGCAAATTCTTCTATAAAATTGTGTGAGTCTACTTACATTTATTCAGTGTGAAAAGTCAGATACGGAACTATCTAAAGAAAAAATTATAGAGTAAGTCGGCAGAGTAATTTGCTTATATCAGAGTAATTTAAAAAGTTTTTATGATTTTGAAGAAAAGGATCTCTCGAATATTTAAAAACTTATGTTGATACACTGAGTGTACAGCTGCCAGCGCCATATCGGTGTGACAAGGAACTACAGTTAAACTTTCCCTGTTACATTCACTATGAACAAATATATCGTCATTATATAGATGGACCACCATCAGCAACAAAAAAGTGTAATGAGTGTAAAAATAAGGGAATAATATGAATAGTGAAACGGAAACGGCAAGTAATTACTTCAATGATGCGATGAAAAGTCGAGCAGAATGGGGGTCGCGCTATTGTGATTTGGCTTTTGAATATGAAAAGGCTGCCAATGTATGTCGTGAATATTGCAGCAAAACATTAAATTTGCTGGACTTTGTTTGTGAAATAAAAAAGTTGGGGTTTGGTGACTGTTTGGAAAAACTGATTAGTTTCATTGCAGATCCGGTTGTGTTAAATGAAATTAGAGTGTAGGACGTAAGTTTAACGTAGTAGTAGTAGTAGTTAATATGGAAAGTTTAGTGAAAGAAATGTACGAAGAATTTCTAATTTCTGCTGCCTCTTCGTAATATTATGCATATGAAATGCAAGATTCGGAGGCTCAGGATTTTAGTGCATTTTTTAAGTATGAACCATGTTGAAGTGTGTATTTTAGCGAGTGTAGTTTATAAGAATTTTTTAATAGATAAAAACGAACAAATATTATTAAACAAATTAAGAAATTTAGAATTAAACGATAATGTTACACGTATAGAAGAACGACAGGAAAATGTCAATAAATAAATTACAATAAATGTAGTTATTTGTTTCTTTATATTTTAACCTTGAAGTTATCCTTATACCAATTTAAATGTGTGACGTCACTTGACCTTGAAGACCCCCTACTGCCCGCTATAAAGGTTAGTGGGAAAAGAAGTGACATTAAATAGTCACAAATATTAGTGGCATAAAGATCAAATATTGTGTTCGTATAGTGTTCTGAAAGTGCTTTTATATTCACGATAATTTTTGGATTTATATACCATTTTTTCAATAATGAGTATTGCAAAAGAAACTCTAGATGAAATTAAAGAAATGTTCAGTAAAGATTTCGAAATTTTAGAGAGAAAAAAGATTACCGAAATGATTGTGTGGAAAATGTATAAAATTGTAAAAATGGTTTCAATGACTACACGATTTGGTAAAACTCTTCTAGTGGCTTTACACGATGACGGTGATAATAGCACATTCGAGACTTTTTTTGCCAAAACATGTGGCCGAAACATTGTCAGACGATATTGTAGATATTATGAGTGAAACTAAAGGGAAATACACTCTAACTTATTTAGGGCAAGGTACTAGAGTTTTTGGTAACAACACTCGAACATTATTACGTTTTGGCTCATTAGAGTAAATTGTATGTAATGTTTGAAAAAAAGGATATAATTAAATTTAAAATATAGTTGCACATGTCAGAATACTTATGCGTGTTCATTATTTCTGTTAAAGATATCTGTTGATGCGACAATTACCGTCAACGAATGTGTAGATAGATACATATTTTGGTTGGGAAGAGAATTACGAAATATCACGATATATTAGCGCAAATGATTGGCCGCATATTGAGGCAACCAAAGATCAATATAAGAATGAGATTAGGGATGCAATCAATTTTATGACTGGGGCACACTTGTGCGGTAAATTTTTATATGGTTCCATAGACATGGATAGATTTTGTGCTGAAATGGTTGAAGAAGAATTAAAAGAATACCTCGTCAATATTTCACATTTACCTGGTGAGCTGGCCGCAAAATATGAATTGGTTCCTGCAACAGCAACAGCCAAAGATATTGACGATCGAAATAGTGTCGGATGGGATAGAATTTTGAACAGGAAAACGAAGACATGGAAAATAAATTTTTTATAATTTTTGTATTTGTGCAATTAAATAACTGTAAATAAATATCTGTTCCACTCACAGTTTTGTTTTATTTCTTTTATAAATATACCAACCAAATGGATAATAGTCTGTGTTTCTTTTTCTCACCTGAAATATTTAGTATAACTAGAGCAAATAAAAATAAATTAGTTTAGTTAAGATTAAAAACGAGTCGAGGAAACAACACAATTGATAAATTTGGTTATCAGAAATATAATGAAAAATATCATATATTATCCGAGCCACCAGGGATTGGTGTCAAACTTACAGCGGATGGGCAGTATGATATAGGTGGAAAAACCATAACCAACTTAGGCGAACCTAATGATGATGACGATGCTGCGACAAAAAACTTTGTTAATAGAAAGTTTTACAATTTTGCAGTTGTAATATGTAACATTTAATAAGGCTGTCCTCCCCCTGATATACAAGAATAATAGTGAGCTTAAAACAAAAATTGAAATTAATCAGAAAATACGCAATCATTAGCCTTTAAATGACTCATTAAGCGTACTGTCGTACGGCTCGACTTCAAAAAAAATCTAAAATAGGGAAAGTATGTTAAAGAATAGGAGACGCACTCCGAGTGACATAGCCTTGAAGATAAGGTCGTAGTCGTAGGTGAATTGGATCTTCCCTCCAAGAATATTGAAATGTCATTTATATGTATGATGTTTGATTGTCATTATTATTGAGATGAAGATTGAAATAAAAACTTTCTTGTTTATTTATTTTAAATTAAAATTATAGTTAAACAATGTCTTATTTAAACAATATTAGATTTATCTCTCCAAGAGTTGAAGTGGTTAAGAAATTCTAGGCATTTGACAAACAATTGATCGGTGTGATTTTTCTTGCGTTGTCTAAGGATCTTTTCTACTAGGTAAATGCCAGGACTGCTTGTTTTTTGTAGTTCTGACTGGTAAAAACACCCTGTTACAGGCTGGCCTTTTAACGACTACAATAAGGATGTAGGTGGATTTGTAACGTTAACTTTGACAATTTTAAATAGTTGAGTTGACCAAGAGGGCGTATATTCTTTTTCAAATAAGCTTTTGTACTTGCTAATACGCACAATGGCACCCATGGAAAGCCTAAATTTTTTAGGTACCATTTTTAAATAATCGTATGCTTTAATTTGCGTTTCTTCTTGCACATCTGCCGGCTTTATTCTAATGGATCTTTAGAATAGTTATAAGCTTTTGTTACTGCCGTTAATATATGTATCCATTTGTAAGATCCTCTTGCCGAGAATTGTTTATATAAATTATTTTTAAGACTTCATATGACTCGCTCAACAATTGCAGCTTTCTTTGTGCTGTAAATGGAATAATGATTTATACTATATTTTTTCATCAGGGCTTGAAAGTTACTATTATAGACTCTTTTCTTTGATCACTTTGCAAATTTATTGGTGTATATGATGCCTCTTGAATAATGCTTTTCATCGCATTAGTAACTTCTATACCGGTCTTGTTTTTTATCGACAAATTTAGAGTAGCAATTTATACAGACCAAAATATAACGATAACCATCGTTTTCATCAGCATACTGTTGCATTTCAGCCAAATCAATTTGCCACAAATATCTGTATCTTTTTATTATCGTACGCATTCGTATAAAATTTTTTCTGGCCATTCTATGTAGTTCATTAACAATTTTGGTTTTTTTCTAGACTGGGCTCCATATTATTAGTAATATTAAGAGTTCCAGATCGAAGGAAGAACTGAATAATATCATTAAATATTGAGCTTAATATATTATACCTTCTTCTTGTAATTCCTCTATGATCGACATAATTTCATTTTCATTCCCAGTGTGTCCGGCCACTTTGGAACTCCAAAACAAACGTAAACGGTCTACCTACTCTTTAGCTTTGTTCCAGTACACATATTGAAAAGTTTTCGAAGAGAATTTCTTTTTTGTGGGTAACTGTAGTTTTTCGGACAGATTTTTTCTTGTAACACCACCACCTAATTTTGTGTCCATCATCAGAGGTTTAATAATTCGTAAATATTTGTTCCATTTGCTCTCCAATGAACCATCACTTTTTTTATAATTTTTGTAAACAGCATTCGTGGATTTCAAAATTTCCTTGTACGTTGAAAGTACATTATCACTTAATTGTGTTTTCTTGCCTACACTTGGGGGTGTTTTCAGAAATAGCAAGTCATAAAGTGCCGGTGATCCATCGTATTCTGCAAAATTTTTCCCCTATTTCTATAAGGCAATATTTACATTTAGAAAACGCACCTCTAAATTACCGATAAAATTTTTGGTACGATCTGTTTTGGAACCAAAACGTACACCACATACATTATCGTATAGAGAAGGTTTTGAACGTAATACTTTCAGGTGTATCGGAAGTTGCGGTGTCAGCGGATGCGAACGATGTATTAGTTGATGTCGAGGGTGTATCAAAGACCGATTGGCAAATATCCTCTTCTGAAAAGCGATGCTGCTGTATAGGTGTTGAGGTTTAAAAGCAATGTGTAGGTTGGGGAAAACCAGAAATTTTAGTCCACTGCACTGATGTACTGGGACTATGTGATTTTGTAGCTGGATAATGTTGCTGTTGTTGTTGTTGTTGTTTTTCTTGTTGTTGTTATTGTTATTGTTGTTGTTGTTGTTGTTGTTGTTGTTGTTGTTGTTGTTGTTGTTGTTGTTGTTGTTGTTGTTGTTGTTGTTGTTGTTGTTGTTGTTGTTGTTGTTGTTGTTTTTGTTGTTGTTGTTAACCTTGCTTGACCACATCAGATATAGTTGTCAACGGCTAAGAAATGGATTCATAAAATTTTTCCACTCCACCACAGTTAATTCTTTAGTCGCTTTAATTTGTTTAAATTTTTTTCTAACGGCATTGGTAGCTTTCACTGGTTTACGTTTTAAGTCGATCGCGTTATTCATGATGTTAACAAAGGACATTTCAACAATCAAATGAGTGCTTTCTCTTATTATTAGAGTAATATAAAGCTATCAAATCATTTGCGGTATCTTCCCGATTTCACATCACTGTCTTTATCAATTACTCATTTCTTGAAATTGAGTAAAAGTTAGATCCGGTGAAACGTGGTCCGAAAATATGTGTTTCATATTCAACTCATCTTGTTTCAACATAATAAAATTGGCATTGTCTCGCACAAGCTATTTATGCACTCGCGAATATGTTTGCGCTAAGTCAAAGGAGTCGATATTTTTATGACGTCCCATGCTAAAGTACGATCTTATCTCATCTTGTTTTTCACATATAACATCATCAAAAATAAATATAGAGTTTGGTTTTTCATCTGATGGTTCCACAATATTACTGGAATCACTAAAGGCATAGTAGCCTAAACCTTTAATGGGTGCTAAAATTTTTCTTAAATACTCATATTTTTGTTGACACAGAGATTTCGAGTAAATATAGACATTTTCGAAACGCAAGGGGGTGTGTAAGTAACGAAATCATGACATTAGCTTTTCCACAATTAAATGTACCAATTAACAGACCGCGAGTATAGGAAGGAAGTCAAGGTCCGTTCTCTTCATTATTTTCTTTTCAAATCCAAATCCGACTTTTTCATTGAGATTATCAATAGGAAGTTTTTGTTGAAGATCGATAACGCGCATCATAGGAAAATTTGATATTTTATAGGCAAATTTTCACAAAAACTGTCATTCAGATGCCGAGCGTCAAACGAAGTGGACGGTCTCACGTTTCCAATAAAACTAGATACGGTATTGTGAATTCGTTAATAAATAAATTTCTGTTCAAGGTACACATTCCCGGTTATCAATATTGCGGACCCGGAACAAAGGTAATAAAACGTGTAACAAGAGGTGATGCGGGCATTAATCCTTTGGATGCCGCATGCAAAAAACACGATTTAGCCTATTTACATAATAAAGACAACATAAGTGCGAGACATCGAGCGGATTACAAGCTCGAACAAAGTGCTTGGAATAGAATAAAATCGAAAGATTCCAGTTTATGTGAAAAAACAGCAGCTTGGTTAGTTACAAACATTATGAAAGGAAAACAACATTTTGGTGTGGGTGTACCACCACCATCATCATCATCATCATTACTAACAAAAAAAAACGTCTAATAAAGGCACACGTCGTACAAAAGCGAAAGGTGTCAATAAAAGTCGACATGTTCGGAAAGTCAGTTTCGGAACAGCTATTCTACAAGCAGTTCGCAAGGAGTTATTAAAAGCCGGAAGAAAAAATGTGTTAGAAAAAAAATGTCATGAATGCATCTAAAATAGCTCTGTCGGCAACATGTAGATCGGTATAAACGGCAGGTGGCGAACGGAAGGTTCGTACACCGAGAATAATACCGATTCCTAAAACTGGTGGAATATTACCATTAATACCAATTTTTGCTGGGTTATCAGTTTTGAGTTCATTAGCCAGTGGGGCAGCGGGAATTGTGCGTGCCGTAAAAGCTGCAAAAAAAAGCGGTGAAGATAAAACTGGTGCCGGCCTGTATTTGAAATCGAAAGGAAATGGTATGTTTCTAAAGCTATATTGTAAAAATATGGGATTATTTTTAAATTGTAAATCAAAAAACTGAATCCCTACCTCGAAAACCCCTATCTAACATCGATATTGAAAAATATGCCAAGAGGAAGAGAATAGGACACTTTCAATGTGTTTCTATGAGGGATTCATTACCTAGGCAAGGTCCTCGACGTTACGAAGCAGCAATTGGGAATTTGGATAGTACGTCTGATGCAGGGACCCATTGGGTAGCTTAAAGAAAAAGAATTCTAAAGTAACATATTATGACAGTTTCGGCGATTTATCCCCACCGATCGAATTGGTGCAATATCTACAAACGGGATCCGAACCATCAAAAATTATTTACTATACATACGATCGTCAACAGGATTTTGGAACAGTCTACTGTGGACATTTGTGCTTAAAGTTTCTTGTCGAATCATCGCCGTAAAAGATGACATCATCGCCACCATTAACACTGCAAATGGATCGCAACAACTAGACCAAAATGTTGCGATCATTGAAAGCATTTTAATCTATCCAGTGGATTAAGGGAAATGACAGTGAAACAACTACAAAAACATGCCCAAGGAAGTAATGTTTGCATTAGCCTCAAATGAAATTCCATTCGTTTGGGATAAGTTGCCCGAATACCTCAAAAACGATATGGATATATTAAAATATCAATGTGGTTGCAAACATTATTCCAGCAGCAATTTAAACGAGGATACGGCTGATGACGGTCTTAAGTCTAGAAAAATATTTTGTTGTTATTGCTAAATCAGCGATGTGCGCATAAAAGCAGAAAATAGCATAAAAACATCACTATCTAATGCAGTGAGAAAAGGTGTGAAGATGAATATTTTTAAATGTTGCCGCTAAGAATAAAACCCAGATGTGGGATGTTTTAATGATTAGTCATATCTTATACGTTCACATTAACAGGACACTCGAGTGTCTTAAGTGCCAATTTTTATCCACCAATCGAATTACATAAAGAAAACAAATATGGTCTTGCATTCCTAGAATCTTACACATATAATTCAATTTTTAATGTAGATGAAAGCAACAATAAGTTTGCCTACATGAAGGAGGATTACACCACCGAGCCGATACAATTGCAGATTCCACCTGGGGCCTATGAAATAGATGAAATAGGTAAAGCTATGTCGGAGGCTTTGAGGAATTCAGTTGAAGAAAGAATGATGGAATCTTTTCCTTAGTCGCTAATAATAATACGCTGAAATTTGAACTGAAATCCCAATATACTATAGATTTTCGGGGAGAGGCGAGTATCGGTAAAATGTTAGGATTTAATTACACCATGTTAAAAAGAGACAAAAAGCACGAGTCAACCGAAATGGTGGAAATAATGAAAGTACGCATCATACGCGTGGATTTTAATATAATTTCCGGAGCATATATAACTTCTGTGGAAGGTCATACCTTATTCAAGTTCGATATCGATGTGGAGCCCGGTTACAAAATCAGTAAAGAACCACAAAATAATATTTATATGCCGTTAATGCCGGCAGGACGTCAGTTTATCGTCAAAATTACTCTTCGCATCTTGGACGATAGCGGTGGCTTAATCAATTTTCAAGGCGAGAAAGTTATCGTGAAATTGGAATTGAAGAAACATTCATAGAAATGGGTTTTTGCTTCAATCGTCAATTGTGTATGCTGTCGACTAAGTTTAGGGAATCGCCGAAACATAATAAAAGTAAAAGAAGAGTTAACGTCAAGGTTAGTCGTCGTCCAGACATTAGATCACAAACATATCAACAGTTATCTACCGAAGACTATAAATTTTTAAAATCAATCGGTCTTAAAGTGCGAAAATGATTTCCACCACCAGCGATAAAATAGAGGTTTTCTCCGAACCCATCTTGGACAATTCCATTATTAGTCTAGAAGAGCATACGTATAAACCATAGGGATCTCCATCATTCAACAATTCCAATGAAGTCCGTATTCCCATTAATTTTTAAGATATTATACTGGATATCGCCGAAAGTTACATATATATCGAAGGAAAATTTAAACCCATAGACGCAACGAAAAGATGTTTTTTATCACATAATGCCCTCACATTTTTGTTCGATGAAATTCGCTACGAGATGGGAGGTGAGCAGGTCGCCGTGGTTCGTAAACCTGGAGTTACCACGACATTAAAAACCATGGTTTCATTCGGAAGTTTGTAACAAAAATCTCTCATGACATGCGGATGGAATCTCGACGAAGCAAACCAAGATATCGTAGACACAGCAAGTAACGTTTTCTCCGGGAAATTACCTTTCAAATATCTTATGGGTTTCGCCGAAGATTATACAAAAGCTGTATTCAACGTGAAACAAAAGATTATTATGATTATAGCTCGCACTTTTACCAATTGCTATGTCGGTGAGGTAGACGCAGAAATTAGTATCGACAAAATCGAATGGAAAATTCGTCACATCATTCCAGATGAAAAGCAAAAATTAAAAATATTGTCTCGCATTAACAAAGGTGGAAACAATGCCCGTATTCAAATGGCATATCATAAATAGGATCTGTACGAATTGCCAGCTTTAAGATGTATGGGCCTTGAGAACGAGCAGAAGTCTAGAAAGACCGCTCTATATAATCGTCGGAATCCAAGACAGTATTAATTGCGACAAAAAAGAAAAAAACGCAACCCAGTTTACCCATGCCGACGTATGCGATATTAGACTATATCTGAATTTGACCGTTTATCCCTACGCAAGATGGAATTTATATTTCGCCAAAAAACTGTACGGAGCAGCCTATTACAATTATGAAAACTTCCAATGCAGCTACTACGGGCGCGAAATAAACGATCCGATGATGATGTTGGCCGAATATATGAAAAACCCTGTTTTTATTATTAATTGCAGTCATCAACCAGAGATTATTAACTCATCGACCGTGGATGTGAAATTGGAATTCCAAACCAGAAAGAATAAATTCCCCAAAGACACTAAAGTGTATGCGTTAGTTATTCACGATTTATTTTTTAGTTATAATGTATTAAACGGTTCAGTGACCAACAAATCTATATTTTAATGTAATTATCCATTATATGTAACACAAAATAATGTTAAACTATGGAACGTCAATTAATAAATTTGTAAAAAGTCAAGTAGTAGTTTTATATTTATTTGAAAACCAATAAAAAAAAGGTTGATTCCCTTAAGAAGAGAGTACGGGAGTTTAGATAATATGGGATTTATTTAGTGGAAAAAAGTACTCAGATAACGCAATAAAAAAATTTTTTAGAGAAATATGAACACAACAATTTAAAAAATTTGTAGAAACGTAACGGTTAGGAATAGGAAAAAAATTTATGGGAAAAAATTATAGAGAAAGTCGAGTACTATAAGCAAGCATTTTTCCGACAGTAATAAAGTAAAAAAATATTTTTTTCAAAAATTAGTGAAAAATGGAGAATGCACGCTAAAGTTGAAGAGTTGGAGCAAAACAATATTAAGAAATAAGAAAGAGAATTTTTTTCTACATATTGTAGTATTTTTCAAAATTCGAAAAGGTGAAATTTGAAAAAAGGGGCTAAGAAAGGTTAGTAATTCGGATTTTTTAAAGCCTCGTAGCTGCAATGGTGTAAAAAAAATTATTCTTCTTTTTGGAGGAAAATGGCGAATGTGCGCTAAAATTGAAGATTTAGAGAATTTTTTCTACATATTGTAGTATTTTTAATAATTCGGAAAGGTGAAATTTGAAAAAAAGGGTTACAAGTTAGTAATTTGGATTTTTTAAAGTGCTCTAGCTCGGGAACCGTTCAAAATAAAGAAAAACTAAAAGTACTTTTATTACCTAGAATTTGAGGAAAATACAATGAGGAAAAAAAAAATTCTGAAAAATTGAAACAAAAAATAGAGACCATAAAAGTCAAAAAATCAATAGAAAGAAAGTTTGACTGCCGGATGGGGTTATCGGGAAGTTGTAGGGGGCAGTTTTCTTTTTTTTATATATATGATGATCAAAATTTTCCTTAGTTTTTTTCGAACAAAATTAAAATATATGCATATTTAACATTATTTGTAAATATGTAGCAAAGTAATGATTAGGAATATCAAAAAAAAGTTATTGGGAAAAAATATAGAGGAAGCTCAGTACTTTATGTGGAGGGGGTAGTTTGTGTTTAAAAAGCAGAGATACGGTGATTTTTAATATTATGTTTTTCTCAAACATATATATTGCATATATGCACTCCATCTTACCCCCTCCAATTTTCTTGAATGTATATAGGAGCAACATTTGAATTATTTCATCATTACACATTCGACCGTCAGGATGGAAGATACCCCGAAGAAGATTATTGCCATTGTAAGGCCATTCGTGCGAAATGTTAGGAATTAGTCTTATTTTCTAAGCCAAAAAAAAAATAAATTCCGTTTTTGAAAAAATCAATAATTCTATAAGCTCTCACCAACACACATCATTTAGAACACGCTGGTGAAATAGGGGTAGTTCTATATAACTGAGGCCGGGCCAGTTACACAGTCATATCTACCTCAACTTTCATACCGCTAACATGAAAGAAAAAAGACCAGCATGCAGAGACTCTTCAATATTTAGCAACGCCACCGTCGCTGGCAACGTTGAAGACCTGGAGGACTTCGACGACGTGGACTTTGAGATTGACGTCCTACGTTGGGACGACTTGGATGAGCCAATTTCACTGCTCTATGACCACGATCCTTGTCTTGTGGAGTTGAACAACATAGGTGACTGGGTGCTTCAGCGCCTCGAAGATGATAGTCCGTAGACAGAGCCGGACTCAACAGAGGACGCGTTGTTGGAAATTCCAACAACGCCGACGCTCGAAGATCCCCAGGGTCCTTGCGACTCTTCGAGCTGTTGGTTTGCCAATGAGGATGTGCCACCATAAGCCTAACACCCTCCCCGGCCCCCGGGCACAAAACAACGGTCCTTTCCAGGACCACAGAATACTTTGATCGTAGTTTTAGTTCATATTAGTTCTTTGTTACTAATATTTTATTTATAGAACATACAATATTGGATACAAAATATTAAATTTTAGGTGCTGGTGGAACCCGGCAAAGCCGTTTGTTCGTATATGAGACCACATACAACTCTGGTCCCAATACCTAATACGACATTTGTCGTTACTCCCACCACTAATTTATCTCTATTACAATCATTCGAAATCAAGATGCCCAATGAGCAAGACGAACCATTTCAATGTCCGGTGGTAGATTCTACCACGGACGATTGTCGCGAATGGGAGTCGGATGATCCCAGATGGGATGACCTCTGGAACTTTATAGTCCAATGGGTGGAAAGCAACACCACCGATGAAGGACCGTGCGAATCTGCAACACCATAAAGAGTCGCATGTTTCTGCAACAAAACGGTCCTTTTCAGGACCACAAAATATTTTGATCGTAGTTTTAGTTGGTTATAAAACTTTGTAACCAATATTTTATGTTTTTTTTTTCATAAAAAAGATACAACATTGAGATGCAAAGTATTAGAAGTTCTGGCCACGGAACCTGAACTTCTTAACCCGAACCATGTTTTAGCATAGTTGTAAATATTATCAAAAATAATTACAACTTTACTTAAACCTGGTTTTAGTGGATTATTGACACTTTTTTTTACTACCTAATATTATGTGGATAAGGTCCTATACGAAATAAAACACCAAATAGTATATTTTCAAGCATTATTTTTATTCTACATGTAAAAAATATGTATTTGTAAAAAAACATTTGTTAAAATATAAAAATTATTTTTTTATTAATCTACAAAATTCATTTACAAAATATATATTAATACTATAAATTATAAACTACTTATAACTACCTAACATCTACTACACAACTTATCAAAGTCTGCCAATTGTCTTTTGTATCGCTCACCCGCACTTTTTCTAACCGATAATTGTTTTTGTCTGTCGAGTAATTGTTTTTCTAGTCCACCTATCGCACTGTCATTCTCACTAAGTTTATTCATCAAGTCTTTTTTAATTTATAACATGTCCGATAGTTTTGTCCTTTGTGAGCTGGTAAAGCCTTCAGCCCACTCCGGTTGGGATATCGCAGAACATTTTGAAGTATCAGTATTGTTCAGGGACGAATACGATGAAACATTAGATATTTCATCGCCTTCATAACACTGCTTAAACCGCCTCTTTAATGGTTTGCGGCATCCCAATATCGGAGACAGTCGCGCATCGGTCTTCACTAGTGAAGGCTTTACCTCCGACATTTCCACTACACTGGCCTTTGTTGGTGGAGTTGGTCCATCGTCGCCTTCCACTATCTTGACTTCTACGGACAAGGGTTCTGTCGGTCGCGGTGGTGGTGACGGTGTTGCCAAGATATCGGGGAGCGGTGCGGGCGTCTTGGGTTTCTTAGAAGTAAACTTCTTTCTAGACTGCCCTACATCTTTAATCGCCGAATAAAATGTTGTTTTATCGGCGATTTCCGATTTCGGCATCGTCAAAAGCTTCTGCAGTTTTGAAGCTCTTGGGAAAGGTGTCCGATTTGTACGCGACGCTTTTCGCACTACCATATCACCTATAAATTCTATTTTGGGCTCCTTCTCCTCACTCCAAGTTTTAAGAAATTCCGCTGCCGACTGTACCAACTCTTCGTCTCGACCATCGTTCAAAGCTTTGTCTTCGGCATCCTCTTGCTGCCGGTGACAGTCCTCGAAGACCCCTGGAGTTAACACTTCCAGACCACTCACGTTTTCCAACATCTGGGATCCGCAACTTATATTAAGTCTATCCAAAAGTTAACTGACACTAGGTACTTTCGAAGACATCTTCGTTCTTTTTTCTTGCTTTACTTCGACTTGCACATACCACTGTACTGGTGGCTGTTCTGACGAACTGTGAAGAGCTCTAGCCAGCCAGTCTGCTTTTATGCCTATTTTCCCCAATACACCACCTTTATTCATTTTGTTTGATGCATCAAGTATAGTATTTAAACTAATCGAATGCAAGGCCAAGGTCAAGGCCAACGTAACCGACAATGTCAGGGTCGTTTCCGAGGTTGTAATTTTCAAGGATTTTTTTGTCCCTGTCAAGATTATTTTAAAAAGTAACATATAAATATAGTACTAAACTTGTCAGATACAAGGCCAAGGTCAAGGAAAAAGTAACCAACAATGCCAGGGTCGTTTTCGAGTTTGGAATTTTCAAGGATTTTTTTGTCCCTATTAAGGTTATTTTAAAAAGTAACACATAAATAGAGTACAGCGTTTGAAAAGTACAACATATTCAAACATCATGTTGCCAGCGGATGAACAACTCGGTGAAGCAGCCAAAACATACAGCATATATCAAAAGCTTTTTGTTTAACTTGTCACCCTTGTAAAAAACAAGGTATCTGCTGGCGGAATGATCTTACATACGATTTCAACTACATTGACTTTCTCAGGGTTAAATTTTTACGATGCGGTTTTTGTGAACTAGTTTACTACCAGGGCGAGGACATTAATGAACGCGCCATCCAGAGAAGAAATTGGGTCATAGAAGCTTACCTGTTCAAAAGAAATTAACTTATGTAGTTTATTTCTTTATTTTTTTAATTTTTTTTGTTTGTTATATTTTTATTTTTTAATACTAAAAAGTAAAGTTAATTTTTTTTTGTTATATTTTAATTTTTTACCAATAAAACAATAGTAAAATAAATCTGTATGTTTATTTATTAAACATTACCTAAAATACTTTTTGCAATCCATATTTTTCTGCATAGTCTGTTTATTAATGAAATAGAACCATATATTAGGGTGAAATGTAATGGTTTCAAATCAGTCTCAAATAACAATGTCAGAAGTTTGATAAGTTCGATCGCAAAAGGAAATTTAAGGATTTTTACTTTATGCGCGGATCTTCACGAATAGGATTTAAACTTACGCCTAATGGCGATTACGACATGGGAAGCAAAAGATTGTGCTACTTAGCTGAATTTCTTGAAGGAAACGATACGGTTATACGAAGTTATGTTGATAATAACCTTGCTTAGTGTCTGCAAGATACGCAGAAATCTGTACATGACTCACCAAGTGTTATTAAAGATATATTCAAAAACCAACTTGAAGATTATGTACGCAAGAAATTAATTGAAACTTCTCAAGAACTTAGAGGATACATTGATGACTCTGTTATTACAGTATATAAGTTTAGAGAAGACGAACTGCGTGATGAACTTAATTCTAGAATGTTGAAAATTGAAAAGACTATGGAGGATCTTGTCAACAAAACTGCTCCTCTTTAAATATTTACTCATGGACCTGTGCGTTTAATTTACTGTTAAACATATTTTTCAACAATAACTTTGCCGTTTGTTATGTGTCAATACTTCATTATATTTATAATTTTAAAATAAAGGTTGAATAAAAAGCAATCAAGTAATGAATACATGTTTTTTACCAAAAAAATTTATAATACTACCGCTGTAGATTAATGTATGTTCAATGGAACTAATAAAAACAATACAAATAATGAAATATAGATTTTCCAAATTATGTGCTGTTCTGACTTAGAAATGATTTCAACACAGTGACTAAATTTGTTAAATTTTTTTCCGGGTCTGTTTTGTAATAACCTATATCTGCATGTCCCCAAGATAGAGTTTTGGTTGAATTGGGAATTACATAACGTTTTTATCATCACTATGTGATAATGCTACTTTATTTATTATGTTTGTATAAATATTATGTAATTCACTTCTAAACGTCTTCATCTTTCTTAATATCAAACCACTCCGTTCAACAATTCTTTGATAGTCTTCCTGATGAAGGTTTTTCTCGATAACAGATTTTTTGATACCTTTAGCTTTTTGAATTCATTATTAATGAACTTTACAAAATAAGCCTTCGTACCGGTACCATAAAAACTTATTATCGGGTCACCAGGAAACTCATCTTTCATTCTACCAACTACAGAATTACTTTTAATAATGTTAAAATTATAATAAAAATCGTATATTACAGTCTTTGATATACCTAATAAGGAAAATCCGATATAAATTGGCTTATTGTATAATATTTTAACTTTATTTATATATATAGCAAAAAAATTTTCGGTAAATATCGAGCTACTATTGAAATTGGGGCGGGATAATAGTGCTCTAGTTCCACTTTTGCCTACACTGTTTTTCCAATGCGTTACTAATTTTCCACATTTTCCATAGTTTTGCCAAAAATCGCGTTATTTTTTTTTTTAAAGTGTCTTTCGCAAATTTTGTGGTGGCCTTGTTATGTAAATTGGTATTAAAATCAATATACGTTTTTAGCCATTTTGGTTCGTTAAACTGTAATACTCGATGAGTTTGCATTACCACTAAGCCGTTGGCGACGGCTTGTTTTAAAGTTCTATAGTGTACAATGTATTTTCTTTTATCTTGTACATTAGTAATTAATTTCGGCAATCTCACGTTTTCTGTTGGCGGTATGATATTTTCTACTAGAAATGGAAGATCAGAATGTGTATCAAGCAACTTAGTCGGATAATGCACATCCACTTCCAAAACGTAGCCATGTGAACTATCATCATCAACAGCCATAATATTTAAATTGAGTATTTCGCGCTCTGTTAACCATCGAAAACCGCCATATGGTAATGCTTGTAACATACTATGACAATATAGATTTGTAGCATCAAGGTATGTTATAAATGAAGACGGTTTTGTTGGGTCATAGTCTGGTAAATAAATATTATTAGCGATGTGCTTCCTTTCTGTACACTGGCTTATGCCGCTGCGTATACCTTCCTTAGAAAAATGTATCATGTCTATATCAGTTAAGAGCTCTCGCTCTACCTCTAGCAACATATCTGATTTTAAATACACGTCTGAATAGTCCCCCAAAGTTTTACACCCAAAGAGCCATACTTCTTTTGCTCGCCTATAGCTTTCATCGCTAATGTGTTCTTCCCGTAAATTATCATAAAATTGATCTTTACTTGGAAGACATGTATTTTTCATTTTTTCTATAGAATCAATAAAACTATAGGGAAAAACACCCATTTGACGCATCAAATTAAATTGGTCGATATTTGAAAAATCTTTCCGCATTCCAATAAAATCATCATCGTTTAAAGTGCTGCCTAAATTTTCCAAAGACGTTGACACAAATTTAAAACTGTCAAAGAACCGCAATTTTAAATATTTCCCCTTGACTTTTCCACATTTGCTATCAAAATAATCGTGCACATAAATGCTTTTGGTAAAGGATATGTACTTTTTCTTACTATGAGCCAAAACACCAATTTTATCCCCATATTTACATAACTCTTTTATAAATAAATGGCTGCCGTACCCGCTTAAGTTATGAAATATGATAGGGATAAAAGAAGGTAATTTATAATTTAAATTACAAACAGAATGTGCAGCACTAAATCTTTTTGCACCAGTTATGTAACAGTGGTCTTGTACTTTAATCTTATCGTCTTCGAAAGGGCCTTCACATATACCACATATTTTAGCATCATTAAACTCTCTTTTTTCTTCAGGCGTTAACGGTTTCATGAGCTTAATGTCTTTTAAATATGTGTTATATAGAACCCTTAAATCAGACTCGATACGATTCACAAAGACTTGAGCTGCATTATTCCCCCGAAATAGCTCAATTTTAAAATTGAGTCATCAAAAGAGCATTTAATTAAATAAGCAAAAGAATATGGTTCATGTTTAAAAATTTACAGTGTAAGAATTTTGTGGGTTTGGTTGTACCGTTTCAATAGGTTTTAAAACAGATTCGAAATCTGCATAAACCACGAATGGAACGCGCATTTGCTTTTCTATATCCTCGAATTAAAAAATTCGTTCTGGTTGACTTCATTGACGACAGCTCTTCTTTTTTCAATACAACCCGGTAACTTAATGAATGATGAGCCACTTATAGGTGTATACTTGTTGATGTTAAGTTCTAAGTATAAAATTCGTACAAGAGCCCATCCTATAACAAGAAAAAAACTATAAAAATCAGTTTAATATATCGGGTTTGATTTTTACATACCTGAATTTTTCTCATTAAACTCTGTCGCCTGCGTTTTTATTAATTCAGTGAAATAATGGTAAGCGACATCCAAATCACTTTCTACAGTAATTATTTGATTAGTAGTGTTGAAGGATTTCTCACTGAATATTTCTTGTGATGGAAGCATGTACTCGCCAACAGCTGTCATGTTAACTTTTAAAGCTTGATGCAGACCTAATACATTATTAACAAGTTCCATCACCTTCGATTAAATGTCTGCAAAAAACGGTACATAATCTAAATGCTCCATATCACTGCTAACCCGATAAGTTGCAATTATCTTTTTGAAAGCACATTTAACGAGTTGCGCACCATGACATACCGGCAAACATGAATTATTTTTATGTTGTTGTGTTCATTGATGTACTAACCTTTGATTTACTGGAACATCCACATTACATGTAGCGTAATTAATTACTGGAATCACCGATGTACGCTCTTCAATTCGGCGTTGTTTTCCTCCTGGCACTTCATTAAATCTCGCCGCACACGATTCTCTTTTATGACGCCTCATATTATAACTATTGATAAACTTAGAACCACACTTTTCACAAACATATGCCATGATTTGACAAATAATAATAGTACATGTGCTACCTATGCAAGTCAGAAACAACTGATGAATGAAACTGCCCCATACCATATATAAAATGATTCAAGGTCTCCCTAAACTACGTCACATAACTTCAAGGTCACACACCCAAGATGTCGAGGCGACCTTGAGCGCGGACAAGGTCGAGGCCGCGCACAACCTTGAACGCAGCATTTTTCAAGGTCAAGGCCATATCGGCGCAAGATCGAATATCACGGCCAATTGGCGGGATCGAAATCAAGGACACGGTCAAGGTCAGGGCCAAGGAGTGGGGGATTGAACGAATCGGGTAATGCTCACTAGTAACACCTGTTAATCTATCGAATGATGTCAACAGTTTAAAAAATAATAGTTTTGAAAATATCAGAATAATAAAATCGCAAGAAAAAGTAACGATCTTACCGTAACGAACTCTAAGGCAAATGTATACGAAACAAATAAAATCAATAAATCACAAAATATTAAAGTAAATGATAGAAATCTTGACAAAAATAGAAACACAGGAATTACAGAACAAATCAATCAACCCACATCCCCTAAGACAAAAATAATAAAATCTCAAAAAATTATTATACAAGAAAATACCAATTCTTAAAATACCTAAACTCTTCCCATAACTCGGTAGATTCTAATCCTTCAAAAACCGAAAAACCTCGAAAAGTTATTACATGAAAAAGTATTAACCCCAAAAATATTGAATATCCCAACAAACGAGACAAAGTAAAAAATCTTTTTTTTCCAACAACTTATAAAAAGAAAATGTATAAAGATATTAAACCGAACCCCGTCAAAGGAAAACTATACAAAATCAATATTACGCGTGAAAATAAAATAAATTATAAAACGCGGAAGAAAGTTAAACCTATGAATGCAAATAAAACAAACTATAAAACTCGAAAAAAAGGAAAAATGAAAAAAAAATATATACTACCTCTCTGTAGAACAGATTAATAAAGGGTAACTTAAATACGAACGATACGAAAGTTGGTTAAAACTTACTAAATACATTAGAGTTAGTCTTAAATTAATACTACTTTAATATAAAATTCAATAAAACTCCAAAAACATTAACCTATATATTAATTAAATTTTACCTTAAGAAGGAAATCAGCGTTGTATAAATCATGTAATGAATTTATTGAAATCTTGCTTGGACTCGGTGATGATCTTACATTTACTTTGAAAAATAAAGCGCGAAATTCAAACTACTGATAACATTCTAGTGCATACAAAGTCGTATTATTATCTGTTTAGTTATAAAGACTTTTAGCAATAAAAAGAAACACTTCCAAACTTAGACTCAGAAGATATAAATAAAATTCTTCAAAAAGATATAGGAAATAAAAGACCCAAAATTAATATAATTTCAGACACTATCATTAAACCCGCGCATAATACGAGTCAAATACAACCAATAAAAGATATACGAAATAATCGAACTGATTCGGAAACCATGCATACATCAATCGAAAATCCAATTTTAAACATATCAATCTCCGATAAATCCCTAAATACCCTCAAACATCAAATTCTTATGACTCTAGGAGACAAGGAAAAAAAATTCAATGTAAATTTGACAAAGTTTTCGAAAATTTACGATTACTCGTAACAATCCCGAAAAATAATATAACGGCTCACCTTATTAAATTATTAAAAAAAAAATAATAAATATTATTCCTCCGAACAACTAATGCAATATTAGGCTATAATAATTCAATACATAGTGTCACAAAATTCATCCCCTTTGAAGTAATAAAAGGTCATATAAATAATTTAGATCCACTCGATATAAACGACCATCTTATTGTATCAAACTACGTACAAACGTACAAGAAAACGAAAATAATTATATAGACAAATTCAGAGTAAAAATGCTGAAACGAAAGAGCAAATTATAAATAAAATAAATGACAGACGACTTCAACCCCTGATTTCAAAAATTAAAATACAATATATATATATATATATATATATATATATATATATATATATATATATATATATATATATATATATATATATATAAACCAAAGCTCGAAATTAAAGCTTACCGAAATTCAAAAAAATAAATTTAATATCACACACAAACATAAAATTTACAACTGATTACATTTCTTATCATAAACACTTTGTAAGAAAACCAAAATTTAAACAAAAATCCCCTTTACAGATAGAATATGTAGTTGAAAATCCTGACAGTGATCCTGGTCCTAGTACCTCCGACATTAAGCAATGACATTCAAATATTAAAAAAGAAAACCCCTATATTACCTATACAGTTAGGAAAAGATAAATTAATTTATAGCAAACATACGTTTATCCACTATATAGATTTACTACCAATAATTAATCAATTACAAGATTTAGGAGAACAATTTAAAATTATCAAAAATCATCTTGAAAATCAAAATTTTACAAATCCAATTTCCTATCATGGCATATCCGAAAACTCACAAGTGACATTATAGAAACAAAAGTAATTTTTGCTGTACACGTACCTATAGTAAAACCTCAAACGTACCTTTTCTATTATTTATATACTGTTGTCCAAAAATCAAAAATTATAATTCCAAAATACCCTTACATGGAACGTACAGATAAAGAAATTCAATTCAAAGACAATACTTGCCCTCAACTGGAAGAAGTATTCTACTGTAATGAAGCTTTCCACCCACAAGACAAATGCATTTTGGCACTATTAGATGGTTGGCCCTCGACTGATTGCCCAATAATTGAAGCCAATATTGAAAAATCAATAGTCGAACAAGTATAATGCCACAGAAGAAGGAAAGAATCCATAGTCAATGCAAAATGGACCAATACTTTGATATTAATGAGCCAACCCTAGTGAAAATACCTAACAATTGTCAAATACAAGTAGGACCTAGGAAATTTACTAATAGATTGGAAATCCAAATTAGAAAACCTTTATTATTACTAGAACTACAACTTGATAATTTCACCTCAACTAAATTGGTAAAAATACAAGATATAAACGAAGTAAATCTTAACGAAATATATCGACCAAGAGACCTAACTAATCAACTTCAACCAATTGAAGATCTTGTTACACTTTTGTTATTTTACAAACAAAACTATAAATAATTTTACCAAAATACCAACAATCAAGCCAATACTCACCATAAATTAAACTCTTATTTTCATCAAGTAGTCTCTTTAATACATATAAAATAAAAACTAAAAGTTTTTGTCACTGTCACACCAAAAACCGGTTTTGTTAAAAAAAAAATCAAGTGTGCCTAAAAATGTATCAAACACTCCACTTTTGCCACTTTCATCAAGGGTGCAGTTAGTTATTCTCTTGTTTTTTTTTCTTGGCGCTCTTGAGTGTCAGTAGAGAGGGTCTGGGCCAAGCCTTGGTTGTGAAAACTGGCATAAACCCAGAAAGCAGATTTTTTGCTGATTTTCTCGGAGTATAATACTACTTTTATTCCTGTTTGCTGCTAAAATCATAGTTTAGTGCGTTAAGGCATCATTTGCCAGATATTGAGGATAAACAAAGTTTTATTGTATTCGTTTTTCGTTAAGTACAGTTTAGTGAAAGTGATCTCACCTAAGAAGTTAAAACACCATCATTGTGACTTTAAATACTTGGTGCACCCTTAAAGACAATCAGGTACATGCCACAAACAGTTCTTATTATACCGGGACTTTGCCATCCTGTTTAAAATTAGAATTGCCTACCAGAGCCAACATATTACACAGCACTGCTCCATAGAGGCCATCGGCTATCCAGCTTGCCGAAAGTGTTTGGATTTAATGACAAAACAGCCTTTCAGGTATTAGAACTCCGTAATAAACAGTGAAATTACCGGTTTTACTGTATACTTTCCTTTTTCCCCTGTGATTGGGAACTAATCAGACTTTATGCGAGCAATTACAGGACACTTTATTTTTAAATTTCATTTAAAATACCTTGTAAACCGAAGGTATACGTATACACTAGGTAATTTAAAACATCACTTCACATATTAATAGTCCAGCACTTTTAATTAGGCTTAAGTAAACATAATTTTAGACTTAATCGGCCTACTAGATACTTTGTTAGTGCAAAATTCAACCGTACTCAAAAAGTAAGGTTATTCAGTTTAGCCGATACTGAAAATTAAAGCTGGACCTACATCTAAACCGACTTGGCGTATGGCGCAGATGACGTCATACTTGTAGTAGGGCTGTTCATTGTTTCTTTGTTTTTTTTTTGTTATGATCCATTTAGCAAATAGTCACATATTTCTTTAGTTTAAAACTGTAATTCAAAATCCCTTTTTTTTATTGTTAAATATAGATTTTAATTGTTTTTGGAATCGGTGTGTTTTATTTTTGGATCCAGTTGTTTCCTGTTTTCGATAAGATCATCGCTTCTTCTTATCGACGGGCCTAAAACAGGTGGCGCTTTGAATTTAAATAACCCCCCCCCCCCTAATCTCCGGCATGCTAGCCTAGGCACTGCCCTAAAAGAAGGAGCGATCAACACTAAAAAATAACCACCTGTACAGAAGCATTAAATATTTTAATTTTCATTAATTCGTTTCCATTTTAATTCTTCTTTTCTCTCCCGTGACGTGGCAAAATTTGAGTGATAATAATAATTGTAATGGTAACCCTGTTAATCAACAACCTTAACCAATCAAATGGATTTTCGTCAAGAGTAATCGATACATTGATATTCCTGGTATTTATTGCTATCACTACATTCTTGGCACTAAAAAGAAAAACAACATTTTGGAGAAAATGGAAAAAGGAAAAGAAGAAAGAAGAAAATGACGTCACCCTCGAAAATACACACTGTATTTTCTCCACTTAAGGAGGGAGGTCGCAAATAGTCATGCCCCTGATGGAAAGGACATATGACTAGCGATCTATTTTTCGACCACCGTAAAATTTATGACTGGATGTTTCGTCCCAGTGCCAGTCGTAGGAATCATCAGTGGGATTCCGACTGACACCTTTCCCCAGACATCCTTTTAGTCATGCTTTCTACAAAACTTGGATTCCTATTTAGTCAAGTTTTATCGGCAGATAATGGTGAGATGTTAGGTTTCACAATAATACACAGAATTCTACAGCAGCATACATGGGAACAAGCTGACTGGGCATTTCCCACAGAAACTGCTGACAAGAAAGACCTTCAAAGAAGTCTATAAATATAGGTTAATTAATCCTCGTAACCATTCTCGTACTCATAATACTTGTATTAACATTTATTGTAAATCTTGTGTTTGCTCTAATTGTATTTTTGAAAATAAAGTTATGTGTAAAGACACAAGTTGGTGTACCAAAAACTTAATTAACTTCATAAAATTTCACACGATTGTCTCTTACAGTAATACCAGCAAAAAATGGCACAGGCGATTCTACATACTCGCGCAGTATGTAGAAGTTTAAAAGTTGAGCTTACTCTTGACCAAAAGTACGAAACTTACACACTAGAAGAAATACTTGCATTTATTACGGCCATAATAAGTAAAAACGTTGAAATAGAATATTCTAGATGTTGGCAAAAAGACCTTTAAAGTCATGAGGCGTTCAGACATAACATGCACCTAAAAAAGAGGTCCACAAAAAACACCGTGGATATGACTGGAATAAAATTTAACAAAGTTGTATCAGTAATACTCTCTAATTATTATTTTTTCTCTTTTTCAGTATACTACAATGAATTTAAAACATACCCTTTTGAGGGCAGTGTTCTGTATTACCCTATGTAGAGCAAACGTGAATTATAAAAGATCCCTGGTTGTTTCGACAGAAACTCCACAAGAAGTAACAAACGAAAATCAAAATGACGGTGAAAAGGTATAAATATATTATTAATTAAAAATTATTTTGTAAGCAGCAAAAAACCAAAAACATTACTGATTTATATCACACACTAGGTTTTTATGATATTTATTTTACAGCCTGATTAGTAAAAATATTGAAAAATATAAAGTATAAACAAAATGAATGCATATAATATACCTAGTTAAATATTTTCGATTCTGCTGTGGAACATAAAATTAAATCGGAAACTTAGATATATAATATCTTTGACCATAAGTACTTTAAAATGGCACGTTAATTAGATCTAAATTTTTTAGGAGTCTATATCTGTAATTCCCAAAATCTACGAAATGCGAGTTGACACCAATGTTTCCAATCGTTATGCTAAAACCCTCATTACTAGCAAACTAAGAAATTTGCATTCGAAAGCCCAAGAAGCAACTTTTTCAGTTGTCACTCCTGATAAAGCTTTTATTTCCGGATTTATCATGGAAATTGATGGAAAAAAATATGAAGCCTATGTAAAAGAAAAAGAGGAAGCTAAAGAATCCTACAATCAAGTAAGTTTTTTTGCATTTTGGTATAACAGTATTTTTATTTAAGAAACATTATTTAATTATTCAAAACTAATATCCTATGTGAATTTCTCCCTAATTTTATTGAATCATCATAAACATTTTTTCTCATTTTAAAATCATCGCAGAATGTTCATGAAAAAGAAAAACGCCTCGGCACTGTTAGCAACTTATTTTATTAACAAAATGGTGATGCAATGATTTCAGAATGTGTTGCATTTCATTATACACAACGTTTTAAATAAAATAATTCAGTACTACAAATATCAGTTCAGGAACAAGACATTCCAGAAATACCAACAAAACATTTTAACAACGCAAATAAAACATGACGAATGGCGATTCTGACTTTTAGTTAAATGTCTGTCATTTGAAATGCCACGAGATGAGTAAAAAGGTCGATGCTAAAAAGTTACCGTTGAGCTAAATCACATCAAATAGTGATCGTGATCAACTTGATACCAGAACTAGCTGTGGATACTTTCCAGTTATCAATCACTTTGTTCCGTAGCCATGACTCTTTCAAGAGTATGTCTTCAGTTTTTGATTTTCAAGGAGTAATCGGTTAGTAGGGGGTGACTAGACGGTATTAAAAAACAACGCAACAAAGTACTATTCCTAAAATACTGATCTATTATCATTTCACTAAAATCGTAAATCAGCGAAAACATTTTAACCGAGACAGCTAAAATGGAATTCACATCAAATTAGTTTTCTTCTGGTTATAAGGAGATAATTCAACTTTTTTATGCACTCAAAAATTGTAAATATTAAATTTTTCCTTTTAATTATTTTTCAATTACAAAGAGGAAAAGTTACTTTTTACTATTTCTTAAAATTCTTATTATATTTAGGCTATCGCAAGCGGTCAAGCAGCAGCCCATATAGCGGTTAGTGCCAGAGATTCCAACAGATTTACAGTTTCAGTAAATGTAGAGCCCCGAAGCAAAGCCATTTTCTATCTTACATACGAAGAACTATTGCAGAGAAAAAAGGAAAAATATGAAATAGTTCTAAATATTCATCCCGGACAACCTGTGAGAAATTTGGAAGTTCAGGTAGGTAACAATTTACATATATTTAGGTGAGTACGGAAAATAATTTTCCAGCGAACAGATGATATTAATAAAAGATACTCAAGTGAACTAATTAGAACTTTATGCCTCTTCACTATACCACTTTTCGACTTAATTATCAACAATCATCTCAATTATCAGCTTACAACTATTTATTGTAGCTATCAATTTTCACGTATTAAGTAAAACAACTGTTCTGGCAGCTGGTATTTTCAATTACTCAGTCCAAATGTTAATATTTATTATAGCTCTCAATTTTCACGTATTAAGTAAAATAACTGTTTTGGCAGCTGGTATTTTCAATTACTCAGTCCAAATGTTAAAGATCAATTCGGTTAATTAACTAATAATAAATCAGAACTATTAGGAATTAGGAAACCTTTGCGGAATACCGTTGAAGTAGTTTTTCCTGTAATTTCGATGTCTAGTAAACAAGCAAAATCAAAATATTTATCCTCTCGAAATTTGTTGTTAAATTATTAGCTTCTTTTTCATTTTATAGATCAATATCGTAGAATCCCGCCCGCTGAAATTTGTGAAAGTTTCATCCTTACGTTCCGGAAATGAAATCTCTAACAACGAATCAAATATTGATCTTGAAGCTGATATTAAAAGTATCAATGAAACGTCGATAGTGGTCACGTTTAAACCGGATATTATTAAACAAAAATTGCTAGCCGAAAGTTTGGGAGGTAAAGAACAGAATGGACTTAGCGGACAGTTTGTAGTGGAATATGATGTGACACGAGATCCCCATGGTGGTGAGGTAAGAATTTTTCTTTTAAGATTTTAACTTAATTTAACATAAAACTATTTAAATGCTTGTTAGTATTATATTACTAACCAGATTATTTTATAAAATACTATTATTTTTTAATTTGTCTTGGTATATTTGCCATTTCTCACAACAGTGTGCATTTGAACATTAAGGATATTCAATGTTAAAGACGAAACGATCGACTGCTAATTCAATGGGCTTGTGGGTTCAAATCCCATCATCGACGGTAATTTTTTTCATCGTTAAACTAATAATTACTTGTAATTTTAATGAATTGTAATAATAATTAAATATAGTGAAATATATATATATATATATATATATATATATATATATATATATATATATATATATTGTTACGAACTTTATAACTTTGTACATTTCATAATATATTTTATATTTCTTAGTATTAGTTTGTGTTCGTAGTTTGTAGGGTTTTAGGTATATTTTTTACGAGTTCATAATGTATTTAAGTAATTTTACCTTTGTTAATTTCCTCAGGAGACGACTACGAAAGAAGGTCTGGAACTTTTTAGAGAATTCGATTTCCTTATTTTTAACATAGAACGCCTATGATGGAAGGTCTAGAAATCGCCGGATTATTCCTTTTTCTTATTTTGATTACCCCATGTAGTATGGAAATCCTTCTAGAGAATTAGGGAATCTTCCGGTATCAACCAAAAGGGTATATAAAGGGTCCAGATCGACTTTCTTAGTCAGTATATTCTGAGAGTTCGTCGACGCAACTTGAAATAATTTGACAAGTGTCAAAAGTAAGGTTGACAATAAAAAGGGATTAAAATAATACAGTGTGTGTAGTTTGTTTGAAGACCGGCCGTCTGGAACAAATTGGTGTCGGAAGTGGATCAAATCCAGAAGAGGTTAGGTCAGGTTATAAAATTAGAAAAAAGTAAATTGAAATTGTATGCCAGTGGAAACTAGAAAACAGAAGGCAAAAATGGAAGAATAACTTCAAGGTAGTTTAAACCAGATACTGATGATGATACAAGACATGAAAACAAGCCAAGAAGAGATGAAACAAGAATTGAAAGAAGATATGACGAAAAATCAAGACGATATGAAACAAGAATTGATGACACTAAAGACAAGCCAAGATGACGTGAAACAAGAATTAAAGACAAGCCAAGATGACATGAAACAAGAATTAAAGACAAGCCAAGATGATATGAAACAAGAATTGATGACACTGAAAACAAGCCAGGAAAACATGAACCAAGAACTGAGAGAGGACATTCAGAAAAATCAAGAAAGCATAAAACAAGAACTAAGAACAAGCCTAGAGGACATGAGACATGAACTTAAAACAAGTCAAGAAGATATGAAACAAGAAATGAAAGAGGACATGACGCGCATTGAACAAAAAATGCAACAGAAAATGAGTAAAATTAGAGAAGACGTACATTGCGAAGTACAACATGAAGTGACGGGAATCCAGAAACAGATGCAACAACTACATCTACAAATTAGAGAAGACGTACTTGACGAAGTACAACATGAGATGACAGGAATACACAAACAGGTGCAGCAATTACATTTGCAAATAGAGAAAGTAGCCAGTACAGGTGTAATAAAGGTAGATGGTGTTCCTGCAACTAATGTGATGAAGCCACCTACCTTCGACGGCAAGGTACCTTGGCTTACCTATGTCCGTCAGTTCGAAGCCGCCGCCACCGGCAATAACTGGAGTTTACTGGAAAAGGCACGTGCTCTTGTTCTAGCACTACGAGGTGAAGCTATGGAGGTCTTACGTAACATTCCGGAAGAAAAACAGAATGATTACGAGTTCATTGTTAGTTTTCTGGAGATGCGCTATGGGGAAGCCCACCTCCAAGAAGTTTATAAAGCCCAACTCCAAGGAAGAAGACAAAAATATAACGAAAGTCTTCAAGAATATGAGGCGGATATCATGAGGTTAATAAATTTGACCTACCCAACATACCCAGAAGAAATAAAGCAAGAGTTAGCAGTAAATAGTTTCATTGAAGGTTTACGCGACCCAGAAACAAGTCAGACACTAAGAATGGCCAGACTGAAGAGAATATCCGAGGCTCTTGCTTATGCCCTTCAGTTTGAGACTGCCGAACAGACCTCAAGGAACCAAGCAAGAGTCATAAGAAGAGTCAGTGTTTCCCAGGATGACCGCAATACCAATGAGGAATTCTTTATGAAGTTAATGACGGAGATGAAGGAATTTTTAAACAGACAAAATACGCATGACAACAAAAACACAACCTTCCATAGCAGAAAAAGAATTCGTTGGTGGAAATGTGGCCAAGAGGGGCATGTACAAAGCCGCTGTACTGGCAGTACTGCTCCTGATAGTGATCAGAATCAGGAAAACTTCCAGTAGCCAGCTTAGAGGGGCGAAAGCTGGCTAGGTGCTACCAAGCCCCACCAACAATAACAATTAAGATATCCCGACTGCAAAACAATGGTTCCAGCTTGGTAGTACCCTGAAACGTATGCGGTCGGGAATGTGAAATGGTATTAGACACTGGTTCTACTCACACCATTGTAAAGCCGAACATCTTGGCTCATTATAAAATTTCTCTTCCGGAAAAACATTATGTCCTGCAAACCGCAAATGGCAAAGTAATACCTGTGAAAGGAATACATGAAGCCGAAATAACCCTGGGCAACACCACTTTCAAACATGTAGTTATTGTTGCTGATATTCTGGATGAAGTAATACTAGGTCTAAATGTCATGGAACACCAGAAGTTTGTCCTTGATCTTTCTCAATGAGTAATGTGAGCTAGAAATGAAAAAATTGTTCTAAACTTACCCAACAATAGTCAAGTGTTGATCCGAGAAGTTGTACTTCTTGAAGATACGATGTTACCGCCAAGTTCAGAATGTGTAGTAAAAGTAAAGATTGATAATTCCGAAGAAGACGAAATAGTTTTGGTTGAACAAATTCAAGCTTGCTCGTTGTATGCAAAAGGAATTCTTCCTGCGAGGACATTGATACAAAATAAAAGAAGCACTATATTTGTCAAGATGCTGAACTTGAAAGATTATCCTCAACAGATCAAAAAAGGTGACAAGATTGCTACCTGTCAACCTGTCGACGTGATAGTTACCGGTATCCCGTTACAACCTGAAAAATTACCTGCTAGTCTACCTAAGGTGCTTCAAAACCTAGTTAATACGTCGACACCTTTACTGAATCAAGTTCAGGTGGCAAGACTGGAAGATCTTTTAAGAAGAAATCAGGATGTTTTCGCTTTATCGGATAGCGACTTGGGAAGGACCAATATAGTTGAGCATCGAATAAATACTGGTGAAGCATCTCCAATTAAACAAGCTCCAAGGAGAATACCCTTAGCAAAACGTGACGAGGTGGACAAGATGCTTAAGGACATGCAGAGTCAAGGCATTATAGAACATTCCCAAAATCCCTGGACATCCCCAGTTGTACTAGTTAAGAAGAGATATGGCTCCACTAGATTCTGTGTTGACTTCAGACGGCTTAATGATGTCACAAAGAAAGACAGTTTTCCTTTACCTCGTATTGATGATACGCTAGACACATTGACTGGGTCAAAATGGTTTTGCATATTGGACTTAAAAAGTGGCTATTGGCAAGTACAGCTTCATCTAAAGGATAAAGAAAAGTCCGCATTTTCCACTGGAATGGGGCTATGGCAATTTAATGTTATGCCGTTGGGTTTATGCAATGCCCCAGCCACTTTTGAACGTTTGATGGAACGAATCTTACATAAACTAACCTGGAAAACATGCCTAGTCTACCTAGATGACATCATTATTCTGGAAAAAACCTTTGACGATCACCTAAACAATGTCGAAGAAGTATTTAAAAAACTTAGAAGTGCACAATTAAAGCTTAATCCGAAGAAATGTCAATTTTTCCAGAAAGAAGTGAAATACCTGGGACATATAATCATAGAAGCAGGTGTACGAACTGATCCAGAAAAGACATTCAAAGTTGGCCAATACCGAAAAATAAGCATGAACTAAGAAGTTTTCTAGGTCTTTGTACTTACTTGATATTGCAAGACCTTTACATCGACTGACTGAAATTAGCAACAACTATGAATGGTCCGCAGACTGCGAAGCCGCTTTTAATGAACTAAAGAAGGCACTTTGTAATCTTCCAATACTGTCATATCCTGAGCCCGATCAGATGTTTGTTGTGGATACTGACGCTAGTAACTCCTCTATAAGTGGAATTTTGTCCCAGATACAAAATGGCCAAGAAAAAGTGATTGCTTATTTTAGCAAGGTACTCTGCAAAGCTGAGCGAAATTATTGTGTAACAAGAAAAGAACTACTCCCCATTATAAAGACATTGGAATACTTTCACAAATATCTATATGGCCAAAAATTTCTGTCTTTTACAATTTAAAAATCTTGAAGGTCAAATAGCACGATAGTTACAATGCTTGCAAGAGTACGATTTTAAAATTGAACATAGAAAAGGCTTGAATCACAAACATGCAGATGCTTTGTCAAGGAGACCGTGTTCAGAAGAATGCAAGCACTGTAACAAGCACGAAGAGCGAGAAAATCCTGACGATTTCTATTGCCGAAAGACACGACTACAATGCTCTTTGAATTGGGATCCCAAAATCATCTTCAAAGAACAACAAGAAGATCCAGATCTTAATCTTATCATTAAATTAAAGTAGAATAATTCAAATCGACCCACTTTTCAAGAAATCTCGTCAAAATCTCAAAAAGTGAAAGGTTACTGGGCCTTATGGGATTCCTTGACTATGCATAATGGTCTTTTAAATAGAGTTTGGGATAGCTCTGATGGCAAAGACTACAAATACCAGATTGTTTTACCCACCAAAAGAATTCCAGAAGTACTGCAAGCTTTACATAAAGGTGTAGGTGGCGGACACTTAGGGGTTATGAAAACTCTTGAAAAAGTTCGAGAGAGGTTCTATTGGCTGGGAAGCCGCGCAGATGTAAAATATTGGTGCAAAACCTGTACCGACTGTGCTGCCAGTAAAGGACCGAAGACCCGTAGCCATGGTAAAATGAAGCAGTACAATGTAGGAGTACCTTTTGAAAGAATTGCTATAGACATAGCAAGACCATTCCCTATTAGTAAATCCGGGAATCGCTATATTTTGGTAGCTATGGATTACTTTAGTAAATGGCCAGAAGTCTATGCCATACCAAATCAAGAAGCCACCACCGTTGCCGAAATATTGTTTGAAGAATGGATTTGCAGATATGGGGTGCCAGGAGAAATACATTCTGATCAAGGCAGAAATTTTGAATCTGACATTTTTACGAACCTTTGCAAGCTTCTGAAAATCCATAAAACTAGAACAACACTCCTACATCCACAGTCAGATGGAATGGTTGAGAGATTTAATAGAACACTGGAGAATTACATCAGAATACAAGTAAATGAACAACAAAATGACTGGGATAAATGCATTCAGCCATTTTTACTAGCCTATCGTTCAGCCATTCACGAAACCACTGGAAAAACACCTGCTAGCGTATTTTTTGGAAAAGAATTACGTCTTCCAGTCGATTTGCTTACTGGACGTCCACCTGGTTGTAAAGCAACTTGGGAAGACTACACCAACCAACTCAGTAAGCAGCTTCAGGTGTTGCACGAAGAAGTCCGCCAAAAGTTACAAATAGAAAGCGACAGAATGAAGACCCCCTATGACATCAAGGCCAATACTGGTGGATTCATCGTTTGTGAAAGAGTTTGGTTGTACAATCCGAAAAGAACCAAAGGGCGTTCACCAAAACTTCAAAAGTCATGTGAAGGTCCGTACAACGTAGTGATTCGACTAATATTTATATGAAAGAAGGTCTGGAACTTTTTAGAGAATTCGATTTCCTTATTTTTAACATAGAACGCCTATGATGGAAGGTCTAGAAATCGCCGGATTATTCCTTTTTCTTATTTTGATTACCCCATGTAGTATGGAAATCCTTCTAGAGAATTAGGGAATCTTCCGGTGTCAACCAAAAGGGTATATAAAGGGTCCAGATCGACTTTCTTAGTCAGTATATTCTGAGAGTTCGTCGACGCATCTTGAAATAATTTGACAAGTGTCAAAAGTAAGGTTGACAATAAAAAGAGATTAAAATAATACAGTGTGTGTAGATTGTTTGAAGACCGGCCGTCCGGAACAATATATATATCTATTAAAAAAATAATATATATCCATAAAAACCGTATAAGCACGGTTGAATTAATAACAGAGAAATCAATAGACCAAACATTTTTTATTTATAAAAAAAAATTGTTATTTTAGAATTGTTTGATTTGAACTTATAGTATTCAAAATAGTAGCCCAATCAATGACATACATGGGTTTTTTAAAATAATTTGTAACTATTAAATCAGACTTAAACAATATAATTTGTAGTTATGGTAGTGCAAAAATAAACCTTGATACCCAATTACGCTGGATGGAATTTGGTGATTTTTTGAATTGTTTTGTTAAAACACTGAGTATTAATAGTTACTTATCAAAAATGACACTTATTGTTGTTTAAGTTTTTATAAAATATTTGGGAGACATTACCAACCAAAGAATTTTCACAGGGTTATTTACCCTATCTAACGCAGACATATTTCCAAATTTTGAGAATTATTGGTTAAGTTCTTATATGCTTATAAAGTTGACTCTACTAACAGAGTAATTAGAGAAAATTAAAACTTCCTAATTTAACATTTTTATTTCAGTAAAAAAATTATTACAAAAATCGACACTTTTTTCAGGTCTTGGTAAATGAAGGAATTTTTGTCCAGTTTTTTGCCCCTGATGAACTAACCCCATTGAAAAAACAAGTAGTTTTTGTCTTGGATACCAGTGGCAGCATGTTAGGTAAAAAAATTTCTATGTTTAAAAGAAAGAAAGTACTATATTCAAACTTTAACGAAAATTGAGTTATTTATAATACACAATTCAGGAAAAAAAATTGATTTAATGATTTTGTTCTTGTTTTCAATTTATTTCGATCTTGTAAAATTAGGATTCCAGAAGAAACTATGGTAATCAAAAGCACATCATCAGACATTTTGAGGCAACCTCAGTTAAACGTTCTGGTTTATTATATTCGTTTAAGTTTACAAAGGGAATAACGCGATGAATCAGACGATAATTTTATATTTATATTTATGAGTTTTTATGGATGTGGGAGAGTATATTATCAATGTTTTTAGATTGAACAGGTGATATACTGAAATTTTTGGCATTACAAAATATGATATAATATATAAATATAAATATATATATATATATATATATATATATATATATATATATATATATATATATATATATATATATATATATATATTTTATGCATGCACGTCGATTACTCCGGAATGGCTCTTCCGATTTAAATGAAATTTTTTGCGTTATGTTCAGGAAGTTGATGGGGTGATCCTATATCATTTTGATTGAAATTGGTTCAGTAAAATCCAAGATGGCGTATATAATATGGCTGGCCAAAAACATTGTCCAATTTTGTTCAAAACTAGCACGGGGGAGTTTTGGCGTACGCACATAATGAAACTAAAATTAATTTTAAATTTAATATGGCGGACTAAATATTTTACATGTCTTAATTTTGTCCGACATTGGTACTAAGTGGTGAGTAGTTTTTGAGTGTATAAAGTACGAAGTTACAACTATTTTTGAAAAATTGAATAGAGCTGACAAAAATTTCATATCCCTAGATTTTATCCAAAATTGGTGCTGGCGGTTTTTTAGGAGGTAGATTAAAAATTTGAAATAATTTTCTTTTCATTTAATATGGGGGACTAAAAATTTTAATATTTTTCCGATTTTATCCAAAATTGTTAATGGGTGTTTCTGGGAGCGTAGATCAAAATTTTAAAATGATATTATTCCAAAATTGAGGTGCGTACATTACGGCTTTAAAATTCATTTCTTCGAACTCAATATGCTGCATCAAATAGGTCAGATTAAAAAATGAACATGTCTCAAATCCCTTCATTAGCGGTATTGCGGAACTCTGAAATTTTTTTTAGGCGACTGTAAAAATAAGTACCAACACGAAAAACAAACAAGTTATAGTAAGAAAGCAATGAACGCAAAAAAGATCTTATAGTTCGCTGTAAAGGGGCAAGAAAATGCTTAATGACCTATTCGCAATCTACAAAAAACCAATTACAAATAAAGTCATTTCCAAAATCATTCGCAATCTTTTGTTATTCATATTTTTTATTTAATAATCTGACACCGACTTCAAAACTTTCAAATTCATATAAAAATTTACATTATTTTTCGCCTTTAAGCATTTTTTAGAAGGCGGTTTAATTTTTAAATAAATATTTTTTTTGTTATAATTTGCATTTTAGTGGAAATAAAATCGAGATATTTCAATAATAGATTGACACCATGCTAATTTTGTTCTGAGAGAGAGAAAAAAACTTGCGATATTAATTGACACACTATTTTATTTATCCAAAACGTTTCAGTCATTTCATATAAAAAAAAGTGAATTTCCTATATTTCATATTTAAATTAAAATAATGTTTTTATTAGAATATTAATTAATAAAATTTAAAAAAATTATAATTTTTTAGTCGAATGATATAGGATAAAAAGAAACAGTATTTTTATTTGTAATATTATAATTCTTAGCTTTTAGCAAAAATAAACTTCTAAGTTATAGAGGTTAAAGAGCAAAAGTGACAATTGAAATAATAGTTTAATTCCTGTGAAAATATATTTAAAGTTTCCCTTGATACCTTAAGTTATTCAATCGAGACGTTTTGATTTATTTTTCTTTCCCCTCCAGCTTAAAACTGAATATTTCTTTAACAAAGGATGCAATTTTGTACTAATTGTGTAAGGTCTTACCAAAGTCGGCAATTTAAAATTATGCATGATATTCTAGTAGAAAACAACCAGTGTCAAGGGTAAGACAAATTCTTCAGCTTTTAAAAATTATGCTTTTCCAAATGTATTATGATAAATAAAAACAAAGAGAAATATATTGGAATAAGTTTTATTAGCAGAAAAAAATACATAAAGTTAGTGTAAAATTAATACACCGTATTACAGCATAATTCCAACTATAATTTTTTCCATAGTTATATATGTAGCTAAGCGTTCTTTACTCGTATCGAGCCACTCGGAATAGCCGGAAACAGTTTAACATTTTTTCGTTTATTAGCAAGAAGATATGGAGACTCAACAAGTGTTCCTCTAATTCTTTGGGTAATTTTTTTTAAACACTAATACTGCGATATTTTCGGTGTTTTAAGAGCCAGCAGATTTTTTTACAGTAGTCTCCAGTCTCAAATTACCAGTTAAAAAACACTAAGCTAAAATATATAAATAAGTAATAGTTACAAGGTAATATAATCTAAGAATAAAAAAGCTCTAATTCAACGGGTGTTAATAAATTAGAGAAAATTTGAACTTACATACTATATGTTTAAAGACTTATTTCGTTTTGATATTTAAATAAGTTAGTTCGCCAATTAAAATTAGATAAGTGGCATTTAGTTATTGTTTTAATGGAAACTTAACAAACGTTGGATTAAATGGTCAAGTAAATTAATGTTTACAGTTTTAATCGTTGTCTTGTTCTTTTCACAATAAAGTGATCTATATACAGAAATATTGGTGATAATACCTATAAAATATTGATAAAAGAGGCCAGTATAAGTGATGGAAAAAGAACGATGCTCCGCGAGTAAAAATTTTCAATTATAATTTGTCATGTTTCGTTGGGTTTTATGTTGATTTTTCTATTGTTAACTTCAATTTTTTTTTCATTGGCGTTTCAACCTCGTTGAAATTTAATTTTCTTTTACATTTTGTTGTCAGTTTTTCTGGCATATTAATGACATGACTATTTTTGAGTTGTTGGTGAAATTTTTGTTGACTAATCACTTGGAGAAATTGACATTATACTACTATCACAAACTGTTTTATCAGTTAATATATCGCCATGTCCTGTTTTTTCTTTTTCCTATGCTTTCATGTTTAAAATTCTCATTTCTTTTAACTTCACACGTTGACAGTCTGAATGAAACATTATATGGTTTTGGTATCACTCCTTTTTTTAGCCCTTTTTCAATTCTGGATTTACAAAATCGTTCTCTTCAAAATGATAGGAACATACCACCATGTTTCTTATAAAGAGACTGGGGAGACAACTCCAAAAGTTTTATATTTCCTAAAACAAAAAGAATATATTAAAAATATTAGATAGGGCATATCATTTTAATTTTCTAAAGCGATTGTCTTCTAAACTAAGCGGACGGCAGAAAAAATGTTGTTTGGATTTTAGATTGGAGGGGAATACCTAATGGTGACTTTGACCGTGATGTTGAGGGTATCATGTTTTATCAAATGGAATGACCTATTTTTTACACTTACGATGGAAAGAGCGAAAAATTTTAGATCAAAATATTTGAATTATTACTTCTGGTCTTATCATTGTCTCGAAGGTTATGTGTATTTAATCATATTGATATCTATATGTAAATTCGATGGTAATCTTTTGTTGAACGATGTGGCCCTGATGATGATTAGAATAGATTTATTGAACAAGATAATATCAAATTTTTGCCACTTTCCACCAACATGAAAGCTTACAGATAAACGCTTCCTAAGTAACCTCTCAAGAACTTTTCAGGAAGCTTAGAAATAAATTTCATAAAGGATCCTATATCATCTTTGATGAAAGATTCCAAGAAACTTAAACAAAAGTTACATGAAAGATTAAGCTGTAACTAACTTTGAAAATTTTGTGCATGTTTCTGGAAGACAACATACAATCTACCAAGTAAGCAAACTGGAAAGCTTAGTGTAACTTTGGAATAGAATTTCAAGAAAAGTTTCAGTTATTCCAAATTGATACTTTCAAGAAAGTTCTCTGTAATTGTCTAGTAAGCTTAAGCGCAATATGTTCGTTAGTGATTGGTCGCGGATATTTTGTAATTACCGGAAGCTTCCACGCAAGCTTTTTTTAAGGTTCCAAAACCTCATCGAAAGCTTTCCGCAACCTTAGTACGATCCTGTTTTCCTGCTAATTTGAATTATTTTAACCTTAACTAACGCCCCAAGGTTCAAGAAATAATAACCATCGGATTCTCTCTATGAAATGTGACAATTTTCATGGGAACACTTTTCAGGAGTGTTAAGTCTCTGAAATAATCATCCATTACATACATATGCCTTGAAGGCAATGACAAGAATATGAATAAGAATCCAAATATTTCGACATAATCTTTTTCTTTACTCTTTCCACTGACGGTATCAAAATGACTCATTCCGTTTAAAAAAATAAATGAAATGAAATGAATTTCACGAGTGAGCTCAGGGTTTGGGTCAACTTTTGTCGATCAATTTTTGTTTTTCCCGTTTAGTTTACGAGATACTTGCCTCAAGGAATTCAAATGAAATACCTTCTATAAGCTAAGGATATAGTGCAGTGTTAATAGAATTCTGGCTTCTGAATAACCTGCTCTATTATTTGTTACATAAAAATGTTTAATTTTTCGATCGAAATTGTCAACTTTTGTATATGTTGTATCATCTGTCCATAAGATAATGTATTGAAATAATTGGTTTTCGTTAAACATTTCTTGTTACCAGTTGAAAGACATAAGCCTACGCTCGAAATCCTTAGGATCCAGTTTATGGACGATTGTAATCATGATATTTGTATTGTTTGAGAATTTCCAAACGCGATTTTCCCATATTCGTTTGTAATGAAACTTCAAGAAAATTCGAGAATTATAGTTTCCATATGACATTTTCCTCGTTTTTTCGAAGCACATCCAACTTCCATTAAATTTTTTGAAATGGATTTATTTTCGGACAGAATCTAGCATATTTTCGAACGGCATTATCAACATTTCCATAACATCTGAGTCGTTAAAAATATCTTTTTTCACTATAATTATTACGCATTATTTTTTAAATAACCTTAAGTTAAAAAATATATTTATAAAATCAGGCTCTAAAATGCTTTAAAATAAAAATGTTAAAAGTAGTATTAATACTGTCCGATTGAGGAACTTAATTTAAAGCAATGGGAACTAGATTATTTCGCAAAAAATGTTTATTTACTGCTTTTCTCTGCCTTTTTACATAAAAATGTCGATGTGAAGAGGGTATTTTAGTCCATCTATTAAAAAAGTTCCCCTCTGCTGAGAGTTTCTGTTGTTGTCTATGTAACGTATTTCTATACTGTGTTTCATGTTAATATTTTGTCTCACAAAGCAATCTAAAATAAATAAACTGCAGATGGATTCAGTTATATATTTTGGAAATCTATAGCGCCAACAAGGAAAACAAAAGTTCTATTGCATATCTGTAAAAGTCTTATCTTAATCAATTAACTGTTCATGCAAAATTTTAAATTTTTCCTCCAAATATTATTTGATAAAATAAAGTATAACTACATCGGTGAATATCTATATTTTCAAAATACTTTAGCAAATAATGAAATGTTCATAGCTTTAAAACGGCATAAAAATGAAGTATAAATGACAAAACATTTTTCTAATTTCATGAATGTTCAATAGTTTACGACATAGCAATACTGTCCCTCATATTCAGACCCTGTATGGATCTGGATTTTGCTCAAAGTTTAAATTTAAAACTTTTTAAAATGGTTTAATTTCATAGCTTAGTAACATTACAAAAATATTTTTAAAATATATAATTAAGGCAAAAAATATATATTTCAAAAATAAGTTTTAGTTGACATTGTTGTCTCAGGCTCTTCCTTTTTAATTCATATTTTAAAATGATGAACATTTGAAAATGTTTAATTCTTGCACTGTCTTTTAATTTTTCTGCATTGCAATGAATATTTTTGTTACAAACTTAAAAAGATCTGCAACCGTACAGTTATTTTTTTAGAATTTGTTAAGGTGTGATCATCGATTCTGCTTCGCGTTCGTTACAGCTTTAACTATTAATATTGAGAAAAAATAAAACCAAAGTTGTAAAGAAGTTAGTGTTGCAGTATATGATCTACCATCAACAAAAAGTAATTTCGAAAAACTTTAACGCGCAGCAGTTCATAAAAATTTTTAACAAGAAAGCAAACTATTTTGTAGCGAAAACGTATCTTTGTCTAGGGGCCAAACGGGTTTCCATAGCCTCTAAGTGTTTTATTTATCCGCCAGTTTTTTAAATATATTTTGGACCCTTGTACACGAATTTTTGGGTGAAACTTTGTCAGACAGCACATAACATTGTTATAAACAAAGTAAGTTTCAAAAGTCAAATTTTAATTTGCTTTCCTTATATTTTGGGTAAATAACATTTTTCTTTAATATGCTATGTTTTCGAGAAAAAAAAATCATGAACATTTGGCAATGTAATTTTACTGATTTTTAACGGTGTATTAATGAAACAATTTTAGACCAAGTTTTTTCTTAAAGGTTTAAATTTATTCCTGTTAGCAACACTTTTGGAAGCCTATAGTTCATTTTAAAAATATTAAAGAATCATTGTCAAAGAGGGGGAAAAATCTATGTACTTCAAAATCAATTCTACCTCCCTTAAGGTCGGTTATTGCTTAGGTACGCATCGGAATTTGAAACTTATGGAACTCGAGTTAAAATGTCCATACAAAATACTATAAAATACTATTTCTTTAAAATAATATTATGAGTCGTCTGACGAAGATCTGCCAAAAAAAATCGCGTTCGGGACTCCAAAACATATAAAAAACTTGGATAGATCAATAAAATACTAAGAGGCCACGTCCCTTTGGCGCCTAGACTATTTGATTCTTCGAGTAAATATCAACTGAACGGTCTAATAGTGACAAAATTACTGCTAGTGAACTAACAGAAGTTTATTTTTCTGGACTCTGGTAGATTTTATAAGTTCTGTATGCATACATTTTTTAGAAATAAGCGTAATTTTTAAATGTTCCTTTGTGTGAATTTATGCCTGTCTTCATCTAGCTTTTTTTACTCCATATATTAAGGTTTTAAATGTTATTACAAATATAAGAAATATTTTTTAACTTACCTAAATTAATAACCCATTGTTTGGACAAAAACTCTTCTTTAGGAAATCAATATTGATGCAGATTGGCATTATCTCTTCTGGCTTCTTCACAATTGAAAAAAGAACATTTGTTTCTACGAACGTGACGATCCATGTCTACAGAAATACATCCAATGTTCAGTCCCAATATAAATAACTAACAAGGGTAAATTCTTACGGGTGCGCCTCCAATTTATTTGTCTTTAGTATGTTGGAATATACCTAAAAATATCTACTACGAATTTTCTTTTATTTCCCGAATTGCATTTCTAGGAATTTTAAATCAAAAGGCTGTTTTTTTCAAGTAAAATCACTTGTATATTATTAGGTGCAGGAAAAAGGATCGATACATGTCATTTTGTCAATAAGGGCTTGATTTAAAATTTTCATAGGGGTGAATTTTTTTTTTCGCTGTTTTCATTCAATAAATGTTCAAATTAGTTATTTCGGTTAAAAACTATAGTCGTACATGATTTTAAAAAACAAATTAGAAGACTATCGGCTTTATTGACAATAAAATTAATCACCAGAATAACTACATTTTTTTTGATTTTTTAAAAAGAAATGAAAGGTATATTTTTATAAGAATTTCATTATGAACAGTAAAAGAAACCATCAAGAACATTAAGTATGTAGCATGTAGTGGAAATCTACCATTTGGAAGGGTTAAACTATTCCCTTAAAGCTTTATGAAAAAAGTTCGAGAAATCAGTCTCTGATTCCCATTCATCGTGATACATCGTAACTGCGATACATCGTAATTTACGTTTCATGTCATGATTAATGTCTATGAAGTAAAAATTACCTCCAAAGTTAACCTTTCAAACTTCTATTTTTCTCTTTTTCATATTATATTGTGTTCAAAGCCACATTCTAAAGCCTGCATTTCCAAGCGAATTAAAAAAAAACAATATTTTCATCCCTATAAAAAATATATTGCAAGCTTTTACTGACAAATGACATGTATCAATCCCTTTTCGTAAACCTAATAATGGGCTAGTTATTTTAGACAAAAATCAGCATTTTAAATTATAATTGAAAAAAAAAAAACCTTTTCAGCGATAAACTTTGGAAGTAGTTATCACCCCCTAAAAATGCAATTCGAGACGTAAAAAAACATTTGATGCATATTATATCACATAATAAGAAAAATTAAAGACTTGACTTTTCAAACTTTTTTACAGAAAGCCATGAGGGGTAGTTTAGTAATTAGTTTCTTAGAAAAAAATACACTTTTCGCCTCTTTAAAAAAAAAGGTCAATAAGAAGTATTAAATCCCGTGAAAAAAGCCAATACCCGTTAACTTAACTTCTCAAATTTATGTGTAACTAACGAGTTTTTGATCGAATTAAGTAAACTTATACATTTATGGAATGAGAACTGCAAAAAGAAATAACATTTTCACGCCCATAAATAGATAGCAGGCCCTTACTGAGAAAATTAAGTGTATTAATCCCTTTTCGTCAACTTAATAATATACAAGTGATTTTGTTCAAAAAAATAAGCCTGCTAAATTATATAATGTTGTTCTGTATAAAAGATCCTGATTCTAATATGTGGTAGTTATATTTTATATGACGAATAATTTTATACTTGTAGTTATGAATTTTAGAAATGCGGAGTTATGTTTATTCATTTAGTCATTTTAGTATTCTTGTATTTGGAAATCTGACCAGATTGTAATTATAAATAAATGAGTTAAATCGGAGGCGGCTCGTAAGAACGTTTCCTGTAATTTGTAAATATTCTTTAAAAATGTTTATTATCCAAACTTATCTATATATAAAGCGCCATAAAACGGCAAAATATATTTACTGCAAAAAAAACTAATTAAACGTTTATAATAAAAAGTTTCTGTACCAGTAATTTGAAAAGAAACGAAATAAATTGTACAACACCACGAGAATAATTCCCACAAACACGAACTAAAATGACGTCAACCCAAAACAAGAATAAAAGCCGAATTTTATGAAATAAATGTGGAATGTGAGTCTTCAAAAACAAAGAAAATAATATGTTAAGTAAGGAAGGGAGGATGTCTTCAAGGCTATTTTCATACTGAAGACTGTGGAATGTTGTCACATTTCGAAGAGATATTCAAATATTAAGATTTTATTGTACCATAAACGTACGATTGTGAGCCTTATTTTAATAATAAGCGTATATTATACCATTGTTTCAGAAGTTTTCTTTTTTCAAGCAACGGTTATACTTATGTTACCTTGTTATTCGTAGTTTTGTGCTTATTTTTCTATAAAAACATGTAGCATCGTGTTAATAATATTTAACTATTGGCAACGTTGTCATAACTAAATCATTTAGGAAAACGTAGCTGGGATGTGGCAACTTTGCATTTAAATCGATAAAAAGGTGGAGCTTACCTCCTTTTCACAGTAAGAAGGGATATGCAGTATTGCCACGTTTTAAACGTAAATCCTAAAATTTAAATTCTTTTATACTTGTTTCTAATAAAAGTATGTATATCACATTAAAATACTGATATTTAATCGTTGACAATACTGTAAATTGCTTTTTATGAATGAGACGGCGTACCAATTCGGCGTACATTTTTGGAGCGTCAAAGTTTATAGCACAGGATTGGAATTCTTGGTATATATTTTCTTTGATAATAGTTAGGTTATGCTGACCTAACTGAGGAACGCAGAGCGATTGCATATATTTATATTATTATTGAAACCCAACTTGTTCATTCCCACAATATATCAGATTACTATAGACTATATATAACATTTGATAAGACTATTATTAGTATTTAGGCATATTCAGCATCTTTGCTAAACACCTACATCCGTTAGGATAAACAAATGTATTATGTTACATGAATCATTAACTGCACCTGTTGCAAGATCAGCATTATAGAGATAAACAACTTAGAAAGACTTATAATATGGATTATATTTTGGACATAACATGTATGATAAACAATGTTTGTTGTATATTATATGTTTGTGCATTAAAATGGAAAAATATTTTTTAAAGGAACAAAGTGAAAATTTGTGTAATATTCTTATTTATTTATTTTTTAACCCTCTTATGTGTACAATCTGTCCTTAATACTGAAGGACAATAATCACATTAGCGTGACTTATATAATGACGTGCAGATATATAACCCTAATGTGTTTTGCTTGGGTTGTTAATTCAACAATTTAACCTAATGAACTTGTCTTTTTATTACAATAACAATAATGCTAACTAAACCTAGTCGGCAAATCTGTTGGATCTTAGTATACAAATGTTTAATTTTATTTGTTTTCTGTGAAAGTTTTTTAACTAGCACGTTAGAATATTTTTTCACTATATTTGACATGGAGATTGAGTTTTCGTTGTTCAGAACAATGGAGTCATTTTGTCGTCGTAGAATTTTTTTTATTAGATTTCTTACAATCCCCCACAATTGTATTTCGTACACATATAGAAATAAGTTTTCATTTTAAGGAAATAAATTTCTTCAAAAAAAAATATTTTAATTATAATCCTTGCATTTTTAAAGCAAGAACTTGTCCTTGTTTTGGAAACTTTCATAATAATAAATTAAAATAATAAATTTTTCAGCAAATATACTCAGATTCAAGAAATTACCTTGAATTAAAAAACTGAGTTTATTATTGTGAAGAGATTAGATCATTATAAGAAGTGCCAAAAAAACCTCTTTTCAAACGTTGCATATACCTCATTTAGAGAACACCGGATTTTCATTTTAAAAACATGATAGTTCCGTCTGGTATACTTCTGTCAATCAATAAAATCTGTGGTGCTATCGTCGATCTCCAAATATCCACTTTTCGTACGGGGCGCTAGGTCCAAGAGAGAGATAGGACTATTCGTATATTTCGCAAATCTTACCAGAATGTGCGTGCGTCTGGCTTTCAGTTCATCTTGTGTAATGCTATTTGTTGCTGGCACGATGTTCAATTTCTTTTTGTGACACAAGAATAGGTAAGTGGATTTTAGAAAAGTAAATACTCTTGTATCTTTTTTGACTAAATAATTATGTGATAGCATTTGTTCATAGACTCTGGCAAACGGAATATATCTGAAAAATAATAATAATATTGGAGTACTTGACCTCAAAAATCTAAAAAGGAACATCTATTTTTTTTTTGCTCTAATTTTTAATACGAGTTAGGGGTTACATTTAAAAAATGATATCGTTAATATAGTATTTTAGAGATATTAGTTAAATGATTCCAATTTTAAAATTATTTTTCCAACATGGCTTCACTTCACGAATGTTCTTAGTGCTACTAATATGAAAAAGGTTAAATAGTAACAACGATATGACAGCAATTAATAAATTTACAGTGTGTTATTTTTCTGAACGCACATCACTATTAATTGTCTAATTAATTTCAGGTTATGTGTGATGAAACAAGTTCATTAAATTCCTCGACCGATGCATTGATTCGCTTGTTGTAGAAGAATTTGAATGTACCGTTCCAACTTTAAACCCTTTTAAAATTAATGAAGCTATTCCTATACATATTTTAGGGGCCAATAATTTATTATTTCATTACTATTTGACTATAGCCTTTTTTAAATATAATATGTATTTTTTCAAGATTTTTCTTGGCTTAGGAATTTCTATTATTTCATATACTGTGATATATAAATACGAAATATCTTAAAAGGTTAGTTTTATTTCAATAAACTAAGTTTACAGATCCAAATATTAATTCTCTTTTAATGAAAGAATGGCATTTTTAAATAAAGAGAAAAAGGTTTCAACTCAAAAGTTTTTTATTTTAAATAAATATATTTTCATATTGAGAGCAAAAGATCATTGAAATAAGAAATTATGTAATTAATCGTGAGATATTTTTCTTTTCTTTTGAGTACCGGAGAGGGAGGAACTAATTTTCTTGTATTGAGACCATAAGTAGAGGATATAGGGGGCTACTACTTGACCTCCTACCACTTTTTTGATTGGTCGGCTAAAAATAATCTTGTTTCTGATTGGCTGCCCAAGTTTGCTCCTTATATTGATTGGTTACGTAAACCCCGCCACTTTCTGCACACCTCTTACCTCCTTCCTATCCACCACAGCAGTTGTAGGGAAGCTGGTATCTTAAATAAAGCAATCTGAGCCAACTATCTTCATTCGGTACTAGCCTCATACTCATATAAAAGATCTACCGCCACCAATAACAAAAGTGTAGTAAAATTTAAAAAATTAATGTTAGTTATGAATAGTGATTTGAAAAATGAAATTATCAAATTAGGTAAACAATTTACTAAAACTAAAGATTCCCACTTAAAAGATGCAATGCTAAGGCAAAGGCATCCTGAGTGTGCACAGGTATATTATGAATCTGCCCTCCAATATCAACAAGCTGCACAAGCGTTTTTCAACTAGAGTTAGATACAAAATTTTCGGGAGTTTGTTCATAAAATAAAGGAAATAAGATTTAATTTCTCTATAAGTCTATTGAAGTAAGATGTCTTGCTATATTAAAAGAGATCGATGAAGAGGAAGAGAGAGATAAAGAGACATTAAGAAAGCGAAGGGAGGTTTTCATATAGAGTTTATTATGAAATGGTTAGTAAGAGAAATGTATGAAGAGTTTGTGATGTCCGCAGCCTGTTCCGAGTTTTATGCATATGAAGGACAAGAAAGTAAGGCGCAAAATATTATTTTGTATTTAAATTATGTGGAACATGCCGAATTATGTTTACTAGCAGCTGAATCTTGTTATTAATATTTAAAAGATGAAAATATAGATAGTTTCAAGAACTGGGATTAAATAAAAATATTTCATGTATTAGAAAAATATTAGAAAATAAATCAGATAAGTTGTAATCAAATCTTTTATTACATAAAAAAATATTGTGAAGATAATAGACATTTGATAATGTACATACACGTGGTATTTTTTGATGACAAAAGCAGTTAGGACCCATTTCCTTTAAGGCGGGTTGTTCATTAATCTTAATAACTGGTTTCATGGAATACTTCTTGACTAAATCATCCTTTGATTCTCCTTTTACATATACATAGTTTACCTTATTACTTAAATCTCTTATGATATCTCCGCGTTTCTGTAATGGTGTAAATCGTTCACACCACTCAGCGCAATGGTGACTTTTTATTAACCACAGAGCTTGTTTGTGTAAATTGGTTGGTAAATGGCCCATCGGAAAGGGAGCTTTAAAAATAAAATAACTTGCCTTATGCCCATCGTAAGCAACTAATTTCTTTACAATAAATTTATTATTTTCAATTTCATATCCTTGATGATCTACAATAAATTTCATATTTTCAAATATTGGAATTTCATGATCATTTCTACTTTTTATTTATTTATTTATTCAGAATTTAACAGGAATATATATATATATATATATATATATATATATATATATATATATATATATATACAATATACCCTATTAAAAAGTACGGTACAACTAAAACTAACAAAATAATAAAGAAAACCACTTACATATAGTAAAACTGTGTCTAAAAAATATCTTTAAATTTAATTTTAAGGTGAGTTTAGCCGATTATTACTACGTGTCGCTCTAGTAAAGTAAAAAGTATTGACAGCCGTCATGCTATAGGTTGAAAAACTAAAATAAAGTCGCGATTGAAATCTAACTCTATACAAATACAAAATATCAGAAACTTCTCTGCACTTTTCCAAACTCACAAGATTGTACCTATCACACAACATAGTCCGAGAAACATGCGCATCATAGACACCGCTTTCCTTAAAATACATGCAACAAGCAAGTTTATTTTGAATGTTCTGTACAAAATGACATCGGTAATATGGGTTCTATATCAAAGATGCATATTGAAATATGCTTCTTACCAGCGAAATATACATTTGTTTTATACAATTTAGTCATATGATTGTTAAATGTCAGTCTAGGATCAAATATCACTCCAAGATGCCTCACCTCACCAACACGATCAAACGCCCCACCCAACATATTGTAATTAAAGAGAATTAATTGGTTCTTACGGGAAAATGACATCACATTACACTTGTTAATATTAAAATAGAGCTTATTATCATTTGACCACGTAATATATTATTAATATTTTTCTGTAAGTTATTGCTATCATTAATTTTACTCACATTATTATAAATCTTTAGATCATCAGCAAATAACAAATAAGAGGAATCGGTCTTAATAACTTCAGTAACACTGTCTATAAAAACTCGTAAAAGCAATGGACCGAGATTAGATCCCTAAGGGACCTCAGAAGTAGGAACAAATGACTCCGAAGAAAATCCTCCGAGAAGCACCTTCTGCTGCCTAATATAACGATAGTCAGTGACAACATCAACATGACGAAAATTAAATCCAAACTCCTTTTTAACCTTTGATATTAAAATTGTGTGGGACACGGAAACAAACATCAACCTGACTTCGCTTATTCAAAGCAGCCGAAACGCCCTGAGTAAAATTAACTAAGTTTGAGACTGTGGATCTCCTTTTCATATAGCCATGCTGATGTATAAAAATGAGTCCCTTCTATACCCTCAAATACCTTAGCCGGTGCCGAGAGTACCGCAATTGGTCCATAATTTACTATGTTCTACCTATCTCCTTTTTTATATACTGGACAAATATTTACTCTTTTCCACTTATTCGGAAATGTATCGCTTTTAATGTTTAGATTAAACAGAATCCACAATGGGTATCTAAATATGTCAACATACCCTTAATTATGAATGAGGGCACATTATCTAGCCCTATAGCTTTACCATTCCTTAAGTCTTTTTATAGCATTCACTAGATCATCCTCAGTAATGGCATTGAGAATAACCTGTTCAGCATACTGACACTTTTCAATATTTGGATTGTTACCACGGTCATCGACATAAACACTACCAAAATGCCTTGCAATGTTACATTTCATTTTTGTTATTGCTACGTTCAGTATATGATTAGAAACATTAACAACTCTGTTCACCTGATTACAGTCACAGAAATTCAAAAATTGTTTAAAGGCGCCCACACAATCATCAACATCACCATTCTGATCAAGTTGGTCAAGTTTATGTCTCCCATAATTAGAAATTGTTTATCATACAAAAATTTAAGATACTCTATAAAGTCAAAAGGCTCTCCTTATGAATCACATGTACAGGTAGGTACAATATAAACAGTCAACAAATAAACACAACAGTGTTTACTGACCTCAATATATCTATGTCATTATTAACAAAGTTAAGATCAATTTGAGAACTATGTAAGTGGTGTTTTGAGGCTATGAGTACACCACCACCCTGCTTAAAACCAGTTGTTTCATAATTTCTGCTTTTCTGTATCACGTTGAAACCATCTGGGAAAAACTCGCTACTGCTAACAGGTTCCCATGTCTCAGTCATAACCACCAGCTCATACTCATTTGACGTTACATTAATGTTATTAAAAACTTCATCCACCTTAGTATTTAAGCCACGAATATTTTGATACACTGTATTCAGTATTGATCGACACCATTATTTAAAACACCAGGGGGACCCGTCACTGCCTCAAATAGTCCAAGTTAAAACTGTGATTGCTATGTTGTATCATAATTCACTTTTTCTCTTCCATTAGCCACCATTTTCATATATGCCGGACATTTTATTGAATACGTAGTATGATCAAGAGTACCATCCGATTTGTTTCCTTGAATAGCAAGTGTACAACATACTTAGATGCATTGCTGTTACAATCTTTTATTGCTTGTGAGCGACTACACCTGCCACACACCTCATTATTTGGACAATCTTTCATTACATGATTATACTGACAACAACGATAACACCTTACAACACTGACAAACTCATAAACTGGACATGCCTTGAAACCAATTGATAAACTAGATCTTAACAAAAGATTTCTGAACGTGACAGGATCACATTTTAAAATAGAAAAGTACTTATTAACCATCTTTTTCAAGATCTTAAAAATTATTATTATCTGGCACAATGTTTTTATTTTTGTTCTTCACAGCTTCATGTAAATTCATCATAGCCTGGCTCAATTCCAACAACTTTTATTTGAGGATTTTTTTTCAGGTATATTTGCAGTATAATCATTGCTCAACTGATCTTCCAGACTATCTCTCATTCTGCCTGCTACTGTCTTATTGCAGCACATTATAACCACTGAACCATCTTTGGCGGGCCTCATGCCTGTTATACCAACACCAATATTCTGTGTCAATTTTAAGTTGTATGTCTTCCTCTGTTTTTTCACTATTATTATCACGAACCGGTGTTATTACCACAACATGCACGTTTGCAACTGTTGCATAACTCTTTCTACCATCATAATTAGCAGTTATCTAATTTTTATGTTTCCTTAACTCTTCAATTTCTCTGCGAAGTAGATCAATAATAACATCTTTATCAGCCCAGGCGGTATCTTTAGCATCAATCAATTCGCTCATTAACTTTAGTGTATCTCTCTTGATATAAACGGGGCAGTGAAAAATGATACCCTTGTTAACTGTAAAACTTTCACTTCAGTTCAAGTAACTATTCCACACTCTTTGCATATGGGTTTCCTGCATCCATCATAATAGAGCAGTGTTTTTTTAAGACTTTCTTTTGTTTGCAAATCTCGCAGTCCATTTTAAATTAAAAATTATAGCGTTTAAATCCAATGCAGAAAATAAACAAATAATAAAATCCGGCTCTGCTCCATAAAAGATTGTAAATAAAATGTTTGCCAATAAAATGATAAAAAGAAATTCCTTATCAGATACTTTAAGTTTTTTATGATTAACATATTGTTGATTGAACAAAGGGCAACCGGTTTTTCTTCTTTTTCGTGACAAATTATGTATTATTTAGCTCACTTTTTACCACAATATTCACGAATTTGAGATGAATCCAACGGTACAAATACGCAATATTAAACCACTTAAAAATTCATCAAAATCAATGACTTTATCGGAACCATCTCGACTCTCGACCACGGCACGCTATGTTTTTTTTTTTTAAATTGATATTCACTTATTTGTTTCTTTAATTTCTGCAACTCAAGTTGAAATTTAATACTTGAACTAAAATCTCAAAAGACATTTTATAAATGAAGAATTTTAGTTTAAGTAAATTAATAAATGGCAAAATTGACGCATGCGCTCTTAAGCATAAGTAGATGCTTAATGGTTTATATAAGAGTGATGTAAGTGAGTATTTTATCTTATGGAAATGGGATTACAGTTGTTTTACAATTTTTGTTAATGAGTTGTAACTAAAAACTTTATCTTAAATTATAACACAATATGCCGCTGTTTTTGGGGATATTTTTTCCTTTGCTTCGAATTCGGTTCTCATGGTTACTGGACTGGTTTATAGTGAGTTTCTTTGATGTGAAATATAAATAAACTATAGAAGCATTTTTTTTTAACTTTTTCGGATTAAAAATTAGTTCCACCGGAAAGTTATAATACCCTTGACGAAAGTTAGTAAACATTTCATACAGAGTAGGAAATTTATTATTTTCAAAATCAAGTTGAAGATCATTGTAAGAATATTTTTCTGAATTTAAAGAGATGTTCATATTTCTTAAATTACAATGATCAAACTTACTTACATCCATTTTTAGATTACCACGTTTATTTTTCTTAAAAGCAATTATAACATGTTGTGGAGTTTTGACTTTTGTAGAATTTTTATGGGCCAGTTGTGCCTTGTAGTTTCTAGTAACTTTGGATATTCAACTAATTCTCAACTTCGGAAAGTTATTAGTTTATCACTATTTTTGTCAATAATTTTAGTAAGAGTTAATTCTTGCGGAATGGCTACAATAAGATGAGGAACTCCCCAACACAACTTTGTAATTTTAATTTTGAGTTTTTCATCTTCATTACTGGATAATAATGCATTCGTATTATCGTTACTTCTTATAAGAATAAGTTCTTGTTGTGGATTAAGAATAACCTTATAATAATCTTTAAAAAAACCTGAACACATCTTTAATGGCATACATAATGCAACACTACCTTTCTCATCGGTTATAAGCGGAGTCATTTGCAATTCCATATAAATTTTACTTTTGCAAGGTAAAGGATGTTTTCCTGTTGGTTACAGAGCAATTCGGATATTTGGTTCGAGTTTTATAGGATTAAAAAGACCAAAAAAAAAAGAATTTTCCACCTTAATATTGATTCGTTAACCAATATATTTCCTTTTACATTTAAATAATCCATTTTATTTAAGTTTAAAACCCAAACTTTGAAGAAATTAGAAGATGCTCAACTTTGAAGGTTTGATTTCCTACTAAAGGAAATTGGTTTCTTTCTGGTTTTAATAATGTTTTTATTTTTAAATTTTGTAACAAAGTCTGTAGATTTATTATTATATAATATTACTGTCTTCCATCTACTTTTTTAAAATTTAGTCTTTTTGTTATGATTTCTTCTCTAAAATTAACCATGTTATGATTTCTTCTCTAAAATTAACCAAGCCACCTTTCCGATCTATTATTTTAATGGCTATTTTATCAATTACTTTAACAGTCACTGGGAAATACATAACGTTTTAAGGTGATTCTATTATTTTGAACCCTGGAACAATGCTCGGGAAAAATTGGTGTGTTATATCAACAGGTTTTCCATTTAAATATGAACCCTCTGCTATGCTGAACATTTAAGATATGTATGTTAAGTATTAATATTTGTATAAAGACCAAAACTATTTTGTTCCTCGTCCAAATGTTCCTTTAAAAAAATTGTCGTCTTCTAATTCATAGCCACCTGGGGGTATGACAATTTCTCAATTTTCATCATGAATTAATACATTATTTCCAACATCAACATTGGGAATTGTATTAAATGTTTCGAAATTTACAAGGCCGATAACATATTGAACATGTTCATCTAGATATATTGGAAGATGTAGCCCTGATGTTCAAAATAGCAGATTTGCCACTAAGAACGAAACTTTATGATATTTTACTTCAAAAATATATTTAAAAATGAACTAAAATTACATATGGTGATAACAAATTTTAGACACAATTGGCCGCAATTTATTTTGTTAAAGTTTTAATAATTGTTATAATGATAATTAACAATATTCTTATTTTTGTCACTGTAAAAATATTTAATTAATTCAGAAGGGGGTCACAAATTACCATAACTATCGAAATATATTATATTTTCTCCTTTTTTTATATATGCTATTCAGTGAGTACCACCACCAACAATCATTATCTAGATTGAGGTTGGCACTTTCAATTATCTTTATCTTTTTTGGTAACTTATCCCTCATAAAAATTTCTGAAAGTTGGGAATTTGTAAATATTTAACGTATTTAAGTAAATCGTAATTTGTAAGTGCTATATGTTTTAAAACTTGTTTGAATAAGGTTTCAAGTATAATCCACATCCAGTTTCATAGGGTTTTAGATAAAATACGCTTCCCTTTTTTCCTATTGCCATATACTCCATCATTTGATTGTACCTTTTAGATTCTTCTAATTTCGCTTTGGCTGCTTTAGTAACATTTACAGCTTGAGCAATACCTGCAGCCCCTCCTCTAAAAGCACCAAGAGCAGACAAACCAGCAAATAAAGGTATAAGTGGAAGAAATCCACAAGTCTTTGGAATTAGAATCACTCTTTCTTCTTGAGAGGTAACACCTTACCTGTTTTTTTAATAGCTCTTAAGGCAGTTTAATTACTTTCATTTAGGTCTCTAAACCGTTTCCCTTTAAATCCTTGTCTTGCTCTTGAAATTACCTGAGATAAGGATAGTCCTCGTCCTTTACAAAGTTTTCGCTTGAACTTTCTTCTCGTTCAAAGCCCTATACCCAATTTTCTTTTAATTTTCATGCCACCAGTAATAATTCGTAGTGCAGCTGTTTTTTCCCCAAAACTAGAATCTTTAGCTTTGAATCTTGATAAAGCTTTGTCAGTTAATACTTTATCAACTAAATGTCTTCTTTTTATATCATTTGATTGCAGGTAAGCAATATCGTCTTCTTTAGAAGCCTCATCCAATAAATTTATACCTTTATCACCCTTTAAAAATTTTGTTCCAGGTTCACAAAAATTATAATCAGGAATATGCAATTCGAAAGGTAATTTATTTATTAATATTTTTACTAGACCACTTTTTTCTTTTTGCTATTTGTTGTAAATGATTCGTTTGTTATATGACGGAAACATTATATACAGTTGTAATCCTAGTGATAACTAACCAGTTATACTACAATACCGAATATTAGTAGTCTGTCTTATATATAATGTTTATTAAATGAGAGTTGAGAAATAACTATATTCCATAAAAATTAAAGATCATTAAAGTTCAGTGAACAGTTTTCAAAACATGGAAAACTGTTTGAAAGGAACAATAAAAGGGGGTTAATTATTAACTCATCGAGCTGTGGCAAAACCAATGTTATTATTAGTTTGATTGAAGATAAGAATGGTTTACTATTTGAAAATTTGTATATTTATTCAAAATCCATATATCAACCCAATTACAAATATTTGAGAACTTGAATACTATGAATCTGAAAATGAAGGAACTGCTGTGTCATCAAAAGAAGTTAAACCAAACTCTATAATAATATTTGATGATATAGTGTGTTGTAATCAGAATATACTACTTTTGTTTCGGAAGCCATCCTGATTGTTTTTATTTGTGTCAAACATATTCTTCTATTCCGAAAAAATTAATTCGAGATAATGCGAATTTGATCGTTATATTTCAACAAGGTCGAACAAACTTAAAACATATATATTGTTCCGGATGGTCGATTTTTGAACACACACTGTATTGTTGAACATACTCTATTATTTCAAAATCTCTTCATTGTCACAACTTTGACAACTTGTCAAAATAATTCAAGTTGCATCAACGGGATCACAAACTATACTGTCCACGAAAGCCGATCTGGGCCCTTTATATATCCTTTTGGTCCATACCGGAAGATTCCCTGATTTTCTAGAAGGATTTCCATACTACATGGTGTAATAAAAATAAGAAAAAGGGATAATCCTGCGATTTCTAGACCTTCTACCATAGGCGTTTCATGTTAAAAATAAGGAAATAAAGTTTTCTAAAAAGTTCGTTACATTGCCCCCCTTTCAAGGCTTGATCGTCCCGATCAACCTTCTTGATCCTGATAATGGGCCAATATGTCAAGATCCACAACTTTGATCTTCGCATGAGGGCGTAATCATTCTGTTTTTCTTCGGGAATGTTAAGTAGAACCTTCATAGCTTCAACTCGTAGTACTAGAACAAGAGCACATGCCTTCTCCTGTGAGCTCCAATTATTGCCAGTGGCGGAGGCTTCGAACTGACGGACATAAGTAAGTCAAGGTACCTTGCCATCGAAGGTAGGTAGCTTCATCACACTAGTTGCAGGAACACCATCTACCTTTAATATAACTGTACATGCTAATGTAATTGTTGCAACTGTTTCTGGATTCCTGTCACCTCATGTTGTACTTCGCCAAGTATATCTTTTCTAATTTGCAGATGTAATTGTTGCATCTGGTTCTGGACTCCCGTCACTTCGCCATGTACGTCTTCTCTAATTTTGCTAATCTTCTGTTACATTTCTTGTTCTAAGCGCTTCGTGTCTTCTTGAATTTCTTAAGTTCCTGTCTCATGTCCTCCAGGCTTGTTTTTAGTTCTTGTTTTGTATCATCTTAGATTGTCTTTAATTCTTGTTTCATATCGTCTTGGCTTATCTTTAGTTTTTGTTTCATATCATCTTGCCTTGTCTTTAGTGTCATCAATTCTTGTTTCATATGATCTATATTTTTCGTCATACCTTCTTGGCTTGTCTTTAATTCTTGTTTCATATCATCTTGGCTTATCTTTAAATCTTGTTTCATATCATCTTGGCTTGTCTTTATGTCCTGTATCATCATCGATATCTGATTTAAACTAGTTTGAAGTTGCTCTTCTATTTTTGCTTTTTGTTTCCTAGATTCCACTTGCATTCAATTTCAGTTTACTTTTTCTCTAATTTTCTAACCTGATCTTTGCTCTTCGGGATTTGATCGCACCTCTAACACCAATTTGATCAAGATGGCCGATTTTTGAACATACGCTGTATTACTGAACACACTCTATTATTTCAAAATCTTTTTATTGTTACAACTTTGATAATTTGTCAAAATAATTCAAGTTGCATCAACGGGCTCTCGAACTATACTGTCCACGAAAGCCGATCTAGACCCTTTTGGTCGATACCGGAAGATTCCCTAATTTTGTAAACGAATTTCCATACTACATGGTGTAATAAAAATAAGAAAAATTAATAATCCGACAATTTCAAAAATTAGGAAATAGAGTTTTCTAAAACCTTCCAGACCTTTTTTCGTCGACGTCTCACGAGGAAACTAACAAAAGGTTAAATTAAATAAATAAATTATAAATTCGTAGAAAATAAACCTAAAACCGTACAAACTACAAACACAAACACTATGAAATGTATAACGCTATAAAGTTCGTTACAATATGATGATCATTTTAATGTTGGTATATCATTTAACCGATTTAATGAGTTGTATTTATTTTATTTATATATTTACTTATAAAATTAAAAGTTTTATGATAAATTATTCCAATCATGACTGAACGTTTAGCAAGAGAACTCGTTAAATCAAGACCAGCTGTTAAACGGAAATAACAAAGTTTAAAAAATGCAGAATTTGAGGCACAAAACAAATTAGTGTAAACATATAAACTGATAACTCAACCCTTAAAAGAATTAATTTCAACGATTGGTAAACTTAAACCTCTTGAAATAAAAGAAGAGCTACAAACATTAACTAATTACCTCGTCAATATATTGATGGCGGTGTAAAAGATGTGGAACATAAGTTTGATCACCAACATGGAATAGTTCATGATTTGAAAACCGAGAAATTCTTTTTGAGTTTGACCGAAAAACCTGTCGAAATTATTGGTAAAAACATCAAAATTAAAGGAATATATATATATATATATATATATATATATATATATATATATATATATATATATATATATGTATATATATATATATATATATATATATATATATATATATATATATATATATATATATATTATTTAAAAAAGAATCAATAGGTTATGAAAAACAAGATTTAGAAAACTATATGGATATTTTAAAGAAAATCAATGCATACCGTAGAAATAATGATCTAAATAAGCAGGGAAATGGGTCACATCAATATATTTATATAACAGGGACTTATTTACAAAACAAAAGAATTAAAAAAACTAAAACCCTAAATCTCAAGTCGCAACAAGTAGTCGAAGGATTTTTTACAAGACGCAAAGCTTCACGCAGAGAAAGTCGAATGTCTTAAAGAAAAAACAGATTTGGTATAACTGTAAAAGTTAATAAACCTAATTCAGATTACTTATGTTGGGATAATATAAACGAACTTGTTGACAGACTTCGAGTATTGATGGCATTCATGCTTGCAGGACACATTGGTCATAACAATGAAATTATTTATATTATTGAAGAACTACGAGAAGCAAATATTATTAAATAAAAGAACAACATAGATACTTTTACACATTTTTAAAATTACCATCAATAAATTTGGTCATCATATTTCAAAAAGATCTGCTCTAAACACATTATTATCATTAGAAAATAAAATATTATCAAATGTGGAAGATAATATATTAAAAAATTTTAAAATCGATGTAAAATATATTAAAAACAAATTTATTCAAAATTTAAATTCTGGTTTGAAAAATGATGTTAATAAAATTTAAATAAGAGAACAAACGAATTTGGTAACAAAATATTGCAAAAAAAATAAGTTATTTGAGGATAAAGTTATTCCTGAATATAATGAATATTAAGAATACTGTTGATGGAAATAATGAGCTAGTAGAAAAATTTTCCCAAAAAGTTTCTAAATCTTAAAATGGCTTTCAGCTAATGAAATTAAAATATGATGATTTGATGATTTTTAAAATGAAATAAAAAACAAATTAACAACAATTAAATCATTAATTAAGGACACTTCAGCAAGTGACAATGTCAAAAATAGTATTTCCAAGGATGTTGTATCAAAGTTTCAGAATTTTACAAATATGGTTAATAATAGAGTGTCAGATGCAGTAAGGAATTTTTAAAAAATACATGATGTTATGGATAAAAATACACAAAATCTTGAAAAATCAATGAACACACATTTCCTAATTCACTAAAAAGATAGTGACTAGGTTAATGAGTTAAATGAGCAAATTAAAGAAATTGAAATCAAGATCAATCAACTTATAAATCAAATTTACAATATTTAGAAGATAACTTGAAGTGAAATTTTCAAAACGAAAATGAAAAAATTGAAACGAAATTCAAAGATTAGATAACAAAAAATAATGAAAAAATTGAAGACATATTAATGCAATTAAGCATGATCAAAATAAAATCTGAAACAACTTTTGATGAAGCAATTTAAAAAAAATAATAAATGAGATACTAGAAAAAGAATTAAGATCCTTATTAGAAGTATTACAAGTTATGACAGAAACTTCTAAAAAGGATTTGTTAATTGAAATTGATAAAAATAGTTCAAAAATCGAGCAAACTTCACTACAATTAAATGATCTTGAAACATCCTAGAACGATATAATATACAAAGATGAAAATACAACGTCAGATTTAAAAAATATAGAAGAAAAATTAGTAAAAACAACATTAGATATAAAAAATGTAGAAGATAAATTAGCAAAAGAAATAAAATCATTAAAAGAATTAGTTCAAAGAGCTGCTGAAGTTTTTAGAGAAGAATTTAATGACATAATGAATTATGCCAGGGAAGAATTTAATCCAACGTTAAGGGGATTCAAAAAAGATTATATTAAATCAAATGTTCTTTTGGAATCTAAATTTAATATAAAAAACTTCTGATCTTGCGAACAACGTCAACCAAATTAATTCATCAATAAAAGAAATTAGAAATGAAAATAAAAAATCATTTGAAGCAATGGAAAATAAAATTAAAGAACTTACTAAAAAAAAACTGAGTTCCTCAATTATAAAACTTTTTTTGATATTTTACATACGAGTTGTGATAGAAGGTTTTTTTATAAAAGGTTTAAAAGGGATTAAGTTATTAATAAGCCTTATTTTCAAGAGCAAGGTGTAAAGTACTAAGTAAGATGTTGTAAATGAATCACATATACCAGCAAGAAGGCGATAAAGATAGAGACGAACAATTGTAAAAGGACTTAATGACCTATTTCAAGCTGATTTGATAGAAATACAACAATATGCAAAATTTAATAGAGGTTGAAGATCTATTTTAATCGTAATATATGTTAAAGGATAACGTAGTAAAACTCCATTTTTACTTAAAATTTCACTTTAATTGAAACATGAATAAAGAGATATTCAGCATGTTTCGCTACACGGTAGCTTTATCAAGAATGAATACAATTTCTTAGGTCTGGGTAGGGTAAATCCGTTTTGAATTTTCCAATAATAAACAGGTAATTTAAATAAGTCGTTAAAATAGGTTCAATAAAGCAGAGTTTTTTAGATCTAATTGACAGTTTAATAGAGAATCGGTATTTTTAAATTTATTTATTTCTAGGGATTCCAACAAATTTAATTTAGTACCTTCATTTTCTGTATGTAAAATTTGGATATTTTGATCAAAATTATGATTAGATTTTCTTAAGTGATTTGAATAATGAGAATCTGTTTTTTCTTTAATAAAACTACCAAATTATTCTTTAATTCTTGTTGAAAAACTTCTGCATGACTGTCCTATATAAAACTTTGGGCAATTTTTACATTTTATTTTATATACACCAGATTTATTTTCTTTTTTGTTTTTGTTTTGTTGTTTTTTATAATATTACCAGTTGAAATATTGGTTTTAAAAGCCACACTAATATTGAATTTTTTAGAAATTTTGCGATGCAGTTACTTGCTTGACCAAAATATGTAATAGTATAATTTTTTTTTTATTATTTTTCATTACGGGAAATACCAGATTTGACGCTTTCGTGTATAATTTTTTATTCAGAATTTTGTTTATTATTTGTGGGGTTTATCCATTGTTAACAGCAATTTGTTTAATAATGTTTAGTTCTTTTTCAAAATTTACTTGGTTTAAAGGAACAGTAATAAGTCTATGTACTATAAACTATGGCACGGTGACATTTTATATTGTATTGGGTGACAAGAAGAATTGTATATGGTTGTGTCTGTATGCGTGTTTGCTTATGAGATCTTCTAAATAATCCATGAATATTTCGGCTAGTAAGGAACTAAGAGGATTACCCATTATCAAGCCTTCCTCATTAGAGTATACAGTTCTATTAAATTCAAAGTAATTTTGTTCCAGACATGTTTTTAATGATTTTAATATTTCTTGTTTCTTAATTATGTTAATATTTTTTAAATAGAGAAGTTTTTCAACTAAGAAAATTGTCTCTTGGATAGGGATACTAGGAAATAAATTACTGATATCAAATGAAATTAATCTAGATTTATTAGGAAGGTTTATGTTTTTTATTTTGTTAATTAGTTCTGACGAATTTTTTATTTGAAATTTTGTGTTGTGAAAGGTTGTGTATTTGTTTAGAATTTCAATTATTTCTTTGGATAATTTATAAGAAGGTGCTGAGAAAAACGATACTACTGCTCTGATAGGATAACCATTTGTATGTAGTTTAATTAAAGGTAAAAGTTTTGGGGGCTGTGGGTTCATCAAAGTTAGTCCATTGAAAGCACTATCATTAAACAAACTCTTACAATTATGTATTACAGATTTGATGTATTTTTGAAATATATGTGTGGGATCTTTATTTAATATTTTATATTTAGTTGGATTTAAGAAATTTCTTGTTTTCTGAATATAATCATTTTGAGAAATAGCTACCACGGTATTACCTTTATGCGCTTTAGTAAAAATAACATTTTCTTAAATGGATTTGTTCTTGACTGCTTTGAATATTTGTTTATCTTTAGGAAAGCGAGAAGTTTTTAGAAATTCTTTTTTAATAATTTTTAAGGATTCCTATTTTAAATTGTTTGGGGAGGGGGAAATACTGTTGGTAGCTAATTCTGTTTCTACTCCTAATATTTCTAAATTTTTTGGCTACATATTATTTGGGCTATTGTTATGTTTAAAACCTTTTTCTAATACCTTTATTTCTTTGTCACAAAATTCTGTAGAACTTTGATTAATGAATTTATCAAAAAACTTGTGGTCTGAAAATTTGTTTGTTCTAGATTTTTTCATGTAAGGTTGTGAACACTGGAAAAGATGATTGATTTTCTTTTTTATTATTTAGAAGATCTTATAAGCAAATACACTATTTTTAAGAAATTTATTGACTGGCATAGATATGTCGATGATGTCTTAACTTGCTTTATTGGTACAGATAGACAACTGACATAGTTTCTCAACTTTATAAATAATATTCACCCTAACATCACATTTACAATAGAGAAAGAAATAGATAATAAAATAAACTTCGTAGATTTAACAATATCACGGGAAAATAACATACATGTCTTTTCAATCTTTCATAAACCCACGCATACAGACACAACCACACACAATTCTTCTTGTCGATCAATACAACATAAAATGTCAACGTTTCATAATATGCTACATAGACTTATTACTGTTCCTTTAAACCAAGAAAATTTTGAAAAAGAACTAAACATTATTAAACAAATTGCTATCAACATTGGATGCACCCCACAAAAAATAAACAAAATTCTGAATAAAAAATTATACGTGAAAGCATTAAATCTGATATTTCCCGTAATGAAAAATAATACAAAAAAAAAATTATATCATTACATATTTTGGCCAAGCAAGTAATTTCATCGCAAAATTTCCAGAAAAGTTTAATATTAGTGTGGCTTTTAAAACCAATAATTCAACTGGTAATATTATAAAAAACAACAAAACAAAAACAAAAAAGAAAATAAATCTGGTGTATATAAAATAAAATGTAAAAATTGCCCAAAGTTTTATATAGGACACTCATGCAGAAGTTTTTCAACAAGAATTAAAGAATAATTTGGTAGTTTTATTAAAGAAAAAACAGATTCTCATTATTCAAATCACTTCAGAGAATCTAATCATAATTTTGATCAAAATTTCCAAATTTTACCTGCAGAAAATATAGGCCTTTAATTTTAATTTGTTGGAATTCCTAGAAATAAATATTTAAAAATACCGATTCTTTATTAAATTGTCAATTGGACCTAAACAACTCTCTTTTATTGAACCTATTTTAATAACGTATTTAAATTACCTGTTTATTATTGGAAAATCCAAAATTAGTTTACCCTACCTAGAGCTAAGAAATTGTATTCATTCTTGATAAAGCTCCCATTTAGCAAAACATGTTGAATATCTTTTTATACAAGTTTCAATTAAAGTGGAATTTTAAATAAAAATCGAGTTTTACTACGTTATCTTTTATGATATGGAGTTCCACCAAGTATCGGCAAACTCAATACAATAGGTAATACATGTGTTTTCTAAGTTTCTTTGGGCAGAACCTGTCCAGTCAAAAACAGGTAAAGATATGACAGCTGCAATGAAAAAAATTTTATTAGCTATAAAAATCCAACCAAAAACTTGAATACTGATTTGGGTAAAGAATTCTTTAATAGAGACTTTCGGAAACTCATAGACCAGTTTAAAATTAATCACTACAGCACATTTTCTAATATGAAAGCTAGTGTTGTAGAGAGAATAAATAGAACTTTAAAAAACAAAATGTGGAAAAGGTTTAGTTTACTAGGTAATTATAAATGAATCAATTTTCTTGATGAAATAATTAAAGAATACAATAATACAAAAGATTCGATAATCGGGAAAAGTCGAAAGATGTTAACAAAAGATTGAATTGGAAATTTTGAAATCAGCTGCATTTTTAACGGAAATACTGAATGCTTTGGAACATCTACAAGTTTCTTTGTGAGATCCACATTTGAGTCAATTGCTAGAATCTACACATATAAAAGACACCGACCATGATAGTTAGCTTAGACAAGCTCCAGTAGTGATGATAAAGCTACACCTAGGAAGAAGAATACATCTGTAGCCTGTAGCAAATATTTGAAAATTGACATATGGAATTTGAAATTTTCTGGCGATTCAAAAGATCTATCCGTGCATAATTTCCTGGAATATGTTATAGAGCTACGTGTTGCCAGAGGAATCTCTGAAAAGGATTTATTTAACACCGCCATTGACCTATTTGAAGGTAAAACTCTTAATTGGTATAGAGCTAATCGTTATCGCTTCAGTGATTGGCACTCCTTGTCTACGCTGTTATGAAAATACTTCGAACCTCCAGACTACCGACTTAGGTTATACAAAGAAATAACGGAACGTACTCAAGATCCTACTAAAAGCATAGTGGAATACCTTGCCTCAATGAATGCCTTGTTTCGCAGATATGGCGTAATGCCAAGTAACGTTTAGTTGGACATTATATCTCGTAACCTGTCACCCTTTTACCTAACACAGTTACCTGTAGTAAATTCTTTGTCAGAACTGGAAGACGAATGTTTCAAATTAGAAGTTAAGAAATATCGAGCTGCACATTATATACCTCCTGCTGGAAGAAGAAAACAAATGTATGAACCTGAGTTTGCCTTCGTAGACCACGATACTTCATCAGTTTCATCTTCACAATCATCTCATCGTGTTGATGCTATTGACCAACGAAGAGATTTTGTGCCTAAATTAACCTGTTGGAACTGCAAGGAAGAAGGACACTTGAACCGAGACTGCCCAAAACCTAAAAAGTTGCACTGCTACCGTTGTGGTACTTCAGATTTGATAATAAGAGCATGTCCAAAATGTAGAAAAAATTCGAGAAACGGCTCGAGAGGGAGTCATTAGGTCGGAAGACTTCTCTCACTCCAACTTCAACGCCGACCAACCAGACTTTGCGCGACTACCTTATTTCTCACGCTGCGGGTGACCAACGACCGTACTTAGAAATTAAAATTTTGGAACTTCCAGTATTAGGACTTTTGGATTCAGGAGCTTCAAGAACTATTGTTGGATTGCCTGGTTATGAACTTTTAAAGACCCTTGGCTACCGGCTTATCAATGAAAAGTCGAAATGTACTGTGGCTAATGGACAACGATGCACCAGAATAAGTTATATACAAGTGCCTATGACTTTAATGGGAAAAACACGCCTGATGGACACCTTAGTTTTGCCTGACATGTCCCACACATTTATTTTGGGCATAGACTGTTGGAAGGCTATGGCAATAATACCGGACTTTAAGCAAGACGTTTGGCATTTTGTAGAAGATTCCGAATGCACGAAGATCAGCAGTATATTTGACGAAAGCATGAATAAAGGAATCTACTTAACAACATCGTTCAAGAGAAAATAGCTCTTATAGGAACCGGACTTGGTTGTTGCAAAGTTGCAGAACATGCTATTGAAATGGAATCCGGTGTAAAACCTGTGAAACAAAGATACTACCCAGTTTCTCCGTTTAAGCAGAAGATTATCGACGAACAACTCGAAAAAATGTTAACTCTGGGAGTTATTGAAAAATCTAAAAGCCCGTGGTCTAGTCATGTGTGCTCGGCTAAGAGAAAGGATGGTTCCTACCGATTCTATATAGACTTCCGCGTCGTAAACTCAAAAAGTATTAAATATGCCTATCCTATCCCCTATATGTCGACCATTTTAGACAGATTAAGGAACGCCCATTATTTGAGTTCTATTGACATAAAATCAACCTTCTGGCAAGTCCCTCTAAGGGTAACCTTAAAGGAATACAGCTTTTACCGTACCTGGCCGTGGCTTGTTTCAGTTTCGTCTAATGTCGTTTGGGCTCACCAATGTCCCTGCTACTTGGCAACGAATCATAGATAATGTCCTTGGAGCTGACTTGGAAGAAAAAGTGATGGTTTATCTGGATGACATCATCATTATTAGCAGAAATTTCGAAGAACATCTAAGACTGATCAGCACCGTCCTAGATCGATTACGTGAAGTCGGTCTAGTAGTGTCAATGGAAAAATGTCATTTGTGCAAACCAGAGCTACGCTATTTGGGCTACGTTGTGGACAAATATGGTCTTAAGCCAGACTTGGAAAATATTGACGCTATATTAAATATATCCCCGCCAAAGAACGTCTCAGAAGTAAGAAGATTTCTTGGAACAGCTTCATGGTATCGCCGTTTTGTTCCAAATTTCTCTAGCATTGGTGCGCCTATCACCAACATGACTAAGAAGAATACAAAATGGGAATGGACAACTGAATATCAGACCGCCTTTATTACTTTGAAAGAAGTCTTGGTTACTGCCCCGATACTTACTTGTCTGGGCTTTTAGCGAACCTTTATTTTACAAACCGACGTTTCTTCATTTGAATTGGGTGCTGTTCTATCTCAACAGTTTGAAGACGGAGAAAAAGTCATAGCATACTTATCACGTTCCCTAACGAAACAAGAACAAAAACTCACCGTTACAGAGAAAGAAGGCTTAGCTGTGATTTGGAGCGTGGAGAAGCTACGTCATTATTTAGAGGGTATTCCTTTCAAAGTGATAATTGACCATCATTCACTGTTATGACTACATGACATTTAACCGTATGATAATGAATTGATCCACCGTAAAGGCAAGGAACACGCGGTACCGGATTTTCTATCAAGATCAGTACCCGTTATGATAGATACCGTCAACTTTTGTTCCCAAAGTTTTTCTGACACCACTGACAAGTGGTATCTTAATATGAAGGAAAGGCTTAATCAGCATCCTTGGAACTTTTCTGCATGGAGAATAGAGAACAACATGCTTGATAAACATATAGATACGAAAACTCTTAATTTCTCGGCAACTTTAAGTTTTTGGAAAATCATCGTTCCTAAAGAGAAACGAAAAAAAGTTGTCAATGGCTGTCACAATTTGTCAACCTCTGGACATGTGGGCACTTTCAAGACTTATTGGAAAGTCCATGAATTGTACTACTGACCAAAGATGAAGTCCGATATAAACAGCTGTGTCAGAGCTTGCCGAGTATGCGGTCAGAATAAAGCTGAACAGAAAGTTCCACCATGTTTCAGGGGCGATTGACCTGAAATTCGTGAACCTTGGCAGTGCATCAGCCTAGATTATATTAGACCACTTTCTTGATCTAAAGAAGGGCACACACATGTCTTAGTAGTCACTGACTATTTTAGCAAGTATGTTGTCTTATTTCCAACTCGTACAGCTTCTGCTAAATAACTGGTTAAATCAATAGAAAAAGGTATATTTCTTACACATGGTGCTCTCCAGACTCTCATTTGTGACAATGGTGTTCAAATGAAGTCAAATGAATTCAAGACTTCATGCAACACATACAAGACAAAAATATTCTATACCGCCGACTACTAGCCTCGGGCTGATCTTAACGAGAGAGTTAATAGAGTAGTTAAAACTATGCTTCGATCTTATGTTAATCAGGAGAATCATCGGACCTGGGATGAAAACCTTGCGGCCATCGGTTGTGCCATAATAACTTCTCGTTAGGAAACAATTGAACATACTCGTTTCGTTAATTTTGGAAGGGAACACAGATTATACGGACAGGACTGCTGCAAATACTATTCCAGATCAGAACAACTTTATTAAAGAACGTCAGAGGACTTTTATCGCTATATACGAAACAATAAAATATCGGATTAATGCCTCTCGTTTACGCGGCCAGCGGCGTTACAACTTAAGACGTCGCACTGTTCAGTATTCAGCTGAACAAAGCGTTTGGCGAAAGAATAAAAGCCTATCTTATGCTACCAAATACTATAGTGCCAAGTTAGCATCAGAATTTGTGGGACCTTTCAATATTAAAAGAAAAACTGGCTCCTGGACTTACGCGCTTGAAGATGAACAAGGTGTTAGCAAGAGCGTATGACATGTTCAAGACTTAAAGCCCTTTAATCCATCTGACACGAATAAAGATCGATCGCGACGACTAATATTTTATCTTATAAACTTTTGTTTTATTTTGATAATGTTAAATAATAGTATTTTCTTTTGTATTGTTGATTTTTTTTCTATTCTTTTGCCCTGCAGAGGTGGGCGATCGGTGGTGCTTGTGTATTTGCTTTGGTGCGAATCTTGGTAAATGTACGAGCATCGTCGGTAAAAGAATTATCCTGCACGTTGCTCTCGTGATGGCAAAAGTTCATCGCTGTGGTCAAACTAGCCTTCAGCTGTTTTACTTCTGTTGCAATCACCGCATCTTTATAACAGCGGACAATCTCTACTTTATGTTAATACCTTTTTTTTTTGGTTATCTTAACTTCCTTGACTTTCGTTATCTTAACTTCGTTACCTTTCGTTATCTTTTGATTTACTTTATCCTTCGTTGTCTTAACTTTCGATTTTGGATTCATTACCTTTTATTATCTTGACTTTTGCTTTTAATTTTGATTTATTTCTTTATTCTTCGGTGTCATGTACATCTTTGGCCTGGTGCGAAATGGGATGAATGTGCTTATGCCGCTGGTGTATTTAAGTCCTACATGTTGCGGTGATATTCTTTTTTTTTTCTTGTGTTTGTATCCTTCATTTTCTATGTTTACCTTTTCTTTTGAGATTGATTATCTTTGCTTTTGATCAGTAAGGTTGCAACTTCCCTATTTTGACGTTATTTTGATTATAACTACCTGGATTTGACTTTTGGTGAGTTACCTTGTTATTTACTTATTAGTTGTCCTTTTGATTTTGATTGCTTATTACTTGTCTTTATTTTGATTATGTTTTGGTGATTTACTTTGTTATCTGATTATTAGTTATCTTTACCTTCGTATTTAGTACTGATCTTGACATTATCTTATCTTTTGTCTTTGTAGTCATTACCATACGTTACCTGATCTTGGCTTCATCTTATGATGACTTTTCCTTATTGTAACCTTGTATTGTATTGGAATACAAGAATATATTAATATTTTTTTTTGTGATTTATTACGTTAGGGTAGTTCAGTTTAGCTCACATTTAATTTACCTTGTCGCGGTTGCTCAACTTTGTTAGTAAAATATATAATTAACATCTTTTCTTTCCTTGGATCATACAAGATAGCTTATCCATTTTCATTGATATTTAATTCTACTCTCATTTTTCTAGTTCACATTCATATTTTTCAGATGTTTTTGATTATCGGTTCTCCCGTAGTATATATTTTTAGGAACTTATCGTCGGTTATCTTTCACGGAAAGATTCCCTCCTTTCGAAGGAGAGGGGGAGTTGTTACAGTTCAAAATTCTGTTTAGGTTCATTATGACTAGTTCTGTTAATTTTACCTTGTTTATGCAAATACTCACGGTATGGACAATCACAGTAACATTTTCCTTTAATGTTTCTTATTAATCCCTTGTACAAAAATAATCCATTTATTGTACTTTCAGCTTTACCATATTTTGAACCCTGTTAGCTCCATTTCCTGGTTGATTTTTTTTACAGCTTTAATTTGTATCCTACTTTCTTAGATTATAAAGACAGTTTTATTTACGTTAATATCCTATTAAATCATACCTGACTGTTTTCCTTATAGAAGTCTATTTGCCGTATCTTCCATTTTCCTAGATTTCAGTTTAACATCTTGCTGGGAATTATTTTAATTAATTTCGCAAATTCTATTTACATTCTTTTTTTTTTATTAGGTTATGGGGTCACTCTCTTCTTTTTGCATCTTTTGGAAATTCTACACCGCCTCAAGAGTATTCTCTTGGGTCATAGTCATGCTGTGCGCAGATTCTGCTCTGTATGTTCCGTACTTGCGGAAGGAAATTTGGGCAGCTAGCTTATGCTTTGCTCGAAATGGCCTAAAATATAGAAGTTTGTCTTATCGACTAGGGTTTCTTGCTGAATTGTACCGAAATTTAATAGTGTAATAATTCTTCTAACTTTAATCTGCAATGGGATGATGTTAATTGTGTTCTGTTCATCTAGAGCTCACACTGGTTTCAGGAGATATGCCGACAGCTTGATTTTATTTATTTTTTTCTGTTGGTTAAGAAAGTTATTTTAACGGTTTCAATCGTACTTGAATATTGTACTACGTACAATTGTTGTCAGACTGGCCAATTATATCATGGGTGATTTTTTCTGTCCTGTTTTTTTTTTTCTGTTATTTTTTTCTGGAAGTGAATATTTTATTTGGGAAGAAAAAGTCGTTTTCCTCGTGCATTTTGATCTTAAACACCCGAAGTGTGGAAGCAACGTGAGTCTGAGACTTTTAATCCAATTTTTGGAATATTCGGCCAAAATTGCACATGGTTAATTATTTTTTTATTATTCTGTTTGAATACCTTGCCTTTTGTCTGTGTTAATGAACAACCTCTTCTTGGAAGGATTTATCCATAAAAACTGTTGAGACAACTTTCGAGGATTGAGGGTCCTCAAGAACCATATCGAGGCTATCATTTGACCAGAACTCATAAGTTTACCGGCCATCTGTAAAACTTCAGGGTTCTCCTACAGGTTCTTCTTCTTCTCCTTCTTCTTCTTCTTCCTCTTCGGTTTTTTCCTCTTTTTCTTCATTTTCTTCTTCTTGTTCCTTGGCTCCTCTTTTCCCGTGCGGAGATCAACTTACTTCCCTCCATCACTAGCTGAGACCTGTAGCCACGGCAACTCAGGAACCGGGAAGAATTACATAAGGAACTGAGATAAGCCGACGGTTCATTTGCTTTTAATTTACTTACTTATTTTTTTTTATTTACCTTGACTACTTATCTATTTATTTAATTGCTTTTAATTGACTTACTTTTTTTATTTTCCTTAACTACTTATCTATTTATTTAATGAAGCTAACATATATTTAGAGTAAACGTGATCACATTCACATCAGTAATAATACTTAGAATTACATTTTATAACAGTCTATTCATTATTTGTCTACATCTTCTTACTTGTCATTTTGTGCCATTGAATTTTAGCGTTGACAATAAATGTTGAGTGTTGAATGTTGATTGATGATTTTTTTTTATTTATTTTCCTTTTGTTTTTTTTTTTAAGTGGAGACTGCAGGAAAAGTACCGTGACCACCTTAGGCAGCTTGCAGCTCAGCTGGTTTAGAGCTACTGGCACCTTAATTCGAACTTCGTCTCCTGAGCAGCCGGTGGTTTACTCACTGCACCAAACTGCTTTTTCCTGCAGGGCCACTTTGTTTTATAGTACCTTATAATCTATTATAATCTACCCTCTGCTTTCAAACAGAGGAAGAGTATAGCACAGCTTATACTCATATGAAAACAATAGATCCCAGATCTCCAAAATTTCTTATTGGTGACATAGTACAAATAAGTAAGATTCGGGAACAATTTTCTAAAGGTTACACAACCATTTCGTCAAATAAAATTTTTCAAAAAAGTCCAGCTCCCTAATCCAACAACGTATTTGATTCAAGATGGAAACGGGATAGATATTCAAGGAGATTTCTATGAACAAGATCCTCAAAAAGTAAGGAATCGAAATGTATATTTGGTAGAAAAAGTGTTAAGAAAGAAAGAGAATAAAGTGTTTGTAAAATAGTTAGGATTAGATAAATCTTATAACTCTTGGATCTTTAATAAAGATGTGATATAACAATAATTGATGCAGTAATAGTAATTGATGTTTTTAATAAAAAAAAATATTGAATTTTTACATATTTTGGTTTCAGTTAAAAAATTACATAAACATTTTTTTAATACAATTTTCCTATAATTAGGGCTAATATAATATTCAAAATTTCTTCAGCCAGCTCAATTCTTCTTCTAAAATGTTTTTGATTTATAAATTTTCAAAAACCATTCAAGCTTTTCTGTAGGCGAACTTCCAGGTAACCATCAGATAAATTTGGTTTTTTGATCCATCAATAGATACTGTCTTCTTCATAATAGTGCTTAGACCTTAATTTTTCTTCTTGTTCTTCGGGATGATTCAAAAGCAGTTCCAACATGGAGCACGCATTTTTTCTACTTGGATTTTGTTTTGGAGCAAGAATATTATATATTTTGTCAAAAGAATCACCGTCGTAGAAAGTGTTATTTTTAAAAAGTTGAAATAATATTGAAAGTTTTGTCTTTGTAAAACATTTAGTCTATATTCTATAAGTGGAATTTGTTCCCATAGTCTGCAGAAAGTTTCATTTCTATAGTAAATAAATTTACAGCTTTTTGCAATTTTCGCTGTTGGTAATTCACCAATCTGTTCAAAATGAATAAATAAATTTTGCAAATATATCGGTTCATTGAAAACATTAGGTGAAAACATATAATTCGTTATAACTCCTTGATATCATAATAAGTTCTTCCAACCATTTTCAGTAAATATCACAGTTTGACTATTTTTAGCACAAAATACAATGCGTGGTAGGAAATCACTTTCACCCAGAAACCAAATGCGGCATATTTAGAGTTGGAATTATTTAAATTATATTTTATAGAATTTATAATTATTTTTTTTATTTATTTTTGATGGTGAATTTTCAAATATATTTTTGCTTTGTTTACTAAACATCTTGAATGATGTATTTTAAAAAACTAACTGGCTACTTATCCGTTTGTTCCTAAATTTTATACATTTTCTCTCCCCATTCAAGTGGAGGGGTAAATTTATCTTCTCTCTCCATTCAAGAGGAGGGGGTAAACTTAAATGTCTTTATACTAATGAAAATTAATAAACAACATAGTTTATATTGTTTTTTAATTTTTATTAAATATTTTTAATGATATTTTTTTATGAAATACATTAAGATTATATAGAGACAAATAAATATTGCTGCTGCAAATATAATAACAAATATATAACAACAAACACAAACAAAAGATTCTTCTTTTTTATTGTTGAAATGAATCCAATATGAATATTGTAATGGTTTTCGGGTAACGGAATATTTAATTTTTATGTGTGTGTTTTCATACAAAGCAGAATCAATTACATTATAGGTAAGAAGATATGAATTTCCAACAATATATGTCATTTTCATCAGTTTGTAGTAATCAGTTTCATTTTTAAGTGCATTTAAACATATATCTGCCCTAGTTGCATTAGGAATGTAATTTACATATAATAAATTTTCAACACGGGAAACTAAAACTATTAAAGATGCAGCAGTCATTTTTGTAATATTTCTTACAATTAATGGTATTTCTACACAATATATATGGTTTATGGATTCAACTCTCCTCTCCAACTTTTAAAGCCCCAAAGAACAATTACATAATTTACCGTTCATAAAATGATGCCTTCATAAAGATGAAAAATTAGTAGAAGTAGTTAATTCTAATGGCAGTTTTTTATATTCAGATGCATTTTCGTTTCTAGAACTTAAAAAAGTTATAGTTTCAAACATCATTTTCATATCTTTATCAAAAAAATACGTTTCCATAATATCCTTATGACTCGGGCAAGAGTTTTTATGGAATTTGATATACAATAACTTTTATCATAATAGGTGGTTAAAGTCAATTTATTTAACAGATTAGTGTATATGTTATGCATATCTGACTTGAATACCTACATGGTGTAGAATATTTCGTTACCTTTCTCAATTACATCTTTATAACCTGATATTGTTAATTGTTTTTGTATACCATTTTTGCATTTTTATCTATACTATTTTTATATTTTATACAATATGTTTTAGCACCAGTTCCATAAAAACTTTTAATAGTAACCTCTTTGCACTCATCTTAAAATTTACCAGCAAGTGATATTGTTATAGACATACATTGAATATTTGGTTCAGGAAAATTAGAAGTATCAAATTTATGCAGATTTATCTTCATATCTTCATAAAAGTTTCGAGTCTGAATTTCAAGAATTAAGGAATCAGTATCCGTATATAATAAATTTACAATATTACCATATTTTACTTTTAAACACCCGTAATAAAAATTACACGTTTTCGCAATATCCAAGATACTCATCCCAACATAAAGTGGCTTATTGTATTCAATACAAACCTGTTGAATTTGAAGAGCAACTAAATTTTCAGAAAAATTTTAAAATCCTTTAACTGAGGTTTTGAAATAAGTTTTTTGGCACTTAATTTATTACCCTGTCTTTTCTATTGATATATTAATTTAATATCTGCTCGCCTATCAACATTTTCCACGATTTTACCAAAAATTGAATTATTTGCCAATCTATACCAATCTTTATTTAATTTATTTTTAGATGAATTTCGTAAATTTGTATTTAAATCTATATATTTGGATAACCATGGTGATTGTGTAAATCTAACTGCTCTGTGTATTTTAATGATTTTGAGTCCAAATTGTAGACATTGTTTCAGATATCGGTAATCAATGATAAAGTTATATTTATTATTTAAGTCTGAAATCAATTTGGAGGGCTTTTAATTTGGTGGTGTATATTGTTCAGGATAAAATGGGAAATCATTATGACTATCATGTAAATAATTTGGATATTCAAAATTAGAATTGTTTTTCAGGCAAGTATTGTTTCATAGCATAACCATACAAATTTGTAGCATTAAAATAAGCGATATATGTTGAAGGATTTTTAGGAAAAAAATTTCTAAAAATTGTTTATTTGCTTCAGATTTGCTTTTTGAACCAGTGCTAACGCCGCCTCGAATACCTTTTTTGAAAAAATGGAGGATATCTGGTTCCGTTAATACTTCTAATTCTACATAAGTTAATTTTACTATTGCAACCCGGTACATTGAAGGGCTAGTGACATAATTAACAGGATTTAACACATGTTGATCTATAATTTTCAAAAACATCAGCTAAAAGTAAAACATCAGATTTCAAGTAAATATCGGAATAAGCCCCTATTGTAGAATACTTAAATAGATTCCACACATCTACAGCACGATTGTAGGCTTAAGGAAAGATATTTTCATCGGTTAAGTTATTATAAAATTTATCAAGAAGTGGCAGAGATTTCTCATTTAATTTTTCGTTGGAATCTAAGAGTATGGAAATACTCCTTTTGCCTGATATATTGAAATTTATCAGCATCGACATATTGTGCATCTTGTAAAATTTCTGCTAGTGATTTCAAAGACTCTAGGCGAAACTGAAAAGAATCTATAAAGCATAGTCGCAAGGCAATTGGTTTCAACTTTTTTGTGAAACATTAGTGTCAACGAAAATTTTGCGTACTGAAAGATATATATTCTTCTTTATTTTGGGCTATAACAATATTTTCTTTATTATAGCAAAATGGTTCAATAAATAGGTGAGAGTCGTAATTTTCCAAATTATGCAATACCATTGGTATATATTTTGTTGGTTTAAAATGTAAACTACCAATTGAATGGGCAGCTTCTCGATATTTACCTCTAATGTAACAATAATTTCTACACTTTACAAGATTTCCTTTTGAAAAACTTTTTTAACATAGATAGCAAATTATAGAATTTTTATACTTAATCTGTTCTGTAGATGACAAATCTTTCAATGGTACTTAATATTTTAAATATTTTTTATAAATTCCTTTTACATAATTTTAAATGTATTTAATAAATTTTAAGGCACAATCTATACCTCTATATAGTTTAAGACAAACCAATATTCTCATCTAATGATGATATAATATAATAAGCAAATGAATATGGTATATGTTTAGCAGTTTTAATAGTATACGAGTTTATTGAGTCAGGTGTAGATTGTTGGCATTCAATGTTTTTCAAATAACATTCAAAATCGGCATAAATAACAAAAGGGGCATTATACTGTTTCTAAATATTGTGAATATATTTGAAGGAATATAGTATCCAAATTTATCCATTATCATATTAGCTCAATTCGGACAAAACTACAGTCATGTTCTAAATGCCTGTTAAGTTTTTCATACGTTCTAAAATGTTAAAGGTATCCATCACATAAGTATTTTTTTTTATTTTTCTTTTTCATAATCGTTTGGATACAAAACACACTAGTACCGGTTATTACAATCATCAAAACTTATTAAAAACAAATTAATATGTAATTTTTTCTTTTCATTATTATAATGTAAAGTACCAAAAATCTCATATACATTTTTATTATCTCTTAAAGATTTTTCAACTAAATATCCATTTATGGACAAATTATTTTTTTTCTTCAATCTTTTCTATATCTAATAATAATGTTATTGGAAATTCAATACCTGTAAAGCGTTTCTAAAGTTTGGATATGATGAAGTATTTTAAGGATTACCGATGGGCTGGTATACTGCTGAAATGGGTGTTCAGGCGAAACAACAATTGTTCTCATTCATCACATTCACTATTAATTTAAAAAAACTTATTCATCTTAATATAGGAGGTTGTACTTATTGATGTTGACTTCCAAATGTAGAATTCTTTGTAAAACTCACAATGTAATTGGAATTAAAAGTTAATTCCCAATAATATTTGTTAAAGATATTCAAGTGATATTAATAAATGTAGCTCTTGGAATTAAACAATAATAATTACCTAAGTCTCGTGCTGATAATTCATCTGCTATAGCTGCCATTATCTTGAATAAATCATCGTAGAGCTGCTGTAGATCAGTTGTATGGGTAATAATGAAGGATGGAGTATTAAATAACTTAATTGAAGTTGAGCGTAAAGTTGGAGAATAATGCAACTACATAATTCAGAGTTATTTCAACACATGTAAATTCTTGTTGACGATGTCGAATTAAAGTTTGTACTTTTATGCCAATTTCTTGTTGAAATTTTTTGAAGTCGACATGAAAATTGGGTGAATATATTCTATAGGAAGCAATTTGACATTTAAAGGCACTTCTAATTATGTCAGTTCCATTTCCATATTTTATGCAGCTGTTATTTTTATGAATATTTGTCCTCAATTGTGCGCTTCAGGAATCAGAGTTGACATCACAATGTAATTGGAATTAAAAGTTAATTCCCAGCAATATTTGTTAAAGATATTCAAGTGATATTAATAAATGTAGCTCTTAGAATTAAACAATAATAATTACCTGAGTCTCGTGCTGGTAATTCATCTGCTTTGGCTGCCATTATCTTGAATAAATCATCGTAGAGCTGCTGTAGATCAGTTATATGGGTAATAATGAAGGATAGAGTATTAAATGACTTAATTGAAGTTGAGCGTAAAGTTGGAGAATAATGCAATCTAAATAATTCACAGTTATTTCAACACATGTAAATTATTGTTGACGATGTCGAATTAAAGTTTGTACTGTAATGCCAATTTCTTGCTGAAATTTTTTGAAGTCGACATGAAAATTGGGTGAGTATATTTTATAGGAAGAAATTTGACATTTAAAGGCACTTCTAATAATGTCAGTTCCATTTCCATATTTTATGCAGCTGTTATTTTTATGAATATTTGTCCTCAATTGTGCGTTCCAGGAATCAGAGTTGACATTTACTTCACAGTCTTGACAATATTGCATTTGAGGGCTTGAAAGTAGTTCATTAACCGAAACAATTAAATTAATAAATTTTTATTTATTAACATTAGAAAGAAAAATTATAATTATATATATTTTTACAAAAAAAACTTAGGATCAATTATATAATCTTCCAGGTTAAAAATGTTTTCGATATTGGTAAAATTTTCTCGGACATGGCAAACAATATGTAATTTTCGTTTAAATTCTCTTAAGCAGTCTGTTTAAAAGAGGGTCATTTTAAAATGGGAAGGGTTAGAGTTACATAATTTTTAAATAAATACAATTTGGTAAAACTTTTGATGCAAAACATGGATTTAAAAAAAATATATATTGCCTAAATTTAAAAGAAGGTCACCTTACCATTACATACAATTTTTAACATCATTCAAAGTTGAATTGGTAAAATTTTTACAAATACTATCCAAGTTGAAATAAGAGCATACCATTGATTTAAATCTAGATGCTGCACATCTTGTGTCACTCCTATTTAACCTTGGCTTATCCTTTTATTTGCTGAAATGATCTTTGGAGCTGTTGTGACTGCGATTGGTAAAGAAATATTTTGATCCTCAAAAGTTTGGGAACTTGAATTGTCACCATCCAATTTTGTTTTTTTTTTTTTAATTTGGGAAATGAAGCAATGTTTCAGGCGAAGAATGTTTTTTAGAAAAATTTTGCTCAAATAAGTTTACAGAATATTGTTTTGTTACATTTATAGAATTTTGTTCTAATACATAGTACGATAAGGACCGTGTCACCATGAACTCGAGGGAGGTCGTTGAATGGTCGTATGTTGTTTTGTTATTAAGAAAAAACAAGTAAACAGAAGAAGAAGGAAAAAAAAGTTGTTTTTTGGAATAATATATAATTTTTTTTTTTATATTATTTCAAAAAACTACTTTTTTTCTTTATCTCATCTTGACTTGTCTTTTTCTTAGGAACAAAACAACACACGACCGTCCAACGACTTCTCGCCAGTTCACGCTCTCTTTCCCTTCTTCTTCTTCTTCCGACCGGTTTTGCAACTGATAGCATGGAAAGGTGGTACTTCAGTATTATATAAGGATTTATGGCGTATTGAGTTTTAACTTAGCACTTGAGTGACTTGAGTACCTTTATTATTCTCACCCTTCAATAATTTGTAAACTTCCTCGAGCAGCAGGTGAACCTAATGGAAATGAACACCAGTACTGACGAAACCATCATGTGGCAGCCATCGTCAGAGATGAAATTCTTAAACGAGGAATTTGAAAATGTAGAAGAATTCCTCAAGAATGAATTGTCGGATGAATTCATCGACATGTTTCAATCGAGCCGATTATGGAGTCGACGAAGCTGATTAATTAGCCAATGACTCGATACAAAAGAAAATGCAAAAAGCCTATAAATTATGAATTAATTTACAATTTATAAATTAATTTATAATTTATACATAATGGCTATCAATGGAATCGAGTAAACATGGGTTCAGAGCCAGTCAATTACGAGATCCAGCTCGATATGGATCTAGAGCCTGTTATGTATAAGCTTCAACACTACATGGATTTAATCCAAGTTTCAACCCAGCAAGATCGTGAGCCAGTCACCCATCAGATTTAACCCAGCATGGATTCTGAGCTTGTCACACATTAGTTTCAACCAGCACGGATCCAGAATCAGTCACTCATCAGTTTCAACCGACATGGATCCTGAGCCGTTATCTATCAGTTTCAACCCAGCATGGATCCGGAACCTGTCACCCTAATTTCAAACTGACATGAATGCCGAGATAATCACATCTGAGTTTCAACCCAACATAAATCCTACAAATATCGCACCAAGAAAATATGGTACGAAAAGTAAAATTTTTATAAATTATAAATAATATATATTTGTATTCTGATTTAAGAGTAAAAAACAAAAATCATTAAAGCAAATATATTTACTTTTTCTATTTCTTATACACAATCACATCTAATAATCAAGTTTCTTCAACTTGAAAGAATATAATTTTATTTAGAAGCATACAAATAAAAGAAAATGGTTTCTTTTACCTTGAAAGAATTACTCTACATTGAAGAATAAATTATAAGTTCTGGTAACAGGAAATCTTGTTTAATCAAACATTATTTTTCTATCTTATATATAAAATCCTATTTAAACACGAATAATGTCTAAGTTGATATTTTAAACTTAACCTTAAAAAACTACTAGAGTGTATGAATATCTGCAAGTGAAGTATCAAATTCATTTATTTAAAATTCGATTTACGGATAGGGCGATTATACATACTATTTAAAAAGAATTATTCTACACAGTAAAAACAAAATGATTAATTCTTTGAATCTTAATAAACACATAATCCTATTAATTTAAAAGATTATTTATTTACAAAATTTCTTTATATTTATTTACAAGATTTCTTTATATTTATTTAACTTAGAAGAACTATTTAAATATGAATAATGTCCAATTTCATATTTCAAAATTAAACTTAAACTTAATATTAAAAAAAGAACACTATAACACATGAATAAATGCCAGTGAAATAGATTAATTTATTTAAAATTTGATTTCTCGACAAGATGGTTGTGCATATTCTTTAATTCTAATTTGTCACATATTATACATACTTGTCAAGGGGATTTTATAAATAAATCATTTTCACAAGTGCTACATTGTAGATCTTTTTCACAGCATATAATGAGTATTTATAAAGTTTTGTTTTCCAGTTGGATAATGTAGAGCATGTACATAGTAGCATTCGCAGCATAAATTATATGCACCACCAGAAGACGATATAATAACCAAGTATGATTGAAAAAAACATAGTTCTCGTGTAAGGTAATTAGGTGTCAATGCCTCACTTGCATTTATTTTCGTTACTTTCACTATACCCTCTTCCCCGCACCCGTTTGGAATACCATTTTCTTCTATCCCATCATCATCTTCATTGTCATTTTCGAAGTTATTTAGATCAATTTTTATTGGAGAATCCTGACTTGCTTGAAACTTTTCCCTTTCCACCTAATGTCTTGTTCAAGTTGCGGGTATATTCGTCCATGTATTATTTTAAGAAATACTTTTATAACATGACTCATAAGATTGATGGATCTATAATCCTCACATTTTTTGGCTGTTGGTTTCTTGGGGATAGGAATGGTCTTCTTGAATTAGTTTAAGCAAGTCACCATAAACTCCATCTGGTTTTATGATCTTTTTTTTTTGAGATTTCTGCTAATCCTATCTCTATTTATATACCTATGGAAAATCTTATATAAAGCCTCAAGTTGAGCTTTGTCTAGGGAGATGAGTTATTGGTACACTATTGCTTTCCGTACATTATAATAAAAATGACTCATCGCGTCGGAACATTTGTATATACGAGGGCTTATCAATCAGTTATTTCCAGTCAGCTTCCGTATGTCCGTGGTATGGCTTCAACCTGTGTAGATGTACTAGAAGTTAAAATGAGTAATTTTATCTTCATACATTAGCGGAATCTAAATAAACTTGTTGTTGATCCATTTCGAAGACTATCCGATGAACTGAATATAGGAGATCTGATTCACTTTTTTAAACTATCTGTAATTTTACAACACTTTTTTATTGGTAATGGTGGACCGCCTATGTGATTTTGTTATATTGGGTAATATTTAAAATAGGGTAAATTTAGCTGCAATTTATCCTCACTTCGATAATGTATCGGTAACCTGTGCCAAATTTGTTGTAAACTGAGTGAATTGTCGTATGTTCTCAAACAGTTGATAGAAAAGAATGCCAAGTCTCGTTCTTCAAAATTAGAAAGACTTTTTGGTTACTTTGACATGAAATTATCACTTGACCTACACTTTTAATAATTTCTTGTTTTGTTAGTTCACTACTTGACATCACGACCGAATGAATGTAGCTCGCTCAGATTTAGTCGTTTAAGATACCAGCTTCTCTCCAACTGATGTGGTGGATAGAAAGGAGGTAAGGGGTGGAGCAAAAAGAGGTGCTTATTAACCAATCAATATAGGGGGCGAACTTGGACAACCAATTCGAAATAAGGTCATTCTTGGTTCACCAATGAAAAAAGTGGTGGGTGATCAAGTAGTAGCCACCTATATCCACTACTGCTATAAGTTATCAACACATATGAAAGTCACCATTCTCTCAAATGGAGAGTAATACATTTAGGGTAAAAACAGTGTTCTATGTGTATACGTCCAAATTGACTGTTTAAGAATTTTATGTGGCAAAAGTTTATTATTTATGGATAGCTGGAAGTTTTTTTAGCTTCCAATACGGTTTTCTAAATTAGAACTCTAGTGGCTTCCTCTTCATAAAGTTACACTTTTGCCAGGATAAATTCTGGTCTAATTGATATTTATACTTTTTGTCTTTAAACACGTCCTATATTAGTGCAGAAATAAAAGGAATTAAACTTTCTTTATTAATCACTGCCTGATAGTAAGAAAATTAATTACGTACGCACATTGTAATATGCATTACAAACGACTTGCAATAGAGCAAAAAAAGCAATCATTTAAGCTGATCGGGCTAATGGATCAAAATACTGTCACAAATCGCAACTTCAGACCCTTATAACTTTGTAGTTTTTTTTACATCTATTTTTCTTTTTGCAGTTTTAACTCATTTTGCTTAATTTTTTCTTCCATAAAAAGTGTTGTATTTTCCAATATATATGAACAAAAAAGTTATTGAAAGCATCTTATTGAATAAAACAGAAAAAAATATCGATTATAAGATCTTTGCACATCATAGGACTTTCTTAGTCTATACTTTTGATTCTATTTACAATTTTCACATAATTTCAGGTGTCAGAATTACCCAACTTGAAAAAGCCATGAATAATATTTTAAGTGAACTAAATCCAGAAGATGTTTTCAGTATAGTAGAATTTAATTCGGTAGTCAAAGTATGGAATGTGCCACAAATTAAAATTGCTTATCAAAAAGGCGAAGATTCCTATATGGAGCAATTGGAACAAATTATTCCACCTTCTTTTGAAGCCTCTGAAGACAATATTGCGAAAGGCAAACAGGTAATTACAGTTTAGGTCTAAAATCTCGTTTAAGGGGAAATAGAACTTAAGATACTTAGGTCGTCTTTTTTGTTCAACTACAGAAAAGCAGAATAGACATATATAAAAGTTACTATCTATCACAATTCAAATATATTTTGAAATATATATAAATTCTTATTTTTTATAATAAACAATGAAAGCTTTCCTACAATTTTCCGAAACTTTGAGTTTTAATCCCATTAAATGATTTTGAATTAAAAGTACCTTTGTTTTAGGTAATCAAAAAACTGTTTGCTTTTGGTGGTACTGATATTCAGTCGGCATTAAAGGTTGGACTTCAGATTGCAGCAGGAAATAAAGATCCGAAAGCCCATCAACCAATTATAGTATTTTTGACAGATGGAGAAGCGACTGTTGGAGAAATCAATACAGAAAAAATTTCTTCGATGGTAAGAATTAATTCTTAAATATCAAATAGGTATAAACTAAACAAGAGTAGGGCTATTCACTCATATTGAAAATAAGTAAATATTTTTGTTACAATAAAAAATATGGACCACATGAAGTCGATACCCAGCAAAAAGAAATTTAATAAATGCTGTTTCATGTACTCAAAAATTAAATTACGAAAAACACTTAATGCTATTGCTAACTAATTTTTATATTTATATCTTATAACTTTGACGAATATTTCCCTTAAAGGGGAATAAAAAATGCAGAAACACTAACTCATAATTTTGATAAAATGCTGCCATATCAGTAAAAGATAAAAAATCATACTTTCAGTAAACATAAAGTCAATTCAGGTCGTTTTAATTAATTCACCAAGAAAAATCAGGGCTGAATTAAAAAGGTATGAAATCTAATAGATTTATTACTTTTAGTTAACTGAACTAAACGTTAAAAATATACCAATCTTTTCCTTATCTTTCGGAGATGACGCAGACAGAGATTTTCTTCAAAAACTATGTTTGAAGAACCAAGGTTTCGCAAAACATATCTATGAAGCAGCTGACGCCAATCTTCAGCTTGAAGATTTTTACAAACAAATTTCTTCACCTCTTTTGTCGAATGTGACCTTTAAATACGAAGATAATGTAAAAAACGTTACAAGGAAGCATTTTCCCATTTTCTTTAAAGGGGGTGAATTATATACCACTGGAATGATTGTTGGTAAGTTCAAAATAAGGTGAAAAACTTTTAATTATCTCAAAAACCAAACTGCTTCATAAGTATAACTAAACTAGGGATGTCATCCCCAATAATTTAGAGAAATCTGTTTTGAATCTCCATTTAATATAAAAAAGAATTACGCAATTCTCCTATGTTATTCATATTTTCATAACTATATTTTAAATGATATATTACGAGGGTAGCCTTTTATGTTTCGGGAATAACGAACAAAAACAAAGGGCCACACACAAATTGTGGAAATATGCTCTCCGAGTGATGATGATAAAATTATTGCTTCAAGACGATTTAAAGCTATCTTAAAGATCTAGGAGGCTTGAAAAGTGGACATTTAACACCTAAAAACGGGGCATTGATTCAGATATTTTTTCGTTAGGGAAGTGAGATAGCGAAAAAAGTTGAATACAAAAAGTATAGGATTTCGAGTAAGGGACCCATAGATAACCTCTACAGATGACCTTGTAGTCAAGGTTCAGATCATTTGAAGGTCAATTAATTCTTTAGATGGTAACCAATAGTTTTGTTCTAACATATGAATAATAATATTGTGGAAAATGTTCGATTAAGGCTGTGCCGTTGACCGCAAAGTCAATCAAGATAATAAATAATTTTATTTATGCACATGCGCAGAAGGGTCAGGTGAGATATGGAAGTGCGCAATAGCGAGCAAATGGGCAGAGACACGCTAACAAAGATCAAACGAGATATAAATATTTGCAATAGTAATTAGTAAGTGATAAGTAGCTTTGAAAACCAGGCAATGTAGAACGATAGTTTAAACTACTTAAATACGAAAGGAAAAAATAATTTACGAAAAGTGACATTTAAGAATGATCTTGTTTGACCTTGCAGTCAATGTCACAGCCTTCGTCGAACATTTTCCGCTATATTACTTTCCACGATCAAAAATTTTGGTTACCATCTAAAAAATGAGTTTACCTTCAAATGACCCTGACCTTGACCACAAGATCGACGGCAGAGTTCACCTGCCTGGGCTTTACTTCAAATCCTGCAACATTTGTATTTAACTTTTTTCTCTGTATTGCTTCCGCAGTGAAAAAATATGCTTAATCAATGCTCAATTTGTAGGCCTTTAATGTCCAACTTTCAAGCCTCCTAGATCTATAGAATTGCTTTAAATCGACTTGAAGCAATGATAACATTTTACCAGAATTACTTGGAGAGTTTACAAAATTTTAAGTGAATGGTTTTGTGCATAGTCTTTTTTTAATACTGGAAATTGTTTTATTGTTCTTCAACATATTGTCCATGATGATCAGTACACTTTTGACTGCATCTCATTCAGCGTAGAAAGTCGTTAATTATGCAGTTTGTTCTTCATGTATGGGCCAAATTAAGGCAATTCTATGTTTTGAGTGCTCAAAAAGTCGCTTGTTTGATCCAATATGTGGGAGCTCTCATTGTCATGGTGTAGAATGATCCGTTGGTCCGGTTTATTTTAATCAATTCGCCGAAGACTTCCGGAAAACAAATGGTTGCCACATAGCCCGTCTTTCCCAATAAACAGGTGATCATTTGCTTCGAAATGTTTCGTGCGCGAGCAAACTTTCGTTGGTTTTGGGTCATCATAGAAGATCCGAACTACGCTCAACTGCTGTATACTTTTAGACTCATTCACATAAATCTCCTCGGCGAAATGTTTATGTTATATATTATATACGTAAGTGAAGGAATGTTCCAATCTTACGATTTGCACAGCATCGATATTTTCTTGTACTGGAGCCTATTTTGATTCATATGCACGCGACTTGTACGTGAGGGAACAAACGCCACAATTAAATTCACTTAGCCAGCGGTATAAAATAGTTTTTGTAGGTGTTTCATCGCCATATTAAGAATTAAGTTTATCTCTACACTCTTGTTGAGATAAACCACTTAAAAAGTTGTGAAAAATAATAGAACGAAAATGCTCACGAGTTAATTCCATTTTTTGACAGACTTGAAATTTAGAAGTTTTTATAAACAAGTACGTATACCACGAATATGTCAGATCCCACTTAGCAACGCCAGTGTTGTCAGTTTCTGAAATATAAAGGGCTACTGTCGTTCATCAAATCTCTTTCTTTCTGCAATTTTGTAGTCGATAGTACCCCTAACACCTCCTACGATACGTCGCAATTGTATCTAAAAAGGGTAACCTATACATTTAGCGCCGATTTTAAACTATGTTTTATTTTCTACTTAAAAAGTTATCATAATGAGGTCAGTTGATGGATTTTTATTAAAAATTTGCTTTTAAGAAAAATATTTTTAATGTCTAAAAGATCAGATTTTACTGAATGTTCTCTATGAAATCTGATACTTCAAGCAGATAAGACTAACTAGATATCTGTATTAATATTTACAATAGTCACTCATTTTAGATCCTGGATTCCAACCACCAATAGTAGAATCTTTGGGTAGTCACGGTCCAATTCAGCTTCAACCAAAAGTCTACCAAGCTGCTGGCAATTTGGAACGGCTTTGGGCCTACTTGACAGTCAAACAACTTTTGGAACAACGTGAGGTTTCTGAAGATAAGACCGGGCCTACTCAGGAAGCATTAAAGTAATTTTTAACCTTTTGACAACTGGAAGTCTTAGTTAAATATATTCTATAGTCATATTCTCTATAGGACCGGATAAATATTTCTCGTCCCATTTTCCAATTCATCTTATCTCAAACCTCCTAATTCCACCGTTCTTATATTAAATGGGCCTAAAAATCGGTCTCTTCGGATGAATTTCACTTTTCTTGAGAAAACAGTACAAATTTCTGGAAAAAACACACTAATTCATAAATATAACACTATTTACTATTAAATAAAATAAAATATAACTAAAATTTTGTATATTTATTTGCAAATTACGGTAACAATGTCGTATTTCTTAGTAACGCAGTTGTTTTTCACACAAAATATTGCTGTCCTAGAGCATGAGTCTCATGTTATAAAGAAAAATATTTCGTAATTTCTTATAGATGGCGTTGTACTTAAGTGTTGTTATCAAAGTTATAATGTCTGAGCTTTATTACAATTTCAATAGATATTTTTTACATAAAACGTTTAATAAAATAAAAAAAAATATTTTACATTGTATCCCCAACAAAGAATAACATTTTAGCGACCTTGCGTTACTATATGAAAATAAGAGTGGACCCAACACGATAAGAAAAATCTGGGCGTAAGCGTACCGTAACAAGACGTATGTAAAATTTCAAGCATTGTGATTTGTTAAATTGAAAAAAAGACAAAGACCGAAGATTTCCCCCTTAAATCCGCCTATTCCAGGGTCATTACGCAAAATAATGTTTAACTTTTCAACGGGCTGCTTTAAGTATGGCGAAAACTGTTTATTTTTAATACTTTGTGTGAACATTACTTATATATTTTTTTCAGAAGTGTGTTGTTTTATTTATATTTTCTTTATTTTGCGTGTTTTCAGATAATGGATATTTAAGAACTATGTTAAATTGTTTTACTTTATTAAAAATGCTTGTTACAGAAGATCATTATTGCTTGGTACCCAAAAAAAAACAATTATGGTTAATTTTTTTATTAATTTTATAACAATTGCCATAAGACAGTTGTTCGAGACGCTAATCCACAGGCATGCCCTTAGCTGTGGTTACCAGATCAAATAATGAGATTTCCTGATAATATCCCTGACTTTTCAGTAAATATCCGGACATTTTATCTGAATGTTGTATGTGGTATGTTAAGGCAGTGAGATTTTCAAAATATTTGCAAGTGTTCTCATTAATGGAAGCGAAGTGGACTAAGGAGAGATATAGGCTGTCTATATTGTTATAAGCTTTGCTTTTCGCTGCCACCAAAGTCATAACTTTGCTGGTTCTGCTTTTGATTTATCACTGATTTCGACGAATTCAAATAAATCTTCCAATATTACTTTTTGATATTTTATTAAAATGTTCACTAAATCATGAGATAACAACAGTTTTTCTTCTTACTTACTAATTTAATGTCACTATTGTATTTTTTTAATTTTAGATCCTCTCTTCTCTATGTTCATGTCCTAGTTATATTCTATTTCTGTATCTAAATTATTATTTTACAGTCATAGGCATACTAATAAATATAACATAACTAATTATTTACATGATTACTGAAATGGAAAAGTGCGTATTTATGGGACGAAGACAATAGGAACAAAGCTAATGGTCTCTGTAAAAAGTAAAGTTTCAAAGTTTCAGACATTAAGGCATGCTTTTGTTTGAGCCTATTAGAATAAATTTACTTAAGATATAACTTCTTCTTAAGAGAGTATTAAATATTAGACTATAATTTTCTATTATTCCATAAGAGTAACTTAAAAATATTTTTATATAGTAATCTAATAATTAATAATTTGTAGTAATAGTTGTTTACAACAATATCTTCTGTTAAGGTTCCACTCTAGACACAATTTAACTGAAAGAACATATCATGTGAAGAATGTCATGAAATGATTACAAAAGACCAGCAATTGCCAAAAGCAACAACCAGCAATAAAAATTACGAAACTAAATTTATTAATATACTATATTACTAATTAATTTATTTAGTTATCGTTTAATTTATTTTTTCTTATTAGAATGATTAATAAATATTTTTTTATTACTTATATTTTCCTCTTTTAATTTCAAAAAAAGACTGACAACTGCAGTTTTTTCTGTTTCCCTAAAGGGGGCTAAAATTTCAGACATGTTAGGAAAATTTCTGTCGTGTGGTAACCCTACCCTCAGCAAACTTTATACAAACCTACTATAAACAGTTAAAAAGTAAAAATTAACATTGATGGAAATGTAATACCAGAAATCCAGTTAGTATAATATATAATGTATTCTCTTAAAAACTACAAACAATTTTAATTATTAAAACGATTGTTAAAATTACACTGTTATATTTAAATTCTTGTCTTTGAACTCCTTGGCAATTCTTTACCAGGTAGAAATGGGAAACTTTGAAAATAAAACTTCTTTTAAAGAGTCCCATAGTACTGCACAATAACCTGAATAATTTCAAAAACACTGTTTACCGACTCGGAATTCGCACTGTTGCTTTTACATGCTGATTTCATCAACTAAATATCACAATGTTACTTCCAACCTAGTAATAAATGTATAGCTGTACACATTTCCATATCGTATTTCCTAATTATTGACCCAGCAACTGCAAAGAGCTCTTCAAATTCACCAATAGTAACAGGAAAATATTTTAAAAAAATCAGGATCATTTTCTCACATTTCTTGAATTAATTTATTAGTATGGCCAAGCGTTTCTCCAATGTTTTCCTCAAATACAGATCGGATCCAGTAGCGACGACTTCCCTGTTTTTTTTTTAATAAAGAATATATCAATATTCTCCTTACATTTTGTTTCTAGATTAAAATAGTGCCTCAATTAATGTTTTATTTAGCTTGATTTTAATTTTTAGGTAAAATATAAACAAAAATACTGATAAAAATTAGGTTAAGATAAAAAAAAAGCCACACCCCTTATGATCTCCTAACGAAATGTCCCGTGTGGATGATACATTTTTAACACAAAAGCGCGTAATACCCCTACACTCAAATTTTTCTTGTCGTGTGGACTCACTCTAACCTTAAAGTAAGTGTATTACAGTTGAATGTACCTCAACGATACAACACTAGAAAGAGTAGAGAAAATATCCTACCTGGGATGCAATATCGGTGATACATGGGATCATAGTTACGAAATAAGGACCCGTATTGAAAAAGCCAGAAGCGCTTTTGGTCGCCACAGAAGAGTCCTTTGCAACCTCTCTCTAAATATCAATATACGCATAAGAATTCTCAGATGCTACGTCTTTACCGTTCTCTTCTACGGGGTAGAAAGCTGGAGTCTTACAGAAGCTGCCATCAAACGCTTGGAGGCATTTGAAATGTGGTGCTATCGCCGCATCTTACGAGTGTCATACACACACCACACAACTAACATCACGATTCTCGAGAGGCTCGGAAAAGACAGGGAAATTATCACCACTATAAAGAACAGGAAACTGGCTTACTTCGGCCACATTATGCGTAATGATAAGTATCGATTACTAAGATTAATTCTACAGGGCAAGATCGAGGGCAAGAGAGGCCCTGGACGTAGACGTATATCCTGGCTGGCCAATCTTAGAAAATGGACTGGCCTAACATCAACTGACCTATTCCGAACTGCAGTGAATAGGATAAGATGGGCTAACGTGGTCGCCAACATCATAAGAAGATAGGCACCTTAAGAAGAAGTACCTCATTTCGTTCGCCTTCTTTTAACTCTTAAAACGAACAAAGGCCGCTGCGCAGGCGGAATAAGCTAGGCGAGTCAGTTGCTCCACAGTCATCGGGAGAGGTGGGTGTTTATTGCGTGGCCGCTGGGTTTCCGTCATGGGTAAGTACTGAATATATTTGCATTATCTATATTATAGTGATTTAGGTATCGGGTTTGACAGTGAAAAAATATTTGCTTTTTGTTTTTCCATTTAATGCACATTTACAAAATATTTACTACTGCGAAACTATTAAAAGTAACGCAGATTTTGTGTTGATAACGCAGCTCTTTTAAGTGTATTTTCTAAGTTATTAATATATTGTTAAAACCAGAATACTCATACATTACTCCTTCTTTTTTTTTTCAGAAAGAAGCTTCTACAAGAAATGGCTTTGACTCCTGCCGAAAAGCAACGTCGCTATAGGCTTAAGTTAAAGCTGGACCCCGTAAAAAATGCTAGAGCAAAAAGGAAACACCTTGAAAGGTATCACTCGAGAAAAAAAAACTTGTGAAAAATATGACAGAGCGAGATCATAGAGCTGCTAAGCGTAAATGGAAGACTGCGAATAAGAAACGACGAGAACGTTAAAAAGCAGCACAGCATATTACGGTTAACACACCGGCTTCTACATCACGTTCTGGAACTCCAGTTTCAGTTAGATCTAGAGATCGAAGGCAAGTAAGAAGAGACAGGTCTGCATAATATAGAAAAAATATGAAATTACAGGAAAAATTAGAAAAAAAAAGTGTAATAAATACAAAAAGAGATATCAAAGAGCTAAACAGTCAAGCAAAGATTCCCAAGAAAATAGATATTCTACGTTATCCAATGCCATCAAATATCATTACAATTTTCAAGAAGAAGGCATATCAACGTCAAAAATGACGACTGCTATTGTGCGTGGGACTTTGGGCATTTGATCAGATTAAACAGAAGCAGACTGTGTCCAAGAAAAACATTCTGAGAAAGAAAATCAAAAACTTTTTTGATCGCGACGATGAATTTTTTTAAACTAAAAACGTCACTGCAATGCTATTAGGTTGAAATGAGAAAATTTAATCTATAGAACAATAGAAAGATCTAAATTCTAATAATATCACTATGCCAAACATTTAGAAATGCTGACTGTTCAAGGAATCAAAATCTTAGAAAGTTGAAGGTTATTGGGCTTTATGGCATTTAACAAGTTTTAATAAAAAAATATAATTTTCAAACTATATACCCACAAAAAATGATTCTACTGGCTGAGCAGCCACGCAAATGTAGAAGAATAATGCAGTACGTACATTGCGCGAAGGGCGGTACCTTATAGGTGCAGCTTCTAAAAGAATAAGGAATAGTTTGGCCATTTCCAGTTGCTGATTCCGGAAGTCACTGTAGACTAATGGCGATAAATTATTTTAGTAAATAGCTAGAAGTTTCCTGCTGTATCGAACCAAGGGAACATAACCGTTGCAGTTATATCATTTGAAGAATGTGCTTTTTGATATGGAAGCTTAAAATAAATATGTTCAAATCAAATTACAAAGTTTGAATTTTAAATATTGATCAGCAGCCAGATTTTTTTTTATTAGAACATCTTTCTAACTACAGACAGATGAAGTGATCGACCAATTTATACAAATTTTAAAACCTTAGTTAATGAATTCTTAATTAACCCGTATACATGCGTTCAGCTATTTTTGCTGGTCTATCTTTTTTCAGTTGATGGGATGTATGGAAAAATGACTATAGGATAATTTACCAACCTTCTTAGTAGATTTGCTTACCAAACATCTATTGAAAGCTGCCCACCCCTTTCTTTTTAATTATTGTAACATCATATTTTCATGTACAGTTGGTCCCGTAAGAGAACTCCCATGCGTCATCAGTATACGAACATATCAAAGACAGTTTTAAGACCTGCTTATCTTAATTTGTATATAAATAATGAAGAGATGGAAAACAGAACAATATTCCTCCTATCCAAGCCGTACGTCGTAAAAAATCTGACATTATTGGAAAAGCTAGATAGACAGAGACAACCGAGACACACCAGTGATTTTATTTTATGAATACTAACTTTCTTTTGATTTACATTGTGTTTTTGAGAAAATTTGATTATTTAAGTGAATTTAAAACAAAAGATTGTTCTATATAAAAACCTTTTATTATTGTTTTATAATTTATTGCCGGTAAGTATGTATTGTTTTTATTTAAAAACTAAGACGTATAAATATTTCTAACCTTGAAATCTGTCATAGGTATCTAAATACTAGACACACTTATATAATTTTAAAATGTTTTTACACTACTTTAATCAGTTGTAATAATCAGGCATTAAAAATTAGAATAAAATAATTATATTCAATTTGCCTTTTTAGATAATGAGTGGACAAACTCTTCAAAGGTAAGCAGCAAAACAGCTTGTGCTTAATTTGTGTGAGTATTTCGGGTTGGAAAAGAGAAACAGTGGTCCTGTGGAATCTGCTTCATCTGATCAAGAGGTAGAAAAAAAAAAGAAAGAAAACGATCCAATTATTTCCTCTCCTGGAAAAAACAGACTACGCGGAAATGAAAAAAAAAAACACAGATCTTCCCGATAAAATGGAAGGTCGAAATACACTCTAAAATATGTATTAAGAAAGTAAGGGTATAAATACTGTTATAATATAAGCTAACCTTCAAAGTGGTATCATTTGTCTATATTTAATAAAATTAATGACTTTTTACTTTTAGAAAGGCATGTTACCCTAAAAAACTTAAAAACTGAACTTGCCAACAAAGAGATTGTGTCTCTGGGTAAATCGTCTTTAAGTATTTTGCTTATGGAGTTGAGATTCAGATACAAAAAAGATAACAAGAGAAGCACATTAATTAAAAGAACATACTTTGATTCTGCAAGAGGTCGTTTTCTTTGAAAGTACTTGGAAAATCTCAGTAGTTCTTATCCAAGAATAGTTTTCTTAGACGAACTGTGAAATGTGTATTTTTTTTTGTTTGTTCTTGATCCGATATGTTATTGCCTTATTTCTGAGTCAGATGTATTTCTTGTTCATTGAACTGTTTGGGCATTTCCCAGTTATGTATTAAGATAATAAAAAAATATATAAATTTTCGTTTTTTATGATTTTTTGTAAGGACTATTATTTTATTTGCACTTTTTTTTAAATTTTATATGATTATTATTGCTGTTGTTTTTCAACCTTAAAAATATATTTTATAAATACTGCTTTTAAAAGAGCTCTAAGAAAAATTATAAAAAAACTTTTCACATTTTTCATAAAAAAACAAATCATTAAAAAAAATGTTTACTTCAATTGTATATAGGTAAATCTTTTTTTTTTCAATAAATCTATTTATTATTATTATTATTTTACTGATATTTTCACTTACCTAAACCGACGTTGCAATTTTCTCTTTTCCTTATAGCGAATCCGAAAATGTAACCTAATTTTCAGTATTCTATTTAGTTTCGGTCGTGGGTGCAATAGGTACGTCTCGATGAAGAGAAACGTTGTATTGACTAATTAATTGCTTTAGTTCAGACGAATATTATGACGCATGGTTATTCTCTTGCTGGAAAAACTGTACATGATTGCATTGCTATGTTTTTTTTTTGCAAATTTGAAGTTTCGAGCGTGGAATGAATGAATGAAAAAGGGGTGGTGATACTAGATCATCGATGCCTAGGCCTCTATTGGACCCTTTACATTTCACCATATCTGAAGGTCATTCGAGGCCGATCGCCTTTGCGAATCCAAGCAGCCTCGTTAGTTGAACTTGCCTAACTGCTTCCTGTAACAAAATTGTATTTCCGAAATATCTCTGTCTCAGTCCGTTGAGTGCTGGGGACTCTCTGAGGATATGATCAACAGTTTCATCCTCCCCTAAACACTATCCGCACGTCGGGTCGTCTTCGACACCGATTCTATAAAAATGGCTTCTGAGGTGACAATGTCCTATCAACCATCCCACTACAATTCGCAGCTCTTTCCTCCCTAGGGAGGAACGCTCCTTAGTATGCCGTGCTCTAGGCCCAGTTATATTTTCCTTAGAACACCTCATTTTACGAGCTCCCCTCCACGATTCAATAAATTTGCTTTCCAGCAAAGATTTTAATTCCCTTTTGCCAATAGTAATTGGGGCAGGTAGTATTGTTTGGGGTCCATACGGTTCAGTTGCCGAACCCAACTGTGCCAGATGGTCTGCTTTTTCATTCCCGCGTTGGAGTACCGCTGCTAAAGGGAGTGTTCATAATGACTTCCATTACTGCATTCAAGAATTCCAAAGCCTGGACGTCGATAAAGTCGGCAGATTGCTCCGCTTGGTTCACTTTCAGACTCGTCTCCGGACACCTGAGTATAAGTAGCATGCATTCAAGTGGATTTCTCCCTTCTCTGATGCTTATTTGCTCTTGCGGTGTCCTAACCCTAGCCCAGAACCCTTTGACGTTTATTTGCTGGGTCGCCACCAGATTTCTTGGGAAACACCTTTTCGGAACCTCCCGACTCGGCCAACGACCCTTGCGGTATCTTAAAAGAAGTGCCCTTCTGAGATGGGACAGCCTTCTGTCCCCGCTCCAATCGAGTCCTCCTCCTTCTTTTCCTTTCGGTCCCACAGATGTTGGGCATTTTTAGTTTGTTTGTAGGTCCTTGTGCAGAACCTTTAACAGGAGGTACTGTACTAGTTCCTCCTGCATTACTGAGACTGGGAAGATTGGGAAGGGCTAAAGGTACCTGCACGATTCCTTGTAACTCTAATGATTTGGAGAGTAGTGGAGATGAGGGAGGTACCTGTTCGGTTCCTCCTCCGGAAGTGAGAGGAGAGGTTCCCTTTGAGGTTCCCTCATCATTTTTGGATTCTTTAAGATTCATTATTGATCCCACAAGTATGGGGGAAATAAATAGTCTACACCCGCGGCGCCCCCTGCATGGGTGGAAGGCTGTATTACTCTGAGATTTCGCCCGATTTCTCAGAGGCTCCGTTGCTGACACCTGGTAGGCCAGATACCACCCGCCCTTTTGGCATAGATGCTCACACCTTGAGGTTAGGCCTTATGTATATAAGTGTAGGAGCATGTGTGTGTGTGTGTGAAGTGTATGTGTATAAGTTACCCTCCTCCTTTGTCCGGGCTTGGGACTGGTCATTACAGCTGTATATAGTGCTTGTCGACAAGTTGTGCCTTCCAGAGAAGCCTCCCAACAAACTGCACTGAGCGAAGTTTCGAGCGTTAAAACCTATAAAAACCCTTGAGATTTAAAACGTGAAGTGTTTTTAAAATTTATAAAGGCTGGATATAGGGTGATGCTGGATTATTGGTGTTCAGTTTATTTTTCACTAAACATAAAAATTTATAAATACAACGCCAAAAGAAAATAACACCAGTTAGTACCTGAACTTTGTTCCTATTTTATTTATAACTTTTCATTTTTTTTTCAGATTAGCTCTAAAATATTCTTTCGTAACTGATGTAAGTTCCTTGGTTGTTGTGAAACCAAATGCCACATCTGCAGTTAATACCGAGAATGCTGCTAAGAGTGGAAGAGGCAGTGCTGGTAAGAATATATCTTCTAACTATTTGAACAAATTAATATTAGAATAAATAACAGCATGCTCATAGGTATTGAAAATTTGCATGATAACATGCTTATTTTAGAAAATATTCTTTACTTTTAATGCGATTCCAGGAACTAATGACCTTACTGAAAATTATTGCCAAATCAAATGTCTGTTTTTGTATCAAATACTTCTTTTCTTATTTAGTCTACATATTCAGATATTTATTTTAACGAAATAAATATTACACGTCGCATTTAAAGACGAACAGAATTTTAGGTTGTTATTTGACAGAGAAACTTTTTTTGGCAAGGTGCATTTAAGTATCCTCAGTCCGTATTTAATATAATCATAATTATTAGTTTTTTTTTTACTCAGTATACAGTGCAAAAGACATCCTTTTTTTTTGACTAAAAATATAAATAAGTCGTCTGTCTAGATATTTATCTATGTATTTAAATACAGACCAAAAATTAATCAAAATAATACGACAGATTTACAAAATTTGCGATAGTCCATAACATTAGTATAGAAACAATTTCTAAAACTATAATAGATCAAAAATTAAAATAATTCAAAATATTAAAGCTAATAATACTTTAAGGGATACTACTAAGACATGAATTACATTGGAGTAGCATAAGAAATACATTTTAAATATATGGAAGGCCTCTTTTGATAGAAATTGTTGCCATTTGAGAGATATTTAGAGAGCCCAATGACATTGAAAAGTGCGTATTTCTGCGAAATTTTGAATGGTTGAATACATATTCTACATTCATTAATTTGTGTTATCAGTCGCACTTAGCTGGCAATCCTTCGAATTCGCTGAAAATAGCGCCATTTTGAACAATTTTAATAGGTCAAACGACGTTTGAAAAAAAGTATTCCCACGAACATTTTAGGTCTGCGTGCAAATATTTTAAAGCTACTAATTTTTGAGAGCTGCTGCATTTTGCTGTTAATTCTGCGAATTTGCTAAAACCTGCGTCATTTTGTAGCCACCATTTCGATAAATTTCAACTGGCCAAATGGAATTTGAAAGTGAGCATTAGTGAAAGATTTTGAGCCCTGGATCATATATTTTAGGTCCATTAATTTTTATAAATAGGTGCGAATTATGCTGAGTATCCTGCGAATTTATTGAAAACGGCGCCTTTTTGAAGTTATCATTTTTAAAGATTTCATATAGTCAAATGACGTTTGAAAGTAGATATTCGTGCAAACATCTCGAGGCATATATTTTAAGGCTATTTATTTTTGTTAGCAGCCTCATTGTGTTGATAAACCTACGATGTCACTGACAACTTTACTGTTGAAACAACCATTTTCAAAAATTTTAATTGGCCAAATAGGGTTTAAAAATGGGTATTCTTACGAAAATTTTGAGTCCATTGGCATATATTTACAGGCAATGATTTTGGTTAGCAGTCATATTTGGCTGATTATCCTATAAATTTGCTGGAAATTGTGTCATTTTGAAACCGCCATTGCAAAGAACCAAACGACGATTCAAAGTGAGCATCAATAGGGCACTTTAACTTTAGGTTCCTTGATATATGTGAAGGGAAAAGGCAAGCAGATGGGCTACCAAAAATCCATAAAGAAGGAACTCCGATAAGACCCATAGTAAATGCAGTGGATTCACCTACTCAAAAACTGAAAAAATACCTGGCACAAAATATGCAATCGGCGATCGAAATTGCAGACTCATACCTGATCAGCATACTTCAAGGGCTAAAATTGCAAAAAAAATACAATTTTGCTAGCCTGGACCTCAAATTCCTGTATCAAAACATTCCAATTGACGAGGCTCTAGACCAGATAGCTATGCACGAGGAGTTCCCACATCACATCATCGACCTCTCCAAAGGCTGTTTAAAAAATACATATTTTTCCTATGAAAACAACTTCTCCAACAAACAGATGGTAATCCTATGGAATCTTTGTTATCACCAGTCATTGCAAACCTTTTTGTGAAATTTTTCGAAACAGAAACCCTAAGGAAAACTAAAATAAAGCCATGCCCCTGGAAACCTTTCGTGGATGACATGTTCATCATATGATCACACGGAAGATCCACCTAGACATGTTTTTAGAGAAACTAACCAGCATTTATCACCGCACACAGTTGACATTGGAGGTTGAAGTCAACAAGCAGTTACCTTTTCTTGCCTCCAAATCTCACTACTATCCATCCCAATTACGATCTGTTGCAAACACACTGACCTCTAGATCATTGCGACTAACCAAACCCATGAACAGCCAAAAAGAACAACATCATCATAACAGTTCTAAAATAAAACAAATTCAAAGAACACAATTTCAAAGAGGCTATAAAATAGAATATAAAAGCCAAAGCAGAGAAAAAAGAAGATGACAAATCCAAACCAAACACCACAATGCCATACATAAAAGTTGTAACAGACACAACTGGAATAGTTCTTAGGAAGTATGTTATCTGCACAACTTACAAGCCACAAACATTGCAATATACAAATTATTGGGCAATCCCAAAGACAAAATATCACTGGAAAACCAGGGACTGTACAGCACTCAATGTAGAGACTGTGAAAAAGAATACATATATATATATATATATATATATATATATATATATATATATATATATGTATATATACAGCAGAAGATTAGCAAAATTAGAGAAGATGTATATATATATATATATATATATATATATATATATATATATATATATATATATATATATATATATATATATGTATATATACAGCAGAAGATTAGCAAAATTAGAGAAGATGTATATAGCGAATTATAACGTGAGGTAACGGAAATTCAGAAACAGATATAAAAATTTAAAGAAGACATACATTGCGAAGTACAACATGAGGTGAAGGGAATTCAGAAACAGGTGCAACAATTACATTTGCAATTCGCCAAGGTAGCCAGTACAGGTATAATAAAGGTAGATGGTGTTCCCGCAATTAGTGTGATGAAGCCACCTACTTTCAACGGCAAAGTACCTTGGCTCCAATTAAAAGCTCCTGCCACCGGCAGTAACGCGAATCCATCGGGAAGGCACGTGCTTTTGTGCTAGCATTACGAGGTGAAGCTATAGAGGTTCTACGTAACATTCTTGAAGAGAAACAGAATGATTATGAGTTTATTGTTATTTTTCTGGAAATACGCTATGGGTAAGCCCACCTCCAAGAAGTTTATAAGGCCCAACTCCAAGGAAGAAAACAGATATACAACGAAAGTCTTCAAGAATATGAGGCGAATATAATGAGACTAATAAATTTGACCTACCCAATATAACTAGAGGAAATAAAGCAAGAGTTAGTAGTAAAGAGTTTTATTAAATGTTTACGCAACCCAGAAACAAGTCAAGCTCTAAGAATGACCCGACTGAAGAAAATTGCCGAGGCTCTTGCTTATTCTCTTCAGTTTGAAATAGCGAAGCAAACTTCGAGGAACCATGGAAGAATAGTAAGAAGAGTCAATGTTTCCCAGTATGATCGCAAGATCAACGAGGAACTCTTCATAAAGCTAATGAGGGAGATGCAAGAATTTTTAAACAAACAAAAAGTATATGAAAACAAAAACAGAATCTTCTACAGGAGAAATAGAATTCGATGTTGGAAGTGTGGCCAAGAGGGGCATGTATAAAGCCGCTGTACTAACAATAATGCTCCTGACAATGATCAGAGTTAGGAAAACTCTCAGTTTAAAGGGGCGAAAGTTAGCTAGGTGCTACCAATCCCCACCAACAGTAACAATTATGGTCACCCAGCTGCAAAACAATGGTTCCAGCTTCGTAATACCAGGAAAGGTATGCGGTCGTGAATGTGAAATGGTATTTGATACTGGTTCTACTCACACCATTGTAAAGCCGAACATTTTGGCTCATTGTAAAATTTGTCTTCCGGAAAAATATTATGTCCTGCAAACAGCCATTGGTGACGTAATATCCGTGAAAAGTATACATGAATCTGAAATAACCCTGGGAAGCACCACTTTCAAATATGTGGTTATTGTTGCTGATATGTTGAATGAAGTAATACTGGGTCTAAACCTAATGGGGCACCAGAAGTTTGTCCTTGATTTTCCTTAACGAGTATTGTGAATTAGAGACGAATCTACTGAGAAATAATAAAGTTTCCATCCGGGAAGTTGTACTTCTTGAAGATGCGATGTTATTGCAAGTTCAGAATGAATAGTAAAAGTTAAAGTTGATGATTCCAAAGAAGATGAAATAGTTTTGGTTGAACCAATTCAAGACTGCTTGTTGTATGCATAAGGAATTCTTCCTGCAAGAATATAAATCCAGAATAAAAGAAGCACTGCATTTGTCAAGATGCTTATCTTGAAGAATTACCCTCAACAGATGAGAAAAGGTGACAAGATTGCTACCTGTCAACCTGTCGACGTAATATTTACCGGTATCCCGTTACAACTTGAGAAATTACGTGCCAGTCTACCTAAAGTACTCCAGGATCTAATTAGTTCATCAACACCTCTATTGAATGAAGTTCAGGTGGCTAGAGTGGAAGATCTTTTAAAAAGAAATCACGATGATTTATTTTTATTTGATAGCGACTTGGGAAGGATTAATGTAGTCGAGCATCGAATGAATACTGGAGAAACAACTCCAATTAAACAAGCTCCAAGGAGAATAACATTAACAAAATGTGACGAGGTGGACAAATGATTAAAGACATGCAAAATCATGGCTTTCCCAAAGTCCCTGGACAGCCCCAGTTCTACTAGTTAAGAAGAAAGATGGCTTAACTAGATTCTGTGTTGACTTCAGATGGCTTAATGACGTCAGAAAGAAAGACATTTTTCCTGTACCTCGTATTGATGATACTCTAGATACATTCATTAACCGGGTCAAAATGGTTCTCCACATTGGACTTAAAAAGTAGCTATTAGTAGGTACAGCTTCATCCAAAGGATAAAGAAAAATCCGACTTTTCTACTGGAATGGGGCTATGACAATTTAATGTTATGCCATTTGGTTTATGCAATGCTCTAGCCACTTTTGAACATTTAATGGAATTAATCTTACATGGACTAACGTGGAAAACATGCCTAGTCTACCTAGATGACATCATAATTCTTGGAAAAACTTTTGACCTTGATCACCTAAAAAATGTTGAAGGTGTATTTTAAAAACTGAGAAGCTCAGTCCGAAGAAATGTCAATTTTTTCAGAAAGAAGTGAAATACCTGGGGCATATAATCACCGAAGCTGGTGTACGAACCGATCCAGAGAAGACGGAAGCCATTCAAGGTTGGCCAGTACCGAAAAACAAGCATGAACTAAGAAGTTTTCTGGATCTCTGTACTTGCAACAGAAGATCCATAAAAGGATTTGCCTATATTGTAAGACTTTTACATTAACTGACCGAAAATAGCAAATGAATGGTCCGCAGACTGCAAGACCACTTTAAAGGAGCTAAAGAAGGCACTTTGTAATCCTCCAATATTGTTGTATCTTGATCCGGATCAGAAGTTTGTTGTATATACTGACGCTAGTATATGGTCGAGAGAAAGTGATTCCTTTTTTTAGAAAAGTACTCTGCAAACCTGAACGAAATTATTGTGTAACAAGAAAAGAACTACTCCCCATTATAAAGACATGAAAACACACCTACAAATATCTATATAGCTAAAAATTTCTCTTGAGAATAGACCACGCATTCTTAAAGTGGATTTTACAATTTAAAAATCCTGAAGATCAAGTAGCACAATGGTTACAACATTTGCAAGAGAACGATTTTAAAGTTGAGCATAGAATCACAAAAATACAGACGGTTTGTCAAGGAGATCATGTTCAGAAGAATACAGCACTGAAACAGACACGAAAAACGAGAAAATCCCGACGATTTCTATTGCCAAAAGACACAACTACAATGCTCTTTGAATTGGGATCCCAAAATCATCTCCAAAGAACAACAAAAAGATCCAGACCTTAACATTATCATCAAATTGAAGAATAATAAATCAAATCGACCCACTTTTTGGGAAATTTCGTCAAAATTTCAGAAAGTAAAAGGTTATTGGGCCTTATGGGACTCCTTGATTAGGCACGATGGTCAATTAAAAGGAGTTTGGGAGAACTCTGATGGCAAAGTCTAAAAATACCAGACTATATTATTCACCAAAAGGGTTCCAGAAGTACTGCAAGCTTTACATAATGGTATAGCTGGCGGACACTTAGGAGTTATGAAAAGTCTTGAAAAAGTTCGAGAGAGGTTTTATTGGCTGGAGAGCCGAGCAGACGTAAACGATTTGTGTAACACCTGTTCTGACTATGTTGCCAGTAAAGGACCAAGGACCCGTAGCCGTAGTAAAATGAAGCAGTACAATTTAGGAGTATCTTTTGAAAGAATTGCAGTAGACAGAGCAGGGCCATTTCCTATTAGTAAATCCATGAATTGCTATATTTTGGTAGCTATGGATTACTTCAGTATATGACCAGAAGCCTATGCGATACCAAATAAAGAAGTCACCACCGTTGCTGAAATATTGTTTGAACGGTAGATTTGTAGATATGGGGTGCCAGGAGAGATACACCCTCATCAAGGCAGGAACTTTGAATCTGACGTTTTTACAAACCTTTGCAGACTTCTGAAAATCCACAAGGCTAGAACAATACCTCTACATCCACAGTCGGATGTAATAGTTAAGAGATTTAACAGAACGCTGAAGAATTACATTATAATACAACTTATTGAACAAAAAAAACTGGGATTAATGCATTTAGCCATTTTCAGCAGTCTATCGTTCAGCTATTCACGAAACCACTGGAAAAACACTTGCTAGCATAACTTTTGGAAAAGAATTACGTTTTTCATTCGATTTGCTTACTGGACGTCAACCCGATTCTGAAGCAACTTGGAAAGACTACACCAACTTAGTAAGCAGCTTCAGGTCTTACACTAAAAGGTCCATCAAAGTTACAAATAGAAAGCGACAGAATGAAGACCCGCTGTGACGTCAAAGCCAATACTGGTGGATTCATGGTTGGTGAAAAAGTTTGATTATACAATCCGAAAAGAACCAAAGGGCATTCACAAAAGCTTCAAAAGTCATGAGAAGATCCGTACAATATAGTGACGCGACTAAACGATCTGGTGTACCGAATTCAGAAAAGCCCTCATGCGAAGATGAAAATCGTGCATCTTTACAGAGTAGCCATTATTAAGATCAAGAAGGTTTATCGGGACGATTAATGCTAGGACGATGGTAGTGCTAGGAACTTTATAGCGTTATATAAGTCATAGTGTTAGTTTGTGTTTATAACTTGGGGGGTTTAAGGTTTATTTTCTATGATTTCATAATTTATTTAATTAATTTTACCTTTGTTAATTTCCTCGGGAGGCATCTATGAAAGAAGGTCTGGAACTTTTTAGAAAATTCTATTTCATTATTATTAACATGGAAAGCCCAAGACAAAAGGTCTAGAAATCGTCAGATTACTCCTTCTTCTTATTGTCGTTACACCATGTAGTATGAAAACGCTTGTAGAAAGAGCTGTAATCTTCTGGTATTGACCAAAAGGATATGTAAAGGATCCATATATATATATATATATATATATATATATATTTATATGTTTATATATTTATATATAATACATATATATGAATGGTTTGGTTATTCCGGGTTCCAATCCGTTCGTTCAAAAAATCGTTTTCACAATGTTTCGCCAAAATCTCATTTGGTATTTTCAAGTGTGGTTCGTCTCGTTACTCGCTGAGAATTGATGGTTGTCCCTGATGAATTTCGAGCTTTGTTTAGCGACTCGCTTTCTGATTGGACGAGCGGCTTTGCAGGCTCCTCCCCTCTGCCGAATGCAATGTATTTGATTCTTGCATGGTGGTTTCTCGTGTATTGATTGATTTTTGTTGATTTGATTCATGGTTTTTTATTAATGTTTCCATGTAATTTAAACGCTTAAAGCATCTCCTCGTTTATTCAATTGGCCCGCTTTTTCGATTTCTAGGGCCTCTTTTATCACGAGTACCTTGTAGTTCTGTATTAGTGCTATTTCTTTTGCTTTTTCGAAATTGATGGTGTGTCCGGTTGTTTGGTAATATTGAAATAGAGCTGAGGTTGTCTGTTTGTTTCAGAGGTTATTTTTATGTTCTTGAATTCTTGCTGATATGCGCCTGTTTGTTTGTCGTATATCTGTTTGATAACAATCTGCACATGGAATGCTGTAAACGCCATGATTCTCAAGATTGGTCTTATCTTTGGGATTTCCCAGGATATTGACTATTGTTTTTTGTGGTTTAAATATGGGCTGTATGTTGTGTTTTCTAAAGATTCTTCCGATTCTGTCCGTTTTTCCTTTTATGTATGGGATTATGGCTTTGTTCTTTGTTTGATCTTGGTCTTTGGTTCATGTTGTGGTCTTCTCTTGTCTTTTTATAGCTTTCTTTATATCTAATTGTGAAAAACTATTCTGTTCTAGAGCTGTTGAAATGTGCCTTATTTCAGTTTGTTTTGTGTCGAGTTCTGTTAGGCGGAGAGATCTTGATACTAGTGTGTTGACTACTGCCTGTTTTTGAGTGGGATGATGATGTGACTCTGCATTGATATATCGGTCAGTTAAGTGTGCCTTTCCGATATACGCTAAAACCCAACTTGCACCAAACTCTCGTACCATCTAAAGACCAGAAGAACTACTTCGATTCTTAAGACCGCTGGAAAAGCTCTTCTTCGAGAACAAATCCGAGAAAAACGAAGAATCCTATCAAGGACTGAAACAGAACTTTATAATCTCCACTTAGCTTTAACCCCCAAAATCCATCATCTCCTGTGGAATGACATAGAAAAAGTATCCTGTTGGAGAACAGAATCAGACACCCAGCTAAAGCTAAGAAAACCACACAGGAAATTTGAAGAACTACAACAACACGCTCCCCACACACAGCAAACACTGGACTGCAACAAAGTTGTTCATAATATATCGAACTACCAATTAACACCCGAGAAATCGGTTCTTTATAAAGGTTTTAATTTTGCTGTAACGCCAAAAACAGTCCTATTAGAAGAGATTATTTCGAATATAGAAGCTGCCCTAGAGAACATCCCTGAAGAAAATGCCGAACAAGCAAGACAAGACATAACGCAAATTTTGAAATCAATTCGGCCTCCCAACTCAAACTTATCGCGAGCTGAACATCAAGCCCTCTTTTCCTTAAGGAAGAATAAGGAAATAACAATAATACCAGCAGAGATAGGAAATGTGACGGTTGTAACTAACACCAACGAATATATGCAAAAAATGTCACAAATTTTCAAAGACGCCTCTTACAAACAAACAAATAGAGACCCAACAACATACCTTGAAAAAACTACGAAAGAGAAGATCAAAGCCTCAAAACTAGATCTAGAAACTGAAAAATCTATAATACCAAGGAAAAAATCAAGCCGATGTCCAAAACTGTATGGTCTACCAGAAATACACAAAACAAATGCACCACTCAGATCAATAGTGAGTGCCGTGGGATCTCCAACACAAAAACTGGAAAAATATTTAGCAAGTATCATGTAACCAAGAGCCGAACTGGCCGACTCCTTCGTGAAAAACTCCAAGCATCGTCAACAAGTGCGGTTCGACTCGCTACTCGCTGAGAACTGATGGTTGCCTCTGACAAATTTCGACTTTAGTTTAGCTGGCTCGACATAAGAACTTGCTACTCTAAGCATAGAGGTCGCATTATTCGGCATCGGCGAGTTTTGATATATTTCTTTTTAATTTACCGTCGCGCCACCACCTGGCGGTTTTATACAACATTGTTGATTCGTGTTATTCTTATGTTATTGAGTGAACCATCGAAATGTCGTCACTATGTCTTATTTACTATTTTTCAACCGTGAAATCTATTTATGGGACACAGATGTGAGATGATGGTTTATACCGAATATAATGGCCCACACTAAGACGAAACAGCGCTGTCGTCATTTTTCGGACCCGGAGTTTTTCCATGTTTCTTTGAAGTTCTCCGCACTTTTTAGCATGAAAATAATATTTATCAACGGTCTTTGTCCGCATAGCTGAGAATTTCTTATTTTACTTTAAAATTACACGGACGATAACTTCTCTTTTTTTATATTTGTTGGCTTAAAACACACACAATACCTCTCTTAGGGAGATCGTTGGTGTGATACTAAACTTAAACTATGGAATTCATAGTTAGTTTGGTTACCGATGCCGAATAATGCTTAGAGTAGCAAGTTCGTGTGTCGAGTTTTGATATATTTCTTTTTAATTTACCGTCGCGCTACCACATGGCGGTTTTATATAACATTGTTGATTTGTGTTATCCTCATGTTACTGAATGAGCCATGGAAATGTCGCCATTGTGTCTTATTTACTATTTTTCAACCGTGAAATCTGTTTATGGGACATAGATACGAGATGATGGTTTGTACCGCATGCAATGGCCTGATGAGTCCCACACTAGGAAGAAAGAGCGCTGTCTTCATTTGTTTCTTTGGAGTTCTCCGCACTTTTTATCATGAGAATAATATTTATGAACGGTCTTTGTCCGCATAGCCGAGAATTTCCTATCTTACACATATATATATATATATATATATATATATATATATATATATATATATATATATATATATATATATATATATATATATATATATATATGGTTCCGGACGGCCAATTTTTAGACACACTCTATTATTTCAAAAGCAATTTATTGTCAACCTCAATATTGACCGTTGTTAAGTAATTCAAGTTCCTTCAATGAACTCTCAAACTAAACTGTCCACGAAAGCCGATCTGTTAGTCAGGTTACTACGCTGTACGGACCCTCCCATGACTTTTGAAGCTTTGGTGAACGCCCTTTGGTTCTTTTCGGATTGTACAACAGTAGATAGTAATAGGGCGGTCTAGGCTAAAATCACTGATCACTGATCCCTAGGAAATCCCATCTCCCTTCTACAATCCGATCTCCCTTCCCCCACACTATCCTCACTCATTAAACCTTAAGAAAACTTATACCAAACCAGATTATTTAGTTTATTCCAAGCACAACAACTTCATCAGTATCAACTGATCTTTCTTGAGACATAGGAACACAAGAGTTCTATAAAATAAGTTTAAAAAAACAAAATTTGAGAAAGCCGTCACCTAATTTAGGTGAAAAAAGAACGAGCGAAAGAATAGCAAAACAATAGAAGAGAAGGAATGCTAAAAAATGGCTTGCCCTTCAGATAATTTAATGCTCGTCAATTTGCATGGGGGTTAAGAACTTATAAATTTTACCAATAAGGAACTAGGACTACTGCCTGTGGATTATTTAATTAAATACGCAAACCCTCTAGAATTACTTGAAATCTGGAATAAACTACCACTGATATACAAAACAAATTTTTATCTACAAGTTAGAATTCCATGCTTCATTCACTATAATAATCCAAATTGGAAAATTGCTTTTGATGGACCACCAACTTCACAAGAAAAATGTTCTTTTTGCAATAAAACAATATCTTGAACCTCTTGTAAAAAAAAAGTGGTAAATAATTACACCCTGTATATCGGATATTTCATTCTATTTTGGAATATACTGTTATATAAATCTGCAAACTAGTAATATTCCAGAACAGAGGAACTGAAACTATTCTAGTTGAGACTTTTTCAAAGAATATTGGCATTACAAATGGCTTATGTATAGTCTATTAAAATAAGTTAATATTAAGAGTTAAAAGTCGTGGTTTATTTATAAACTTTACTCCCAAGAATTAATTTTTGTTGTGATACTCTGACAAATACACTACAAACAGACAGGTAGAGAAAATTATATTATAACATATTACTTCGAATAAAAATTTTCAGATATTATTTAGGTATTATAAGAAAGGCAATTTAAACTCTGACGCTAAATAAACATCACAGGTGGTCTAATTAATTACATGATTCCCAGACATTGGCAAACTACACAGATGCCGATCAACGAAAAGATACGTTGTGCGGGTAATGTACACAATTTACCTCAGCCAACGATTTAAATGGCAATTACAGAGTGTGACTAAATGATTATTAAAATATACCTTATTTTATGTAAATAATTTAGAATATTATTTATTATGAATAATGACACAAAATAATATTTTTATATGCATTTTTATACTGTAATACTAAGCTTATCAAGCTTACTATAAGTCAAAAAAAAATCATGTTTCAAATAAAAGGTGTAGGGATTATCTCTATATATTTAAATAATAAATATGAAAATCATTTAATAGTTGAAAAATTTACTGAAATAATTCATTCATCGAAAGCAAATTAGGATTTAAAAAAATAGCACTTTGTATTACTGTGACCACCTTGTATTTATACCCCATGGCTAGCTCCCTAAATGACTAGGACACTAAATTAGTAACACAGAAGGATGGAAAGGTGTTTTATTTTTTTAATACTAGTATAAATTTACCTCGCAGAAAGTTCGTAAAATCAATCTTAAGTTTAAATTCAAAGATATATTATGTACTCAAAACCTTCACTGTCAAAAATGGCACAATTAACTCGTAATCGCATTAATGTGTTACAAGATATTGTAATTACTCCAGCAAACCAACCGAACTTAATTGATCGAGAAATTGAAAACGCTATAAATTCCATTACCAATGAAGAAGATGGAAGAATAGATAAAATTTTACATGAAGTAATCAATGTTAAAGAAACCACTTATGGATTCAACCTGAATGAAAACTTCATTGACTTGACTCAAGACGTCCAAAATTGCAGCGATATCGTATTAACTCTACAAAATGTGCAGGAGAATGGTGCTACAACGGAAGCAGGTACCAGCCAACCTGGTCACATAAAAGAAAATGATCAAGGTAGTACAGAAAATTCTTCAGAAGAAGTTCTTACTCTTAACGACGTCGACATGCTGGAACCAGGATGGTTTGACCAAATGAAAAGAGAATAAATGCATACGATGGAGAAACTTATTGCATTGGAGGAGGTTAAAGCCACTAGAAAAGAAGTGCAAGAACGTCTAGAAAATTTTAAAAACTTGGTTCAAGACTGCACTCAATTATTAAAAATTTTAGACCAAAGGGAAATTGCCATTGAAACTCACTATAATGGTATAATTGAACAAGAGCGCCTTCTTCGTAATATATTATTATTCTTTTTATCTTTGAATTTAAACTTAGAATTGTACTAACGAACGAACGAACGAAAAAAATAAAATTTAGAAAAAAAATTGTTTGTAAATTTATTAAAAAACCAACCCGTTATTTTTGTTTTAAAATCCTCTATTTATAGGGATAAAAAATATCAGAACCATTTATCATTTTAAGCACAAAGTAGGTATTTTAAAATAAAAAGTATAGACTTTCCTTTTGAATGATGTTATAAATAATCCCAAATATAATATTTGCACCAAATTAAAACAAAACAGTGTAACACATTTCATGTAAGCTGTAAGTGAAACGAACATACACTGATCTCATTAACATGAACATATGGCTCGAATGTCTCGAGGTTTTAATAACGAGTTAAAAATTATTACAATATATGTAATATCAAACAAAATAAATATAATACTAAATAAAATCTCAGAATGGCATAGATACTATAAATATTTATAATTTTTGGTTTTATTTATTAAAGAAGAAAATATTTTTATTTTAATAGTAGTATCAGTAGAAGATATTGTAGGTTTCTAGTCCTCTTTTATTAATGCTTCCCCCTCCTTCTCCTCCTCCTCATCATTTTGACATGGAGGTTTACAGAAAATAATAGCAGTGAATAAATTAAAGTAAAGTACATCGACCTTAACTTTGACCTTGAGCTATATCTTGCAAGTATTGAAGTATAGTAGCTGAAGTTAGTACTGAATTCATCTTTGACTTGATTTTGACTTTTACTTAGATTTTAGCCTTGACCTTGATCTTTATATTGACAGTATAATTTTTATGTTAAAAAAAAGACATATTTTTATATTGAGAGTTTATTAATATTTACAACAAGTTTACATAAAATAATTTTTGTCAATCAAATGATTTTCTATGTTTGAAATTACTTCTTTGTGACAGACTAAACATACTTGCGACGTGACAGTTTGATTAAGATTTTCTTCACATTTTCACAACATTCGTTGAAAGTGAGTGTGTATGTGGCTATGTTTCCCTTCTGCAATATTGATAGCATCCAAAAAATAACATGGGTGACAAATACTGTATACACCACCAAACTTGGATATTATTGCGACATATGATTGGGTTACGCATACCATTCTTTCTAAATAGTTCGGCTTGACAGCCTCCGAAGCATTTAATTTTTTTAATTTTTATTAAACCTTCTTGACCACAAGTATTTTCACTATTCCCGTCTTCCACTCCGCTATCTTCTTCACTTTCTTCATGATCACTATCAAATATATTTTTATCAATATTTATTAATATGTTTTGTCTACTCTCATATACATTTTGATCGTCTGTTAATCGAAGGTGTACCACCTCATATTTGTAAATAGATGTAATTTTTTCCTCATTCATTATTAACTTCTTGTGACTGATTCACTTTATCATTGGAAAGTGAACAATCTGCTATTTTATTTAAATGCAGATTGGAAGTATAGGTGGGGGTACAGTTACCCAATCCATACGTTATTCCCTCCACCCTCAAATATTTCTAAAATATAAATAAAACGTTCTAGTTCTAGTAGGAAATATAGGTTTGTTATTGTGTGAATAAATTAAATATAATAGTTATATGTTTAAATTTTTTATTCAATCATTAAAAATATATAATACATAAGACATTACTTTTAATGTGATGCAATCAAACTCTTTGCACTCAATTTGATGGTTAAGTGAAGAGAACTAAGTTAGAGTTGTTTGACGATTTTTGTTAATGGATTGTAGTTAAACACTTTATCGTGAATTATAAGACAATACGCTGCTGTTTTAGCTGGAATTTTTTCCTTAGTTTCAAATTCAATCCTCATTGTTACCGGACCAGTTTGTAATAAGTCTCTTTGATGTGAACAATTAATGTATGTAATAGGCACATTATTCATGAATTATTTTGGATTAAAAATTGATTCTATTGGATGTCCATAATACACTTTTCTGAATTCAGAAAACATTTCATATAACGTGGCAAATTTATTGGTCTTAAAGTCAAGTTGAATATCATTGTAAGGATATCTTTCAGAGTTTAGGAACACATTTAAATTTTTTAATTTGCAATGATCGAATTTGCTCATATCCCCTTTTATATTACCACGTCTATTTTTTTGAAAAGCAATTAAAACATGCCTTGGTGTTTCAATTTTCGTTGAAGTTTTTACAGGCCAGTTATGTCTAGTAGTTTCTAACAATACTGGATACTCAATTAATTCCCAACTTTGGAAAGTAATAAGTATATCACTGTTTTTATCAATAATTTTAGTAAGTGCTAATTTTTGGGGGATGGCTACAATAAGATGTGGAACCCGCCAACATAGCTTGGTTATTTTAATTTTAGATTTTTTATCATCAACAGTAGATACTAATGCATTGGTGTTATCATTACTTCTTATGAGAATTAGTTCTTGTTGTGAATTTAAAATAATTTTGTTATAATCTTCAAAGAATCCCTAATACATCTTTAAGGGTATGCATAGAGAAATATTCCCTTTATCATCAGTCATATTTTTTTTTGCTTTTGTTTTTGGATACCAACCAGCATTTTCCAATTTAGCACTTTCGTTTTGATTAAAAGATATATAGCCCTTAAGTGTTGAAGTTATACCAATATCTCAAACAGAATCAATTGTTACACCATTTAAAATGTATCGCAATTCTTTAAACAAAAATGCTGGAGCATTATTGATTAATACTGTGTTAGCCAATGGAGTATCATCTTCTTTGGTAACCTGTAATTCTAAATACAGTTCGCTTTTGCAAGGTAAAGGATATTTTCCAGTTTGTTGTAAATCAATTCTAATTTCATCATTTAATTCAAATTTTGCAGGATTAAAAGGATCAAAAGAAAGTATTTCCCGGCTTAATATGGATTCATCCACGAGAATATCTTCTCTTACATTTAAATATTCCATTTTACTTAAGTTGGAAACCTAAACTTAAAAGAAATTTCCGATTACGAGGTGTTATCCTTTGAGAGTTTAATTTATTACTAATAGAATTGAGTTTAATGTCTTTCTTATTAAGACTTTTCCTAAAGAATTTTTTAGAGAAATTAGAGATGGTAGTCTTCTTATTATATAAAATAACCATTATTGGTCGATTTTCTTGAGATGTAGTCTTACTGTTACGGTTTCTCCTTTGAAATTGATGAGTTCACCATCTGGATCTACTATATTAAGAATTATATTGTTTATAACTTTTACAGTGACAGGAAAGTAAAGAACATTTTGTGGTGATTCAATGATTTTAAAACCAGTAGCTACACTAGGAAAAAAATTGATGTATTATATGGACAGATTTTCCATTTAAATATGACCCTTCGGCAATGTTACAATCGATGTTTATTGCGTTTACTTTAATAATTTCTGCCGAATAATCTGAGTTATGTTTTTTATATCTTTCTAATTCTTTATTTTCAAAACCTAATATTTTTCCTATTGTTCCATCGTGAAAAGTGATGCAAATATCTGTTTTAATATGGGTTCGTAAAGTATTATTATTTGAATAAATATGTACAAAAGTACGATTATCTAATTGTTTTTGAATAAGATTATTTACATCATCTATTTAGTAACTACCGGGAGGTATTCTAAATTCTTTATTTGTATCATAAATGAAAAGATTATTGGTCTCATCAATATTTGGTATAGCATTAAATGTTTCAAAATTTACAAGACCTATAGCATATTCAAAATTTTCATCCAAGTATATCGGAGGATGAATATTAATTGAGAGTGTTGCAGAATTACCACTAATAACAAAACTGTACGACATATCTCTTTAAAATTTTCATTCAAAATGAATTAAAATTAGTGTTTATCCATAATTATAAAGGAATTTGAGGTATAACTCGCCACAATTTGTTTTGTTATACGTCTGATAATCTCCATAGTTATAATTCACAATATTTTTATTTTTGTCGCTGAAAAAATATTTCATTAATTCGGTAGATGGTCATAAATCACCATAACTATCAAAATATATTATATTTTTTCCCTTTTTTACGTAGGCAGTCCAATGAGTTCCATCACCACTATTGTTATCGAGATTAACTATACCATTTTCATTTTTCTTAATCTTTTTTGGTAATTTATCTCTCATAAATATACCTCGAAAGTTGGGAATTTGCAGAAGTTCAACATATTTAATTAAACCATAATTTGTAAGTGGTTTTCGAGGTATATTCATTAACAGTTTTTTGAATAAGGTTTAAGATATAATCCACAACCTGTTTTATATGGTTTCAAATAAAGACCACTTCCTTGTTTTCCTACTGCTATAGATTCCATCATTTTATTATGTCTTTTGGATACTTCTAATTTTTCTTTAGCAGCTTTTGCATCATTTACAGCTTTTACAATATCTGCAGCTCCCCCTCCAAGAGCTCCTAAAGCAAACAAACCAGCAAATAATGGAATAAGAGGAAGAAATCCGCCAGTTTTTGGAATTGGTATAATTCTTTTCTTTCGAGATAATACCGCCCTATTTCCAATACTTTTAATGCAGTTGTTATACCATCGTTCAAACTTTTAACATGTTTTCCCTTCAATCCTTTTCTAGTTTTTGAAATAGCTTGAGATATTCCTTTTCCCACACGAGTCTTTCGAGTTATTGTTTTTTAAGTCCCATCCCAAATTTTCTTTTCATTTTCATTGCACCACTAATTGCGAGTGCAGCTGTTTTTTCTCCAAAGGAAGCGTCTTTAGCTTTAAATCTCTCTATAGCTTTTTAAGCTAATAATTTATCAGCAGCGTGTCTACTATTTATATCATTTGATTGTGAGTAGGCAATATCATGCTCCTTACAGGCTTCGTCTAATAGATTTATACCTTTATCGCCCCTAGCTAGTCGCTTTTCTAATTTTGTTCCAGGCCCACAGAAATCATAACCTGGTAGATGTAATTCAAATGGAAACTTATTTATTAGAGTATTTATTAAACCCCTTCTTCCCTTTTTGGCTCTTCTTTTGTAAATGACTTGTTGTATGAGATAGACATTATATATAATTGAAATCTTATAACAAACTGACTAGTTTCAATTTAGAACTAAACCTTTATACATCCTTTTATATAAATGAGGATTGAAAACAAGCTATTACAATTAAAGACCATGGGGATTCAAAAAACAATTTTGAAAAACATGGACAATTGTTTGAGGGAAATAACAAAAGGGGTTTAATCATTGGTCCATCAGGATGTGGTAAAACAAATGTCGTTATTAGTTTAATTGAAAATCCTAATGGTTTACGATTTGAAAATTTATATATTTACTCAAAGTCTTTGTATCAACCGAAATACGAATATTTAAGAACGCTTTTTAAACCACTGAAAGAAATTGGATACTACGAATCTGAAAATGAAGAAAATATAATTTCTCCAAAAGAAGTAAAACCAAACTCTATAATAATATTTGATGATATTGTGTGTTGTAATCAAAATGTGATAAAAGATTATTCTTGTTTCGGAAGACACAAAAATACGAATTGTTTTTATTTATGTCAAATATATTTTTCAATTCCCAAACAATTAATTCACGACAATTCCAATTTAATTGTTATATTTCAACAAGATAATACAAACTTAAAACATATCTATGATGATCATGTTAATGTTGATATGTCTTTTAATCAATTTAAAGAGTTGTGTTTGATATGTTGGAAAGATAAATTTGATTATTTAGTAATAGACAAAGACTGTAACATAAAGTCTGGTAGATATAGAAAAGGTTTTGATTCATATATTTACTTATAAATATAAAAGGTTTATTATTAATTATACCAATCATGGATGAACGGTTAGCAAGAGAACTTGTTAAATCAAGAAAGGCTGTTAAACAAAAATATCAAAGTTAAAAAAATCCGGAGTTTGAAGCGAAATCTAAAATGGAAGAAACCTATAAACCAATAACACAACCCTTACAGGAATTAATTTCAACAATTGGTAAGATTGAACCTGTTAAAGTAAAAGAAGAGTTTAAAACCCCATTAAACAAATATTATGAGACACTGTCGCCACAAAAAAAATTATTTGAAACAACAACACCTAAAAAACAAAAATTAGAGTATGGAACATCGACACAAGAAGGAAGAAAGACGGGAAAAACTCCATTGCGTCCTACCGAAATACCAACAATATTAGATTGGGATAAAAGTATAGCTTCAGTAAGCCAAATGCCATCTATACAACAAACAAGTATTATAACAGAAGCCACACCTTCTTCAAGAGAATCTACAGTAGCAAATCTGTCAGGCATATTAGAACAAACACGACAAACAATTCAAATGTTTGTTCGTACACCTGGATATCAAGACTATTTATCAGGATTTCATGAATTACCTCGTGAATATATTGACGGTGGTGTAAAAGATGTAGCTCATAACTTCGATCACCAATATGAAATATTTGATGATTATGAAAATGAAAATTTTTTTTTGGGTTTAACCCAAAACCCGTAGAAATTGTGGGCAAAAACATAAAAGTTGAAGATGTAACCTATACAGGTACACCAGGTTTATATAAATTATTATTTAAAAAAGAACCTGTAGGTTATACAAAAACAGATTTAGATAATCAAATGGATATTTTAAAGAGAACTAACGCATACCGTAGAAATTATGACCCAAATGAGCAGGTACAAGGAACTTCCACAAACAAATATGTTTATATAATAGGTCCTTATTTACAAAAAAAAAGGAATTACAAAAATTAAGAATATTAATCCAGAAGTCCATAATATAATTCAAGGTTATTTCACTAGACGTAAAGCTCCATATAGAGAAAGTCGAATGTCTTCAAAAAAAAACAGGATCCGGTATATCTTTAAAAGTTAATAATCCTAACACCGACTATGTATATTGGGACAATGTTAATGAACTTGTTGATCGACTTCGAATATTAATAGCATCTTTGATGGCTGGTCATACAGGACATAACAACGAAATTATTTCTATTATAGAAGAATTCAAAGAAGCCAACATAATTATATAAAAGAATGATGCGGATATTTTATTCCATTTCTAAAATGACTATAAATAAGTTTGGACGTCATATTTTAAAAAGGAATACTGTTGATGTATCCTCATTAGAAAATAAGATATTAGCAAACGTTGAAAATGAGATATTAAAAAAATTTAAAAAGGATATAAGTATATCGAAAACAAAATAGTTAAAAGTTTTGAACCTGAGTTAAAAAATGATAGAGTAATTTTGAAAAAACGGGTTCATGAAAGTGATGAAGGGGTCCAAACTATTTCAAAAAAGCTTAAGTTGTTGGAAAAAAATGTTGTATCGGAATATGACAGTAAAATATTAAATTTAAAAAATATTGTTCAAGACAATGATGAACTAGTAAGAAATTTTTCGCAAAAAACATTGATATGTGAAGATAACTTTAAAATAATAAAACAGAATTAAGTAAAAAATTTTGAAAACAACATTAATAATGAAATAACATTGGTTAAATCAAAAATAAACGATACTTCAGTAATAGATAATGTGAAAAAAACTATTGTAAAAGATATGACTTCAAAATTTCAAGAATTTACAAACAAACTTAATAGTCGGGTTTCGGAAGAAGTGGTAAATTTTCAAAAGATTCATGATAATATGAATAAAAATACAGAAGAAATTGAGAAATCTATGAACACACATTTCCTAATTCATAAAAAAGATAGTGATAATAATAATGAATTGAAGGCGAAAATTAAAGTAATTGAAAATTATGTCAATGAAACTAAACTGAATATACAAAATTTACAATAGAAATTACAGACAGATTTACGAAATATTAATGGAAATAAATTTCAAGACCAAATTGCAAAATATAATAATGAAATTAAGGAAATTGAGACAAAATTAGACAGTAAATTTGAAGATAGAGTTTTGAAAATTGATAAAAAAATCAAAGATATAATAACACAATTAAACAATATAGAAACAGAATCTAAAACTACTGATGAGGAACTGGATTTTAAAAAGAAAATGAAAGAAAAATTAGAACAAGAATTAGAATCTATAGTAGAAGTAGTTTAAGGTATGATTGCAGCTGCTAAAACAGAATTATCAATTGAAATAAAAAAATATTTCAAAAATTAAAGAAATCTCATCACAATTAAATACCCTCGAAAAATCTTCTAACGATGTAGGATACAAAGTTGAAAAAACCATGTCAGATATAAAAAATTTAGAGGACAAATTAAGCAAGGAAATAAAATCACTAAACGATTGGGTTCAAAGAGCAGTCGAAGTTTCTAGAAAAGAGTTCAATGTTACGATGGCATATGCCAGAGAAGAATTAAATGCAACAGTAGGAAATATAATAAAAAAACTACAAAATCAAAGGTACTTTTTGAAACTAAAATTAATGTTAGAATAGGTAACCTTGAAGATGAAATAAGGCAAATTAAGAATGATTATAATATATCAATTAAATCTTTGGAAACTAAAATTGAAGATTTATTAAAGAAGGATAGCAAACCCATAAAACAATTTATTTAAAGAAGATATTACTAATTCTTGTTTCAGTACTATGAGTGGGAATATAAAAGAAACAGTGGTAAATGAATTACATAAACCAGCAAAAAGGAGTTACAGAAGAAGACGAACTATTATTAAAATTCTAAATGACTTATGGCAGGCTGATTTGGTAGAGATGCAACCTTATTCTAAATTTAATAAAGGTAATAGATATATTTTGGTTGTAATAAACACATTTTCAAAGTATGTTTGCGCTGAACCACTTAAAAGTAAAAAAGGAAAAGATGTATCGATAGCAATGAAAAGAATTTTAGAAACAACAATTAAATCCCAAAACTTACAAACAGATTTGGGAAAAGAATTTTTCAATGAAGACTTTAAAGTTCTTATGAATTCTTACAAGATTAACCATTATACTTACTCTAATTTAAAAGCAAGTGTGGTAAAAAGAGATAATAGAACTTTAAAAAACTTAATGTGGAAAAAATTTAGCTTGCAAGAGAATTATCAGTGGATTGACATTTTGGATGAAATTGTTCAAAAATACAATAACACTGTTCATAGTACTACCGGATACAAACCTGTCGAAGTTAATAAACACAATGAAAAAGAAATTTTAAAAGCATCTTTTACAAATATAAAAATAGTTGATCCTAAAATTTCGAAGCTTAAAGTTGGTGATTATGTACGTATAAGCAAACAAAGGGAGGCTTTTTCCAAGGGTTATACTCCTAACTGGTTGAATGAAATTTTTCAGATCAAAGAAATAAAATTAACCAATCCAACCACCTATTTATTAAAAGATGACAAAACGAAGATATTTAAGGAGGTTTCTACAACGAAGAACTACAAAAGGTTAAACACCCTAATGTCTATCTAGTGGAAAGAATTTTAAGAAAAAAAGGTGACAAAGTCTATGTTAAATGGTTGGGAATGAATAAATCACACAATTCGTGGATTCTAAAAAAAGATGTGTTGTAATATAATAAATATAATTTATTTCGATATTTAATTCTTTTTCCTAGTATAGCTAAGACAAGCAACTTTGCTTATTACTAATTTTATAAAAACGAATGCATGAATATTAATCACTATGGTTGAAGAGCTGGAAGTGCGTTTATCTCGTTATTTAGAGGAAATAAGCAAACTAAAAAAACAAATAAGAGAGTATTCTAGAAAAAAGTACACTTTCAAAAAGTTTTCATTAATGAAAATATGAGGTTATTAGTAATTGACGTACAAGGATTCAAAATGGAAAATAATAAGTTTATTCCTAAGGAGTTGGCAGCTTATGACGGAAAGAAAATATGTCATTATATTTTTAAGTCCCCTTTTGATCTAGGACATCTACCCTCAGATTTACATCAGCAAACTGTTTGGTTAATGAAAAATCATCACTGTATTCCATGGTATCTAGGTTATACAACGATTCATAAAATTTCTGACATAAAGAACCTAACCGAAGAGGTAAATCATGTTTACGTGAAAGGCGGAGAAAAAACAGAATATATAAAATCATATTCTTTGAAACCAGTAATCGAACTTAATGAAAATCCAGCGTTGGAAAAACAAGAACTGCTTCTACCATTCAAAATCTTTATGTATTTGTGCACTTAGCAATGTATATTATTTATATAATAATTTTTTAATGATTGAATAAAAACACATAATTAATTAAAATAGTTTTTATTTTAAACAATAATACAATTTAGATTTCTTGGAATACTTCTTGAAAGATATTATGTGGTACAAACGTTTTAACTTCATCCAAAAATCCTTGAAATTTAATTACTTTCATTGTTTGTAGAAAACTTTTTATATCAAATGTTTGTAAATATATATTGCAAGCTTCAATAGCCTTTGCATATTTTCTTGCAATTTCTAGACATTCTTCATATGTATAAAATCTTTCGAAACCATATTCGGCTTCATGTTCTGCATCTAATTCTAAATTTTCAAAATGTGATGATAAAATCTTTACGGCACTTGTTAAGTTATATGCTATTCTTTCAGTTTATAAGCTAACTACATGATGTCTGGTATAAGAATGCTCAGCTTTAACTAGTTTAAATTTTTAAGTAGTAGTAAGAGTGTTAGGGTGGAAGGAATAAACAATACATATATTTTTAAATATTTATTTATTAATACAACTCTTTACAAATTCATTACATTAAATCACCATTTCTAGAAGCAACTCCACTAATAAAAATATTATAATATTTGGAAAATTCCTGATTCTTTAGCATATCAAAACGATATTTCACTAAATTTGTCAAATTAACAAGTTCGTTTATTTTATTACCAGCCAGAAATCTTTCATGACCACCATCTTGAGTAATCTTGATTATTCTGAATTCACCAATGAACACAAAATGAATTTCATATCCCTTTCCATGCATTGCTTGCCATCCATAACTGTTGGAATAAATAAAGCTTAACATAATTCCTTGATTATTTAAAAACGAAATCCACTGATCTTCATTGAAAATAACATCTTGGTTATTTTTGTATCCCGCCAGTTTTATAACAGGAATATATTTCCTCTCTAATGAAAAACCAACACTAGCCCACTTAGATTTTGATTTATTGATGTAATATACTGTTTCATTGATGAGAGCACCAGCTCGCTTTTTACTAAATTCTTCATTTGTTTTTGGTTGTTCGTAATAAATTTTTGGATGTTGATCATTGTTTAGATCTTATGGTTTGTAGTAGTTAGCTGATGGGAACATTTTTAGGTTCTGTCTGAACAGAGTTTGTCAACTGAATGTAAAATAAACTTTTTATGTGAGCTTAAATAGCGATTCAAGGAAAATAGTAGGGGATCTACACAAAGGAGTAGGTGGATTTATAATTAATGTAAAAGTAAAATTTTAAAGTAATCAAATACGAACCATGGCAAAGATCGGGTCAGAACTTTTTATTGATATTCAGGGATTCCATTGTTCCTTAGGATATGTTCCCAAAGAGTTAGCTGTTTATGATAGAATTCGTTGTTCAAATTTTTTATTTAAGCACCCATTAAAAAACAAACATGCTATCATTTAAAGACAATAAATTAGTTACGTGGGCTGAAGAGTATCATGGATTAGAATGGGAACCTGGAAACATAGATATAAATGAAATCGATGAAATCCTCAAGGGAGTTTATCAAGTTTCCATGAAAGTTAAAATAAATGTGAAAGGAAATGAGAAGGCTACATTTTTAATGAAGTTTTTTGATAAAAACACCATATATTGTATTCCTACGGGATGTTTACCGAAATTAAGTAAATTAAAGAAAATTCCCATGTGTTCCTTTCACAAGAAAGCAGGTTCATGGCATTGTGCATTAGCAAATGTAAAATTATTGTATAATTATAAAAATTCTTATTAATAAAATGCATTCATTTAAAACTGGTTTTTATTTTTTTTATCAATATTACAAATAAGTATATTTTATAATAAAAATTTTTTAAAACGTTCATTGTAAATTTTATTTCTATGCTGTTCCCTCAGAATATCTTCTAGGAGTTTTTCAAAGTTCTTGATTCTGTTTTGAAAGCGGTATCGGTCCAATACATATTTCTGGTAATTACTTTCTCTCGCTTTTCTGTAAGTACAGCTCCATACAAACATTTTATGAACATTTTCTTTCTCATTAAATGTCACCTTTTTCATATTTCAAATTTCTATTAATATACCCTATATAACCTGACATACATAAAAACAATATTAAAAATGTAGTAAATAATATTATACAGATAGTTGAATTACAATCTTGATTTCGAGGTTCTCTATACAATTCATTCCATTTCTCTGTTATTGCATTTGTTCTATTAAAATAATACAATCTTAACTTATACTGTACAATATAAGCAGTATTTATAATATTTTCATTAAATTTATAGGTATATAATCCATTATCAATATGCAAAACATTATTGAAATTCATTTTCTTCCAAGCTGAAGGCCAAGTTTCATTATACTTATTATTAACTGATATACAAATAAATACATCTTGAACATTGTGATCAAATTGTATGAATAAAGTGTTGTTAACAAAAGCAAAAAGAAACAGTATTCCTGCAGGTGGCACTGTCATCATACAAATAAGTGGCTTTAAAATCGTTTCTATATTTTATATTGTCCGCGAACTAAACTTTGAAGAATTTGTATGACATCTTCAACTTCCTCATCCCCACCTTCATATTTATCTTCCAAAATATTGATATGCTTATGCCCCCAAGCTAGAGTTCTAAAACATCCTGTAATTATATGTCTTTTATCATCCTTAGGAGATAGAGTAGGGTTGCTCTAACTGCGTATACATATCATGTAAAATTGATTGGAATACATTCATTTTCCTAAATTTAATTTCCGAATTTTCAACGACATTTTTGTAATCTTGCTGTGTAATTAAATTAATAATGACCTATTCTCTTACACCTTTAGCCTTTTTTTCAGTTTTATTCTCTAAATTAACGCAATAAGCTTTTGCACCCGTTCCATAAAAACTTAGAATTGGTTGTCCAGCAAACTCATCTTTCATATGTCCTAATATAGATTTGTTTTTGGTTATATTGTAAACATTGTTGTCGCTGTAATTTGAAGTATCAAATTTGTTTATATTTTCCTGAATATCTTTATAAAAGCTATCGGTTTTGACATGTAGAATCAAACTATCTGTATCAGTATATAATAAGATTGCATTATCACCATACTTTTGCTTAATATAATCATAGTAAAAATCATATATAACAGTTTTTGATAGTTCTAAAACTGAAAATCCAACATATATTGGTTTACTATACGTTACTTTTACTTTTTCCATTTGAATCGCAACTAAATTTTCATTAAAAACCAATCGATTTTTGAAATTAGGTTTAGCTATTAATGTTTCAGCTCCTTGCTTTTTACCTATGTTTTTCTAATGTGTTATTAATCTTATGTCAACCCGTTTGTCAATATTTTCCAGTAATTTGCCATAAATTGCGTTATTAAATAATTTATAGCAATCTCTATCCAATTTATTTTTAGACTGATTTTTCATTTCCGTATTTAAATCAATATCGGGTTTCAAGAAAGCTTCTTGTTTGAATCTAATAGCTCTATGAATCTGAATTAATTGTAAACCATTTTGAAGAGCTTGTTTCAGATTCCGATAATGAATAATATATTTTTCCTTGTTATTTAAATTACATATCAATTTCTTTACTTTAGATTCAGGTGGACAAATATTTTCAGCCAAAAAAAGGTATTTCGTTGTTTTTCATGTAAATTTAAAGGATATTTGATATCTATTTCAAAAAAAAAAACATAATCAGCATCATCGTCTATGGATAAAATATCAAAAGAATCTATTTCTTCCCTACTTATCCAAAAAAAATCACCAACAGGAAGATATTGACTCATGCTATGTCCATACAAGTTAGTTGCATCTAAATAAATTATAAATGAGGTAGGTTTAGAAGGATCATGATTTTGGAAATGAGGATTGTTGGCTTCAGCTTTTCGAAGACTACAGTGACATATTCCACCTCTTATATTGTTTTTAAAAAAATGTAACATGTCAATATCAGTTAACAATTCTAATTTTAACTTTGGTAAAGCGTAACATTGCTTCCCAACTTGAACCTGGAGTTGTGAAATATTGTGCAGGATCTAATTTGTATATGTTTAGAGACACATTTCGAAAAGCTTCAAAAAATTTGTTAAGATAAGAACATCAGAAAGTAAATAAATTTTTGTGTAATCCATTAAATTTTGACAATTAAACAGTTTCCATATTTTAATAGCTCTATCATAGTCAGATTGACCTATCTTCATCTTTAAGTTTGTCATAAAAATGTTCAATACTAGGTAGATCATTTTCGTATAATTTATCCATAGAGTCGACATAAGAATATGGATAAACCCCTTTTTTTCTAATTTCATTAAATTGATCCGAATCTTGAAAAAATTGTTGTATTTCTACACACTGATTTATTTCTAAACTCTCTGCGAGTTTTTCTAATGAGCTACCAACAAAACGAAAGGCGTCGAAAAATCTTAATTTAATAAATATATTCTTTTCCTTATCATCTTTATCTTTATATTTGTCAACTAATATAGATTTTGAAAATGAAACATATTTTTCTTTAGTTTGAGCAATGACATTTATTTTATCCCCTTGGCAACAAAGCTGTTTAATAAATAAGTGGCTATCGTATCCGCTTAAATTATGAAAGAAAATGGGAATAAAATTTGGAATTTTAAAATTTAAATTACAAATACTGTGTGCTGCACCTCGAAATTTACCCGCTAAAGGATCGTGATCTTTAACTTTCTCATATCCAGGTTTAAATTCTTCATCACATATACTACATTTAATACTATTTTCAAAATCAGATTCCCAATTTGTTAAAGGTTGCATTGGTACTATATGTTTTAAATGATTATAGATTTTATGTACATGTTCTTCAATTCGTTTACAAAATTCCTCAGCAGCATCCAAACCAAAATAATAATCTACTAATGATAAAGAATCATCATATGAGTATTTAATAAAATAAGCAAAGGCATATGGTTCATGTTTGAATGTATATACAGTATAGGAATTTTCATTATTTTCAGGTTGTGTATATTGTAAAGATTTTAAGAAACATTCAAAGTCGGCATATATTACAAATAGAATCTTTAACTGTTTTTGGAAGTTTTCGAATTGAAGAATATTTTCTGGAATATTCTGTCCATATTTGTTAATTTTAATATCATTGGATGGAATTTTTGTAAACAAGTGATTACAGTCATTCGATTGATGTAATTCGAGTTTCTGTTTAGAGGTAAAATAAATTAAACATCCATCACAAACATATTTTTTACAATGCTTATTATTAATTTGAGAAGACACTAACCTAGACATATCCTTAATCCAACAATAATGATTATTAGTACCATCACTAATTAATAACAAGTTCACATGTATTTGAAGTTTTTTAGAGGTATAATAAAGTGGACCTACCCCTCATATTTTAATTAATTGTCTTTGAAAACACTTTCCAACCCGTAAACGTTCACAGATATTTGGTTCAGCATTTCAAACTTTGATATGTTCTTTAACTTCATTGGAAACTCAATTTCTTCAAAATTAAGGATATCGTGGAAGTTTGGATATGAACTTGTTCTATAAACATGACTTTTCTCGGGAAATAATGCACTTATAACACTCCATGCAAAACAGTACTAATCATTGTTTTGTACATTAATAATTGCTTTTTTAGTAGCCATTTGCTTTGGTAAAGGAATATAGCAAGAAGCTCTTATTGGATTGTATTTATTCACGTTGAATTCTAAATGCAAAATTTTTTCCAATGCCCAACCCGATCCATTTTCTGCGAATATAGAAGCTTTTTCCTTGATTGCAGATAAAGAGTCATCATAAATATCACTTAAGTCTGTTGTCGATGTAATAATTCAATTTTTGGAATTAAATGATTTAGTTTCTACTGTTTCCTTGGTTTGTAAGAGATATTGTCCAAATAATCCTACAATTTAGGAAACATAGATAAAGACTTCTTACCACATTAAGTAGAGATGGGAATTGGAAGAGAGGGAGAGAGAGAGAGAGAGAGAGTGGTGGGGACGGTGGAAGTGGTGTGGGAAAGAGAGAGAAAGAGCGTAGTGGGGGAAAGAGTGAGGAGAGTGGTGGGGGAAGGGGGAACGGATTGTAGAAGGGAGATGGGATTTTTTAGGGATCAGTTATCAGTAACCTTGGCCTAGACCGCCCTATTACTCTCTACAAACACCAAACTTTTCTACCAACCGTGAATCCACCAGTATGGGTTTTGTGGTCTTCGTGGGTCTTCATTCTGTCGCTTTCTATTTGTAGTCGTTCTCCAGAGTGGCCTGAAGGACGTTCTTCTTCCGTAATCTTTTTCGCGATCGCGGTCTCTCTTGACGTACCTTTTCACGGATGATCTGTAGGACTTTCTTCATCCGTAGTCTCTTTCGCAGTCGTGGTCTCTCTCGTCGTATCTTCTCGAGGAGGACCTGTAGAACGTTTTTCTTCTGTAGACTCTTTCTCGGTCATGATCCCTCTCGTATCGTCTTCTATATCTTCCGTAACGATCCTTTTTGCTTTCGCCTCAACCAACAGTAACCTCCAGGCAATGTTATTCGAATAGTACGAGAGACCGTAACACCTTCTTTTTCAGGTATAGGTACTCTAATGCGACAACCACATACTTCAATTTCATCGCAAACCCTGATGGCAACTGCAGCATTTTTCTATCCTTGTAAACAACAAATCCGAAACAGGGGATACTATTACTCAACCAGAGTTCTTTAAGTTCACCTTAAGGAGCAAAGACTTCCTCCAACTCGCTTCTTCAAACTTCATCACCTACATTAACAATATGAAGCCGATAACCATTAGGATCACTATCAGGAGCAGTACTACTTATACAGCGGCTTTGTACAGGGTGAGTCAACGATTGGATGAAGTAAGTTTGTGCCCTTTCGGAGAAATTTACAAAGAAACTATATTTATTGTTTGATACAGTTTATTTTTGCGCAGATTTTAAAAATATTTAGGACTCTACAGGGTGAGCCAAAAAACTAGGACAGCATAAAATTGTATTTTTTTAAATAGAACACCCTATATACGAATCGTATTTTCGATTTAGCTTACAATTTTAAATCTTTTTTATTAAGGGTTTACTATAACAAAACTTTATAGTTTCTGAGATAATTAAGTTTAAAGAAAAAAAGTCACATTTTCAAGCATCAATTCAATCCTAAATAACGTTTTCAATTTTGTGACAAATATATTCAAATTTGGAATTTAGCAAGGCCAAGGGCAAGTTAACATAATTTTTATCTAATATTTGCCATAAAACCTACAGGGTGTTGAACACATCGGCTCAAATTTGAACAAGTTTAAATGAATAAATATCTTTTTTTTTTAAATGGTACACCCTGTATATTTTCATGTTATTTAATAGAGTAATAAAAACCCTAAAAGTTTTGTTCAATATATCCTATACCTATTTATAATAGCTTTTGAGATATTTCAGTTTTTCTTATTTTCCATACTTTTTTACAGAAATAGTCTTCATTATCATAGTAGCCATGGCAAAAACAATGTAAAAGAACATTTTTCTGTGTGTCAAATTAATAACCGCAATCGCTTCTTTTGGTTTTTATGTAGTGTAGTTTGGTTTTTTTTGCATTCATCTTATATTGTAAAATGAATTTTCCAAAGAATGAGTTAATAGATATGATTTATACAATAGGAGAGGCTCAAAAAAATTGCCTTCTTGCTCAAAGAATTTACAAAATGAAGTATCCTGATCGACGCCAGCCTAATACCCATACTTTTCAAAACTTAATGCAAAGATTTGATTCTTCTGGTACTGTTGATTATCCAAAACGAAAAGTGGTCAAAAAATCAGTAACTAATGAAGAAAAAGAACTACAAGTATTGTTAAATGTTCAGGAAAATCCTTATATTGGTAGCCGTCAGTTAGCAGCATTATGTGAAACATCACAATCCACCGCTAATCGTACTACCAAGAAATATAGGTATCATCTATATCACATGGAATTACACCAAGAATTGCATGGACAGGATTTTGAAAGTCGTGTAAACTTTTGTCGTACAATAAATGTGGCGATTCAATTAAATCCAAATTTATTATGCAAGGTAATGTTTAGTGATGAAGCTACTTTTAGAAGTAACGGTGCCATAAATAGACGCAACATGCATTATTATGCCACAGAAAACCCATTTTGGATTAGAGAGGTGCAACATCAAAACCACTGGTCATTAAATGTTTGGTGTGGTATTCATCATAATTGAATTATTCGACCCCACTTTTTTAATGAACCACTAAATGGCCATAGTTACCTGAACTTTCTACAAGAAGAACTACCCCAACTGCTTCAAGGTCTCGATAGGGATGAGCTCGACAGTATGTGGTAGTTCGTGCGTTTTTGGACCAACGATATCCGCAAAAATGGATTGGACGTGGGGGTTTCATTGAGTGGCCACCAAGGTCTTGCGACATCACCCCATTAGATTTCTTCCTATGGGGTTATATTAAAAATAAGGTGTATGTATATCCACCAACAACAGTGGAAGATATGCGAAACAGGATTAGGGATTCCTGTAGAACAATAACGCCACTAATTTTATCCAGGGTCCGAGAAAATCTGCAAAAAAGACTAGATTTGTGCATTGCACAAGAGGGTCGTTTATTCGAACACTTATTAAAAAGAAATAATTAATCTCAGTACTTAATAGGTAATTTTTTTGTTTCAATTTAGTATAAAAGTAAATATGTATTTGCCTTGTCGTTATTGTTGTGTTAATTTTTTCACATTATGTTTAATTAAACTATTGCCATTGTAATGTAACGAATAATATATTTCATCATATTTAACCACATGCTGTTTGTTTCTGTAGTTTGTTTTTATTATTTTACATGGCTACTATGATAATGAAGACTATTTCTGTAAAAAAGTATGGAAAATAAGAAAAACTGAAATATCTCAAAAACTATTATAAATAGGTATAGGATATATTGGACAAAACTTTTAGGGTTTTTATTACTCCATTAAATAACATGAAAATATACAGGGTATACCATTTAAAAAAAAAGATATTTTTTCATTTAAACTTGTTCAAATTTGAGCCGATGTGTTGAACACCCTGTAGCTTTTATTGCAAATATTAGGTAAAAATTATGTTAACTTGTCCTTGGCCTTGCTAAATTCCAAATTTGAATATATTTGTCATAAAATTGAAAACGTTATTTAGGATTGAATTGATGCTTGAAAATGTAACTTTTTTTCTTTAAACTTAATTATCTCAGAAACTATAAAGTTTTGTTACAGTAAACCCTTAATAAAAAAGATTTAAAATTATAAGCTAAATCGAAAATACGATTCGTATATAGGGTGTTCTATTTAAAAAAATACAACTTTATGCTATCCTAGTTTTTTGGCTTACCCTGTAGAGTCCTAAATATTTTTAAAATCTGCGTAAAAATAAACTGTATCAAACAATAAATATAGTTTCTTTGTTAATTTCACGGAAAAGGCACAAACCTACTTCATCCAATCGTTGACTCACCCTGTACATGCCCCTCTTGGCCACCTTCCAACAACCAATTTTATGTCTGCTATGGAAGGTCTTTAAACAAATTGTACGATTTAATCATCTTTTATTGTTACAAATCTGACAACTTGTCAATCAATGCAAGATACATCAACGACTTCCCAAGACAAAATGTTCACGAAAGCGGATCTGGACTCCTTATATACTTTTTTCGGATACCAGCGATTTCTAGATCTTCTGTCATAGACGTTCCATGTCTAAAATAAAAGAAATATAATTTTATTAAAAGTTCCAGACCTGCTTTCATTGAAGTTTCATGAGGAAAAAGTTAAATTAATTAAACAAATTGAAATTTTAGAAAATAAACCTAAAACTCTACAAACTAAAGTCTGTTTTATTGCCCCTTTTCAAATATCGATCGCCCTGAACAACCTTCTTGATCTTGATAATGGTCCAATCTCTCACGATGCATAACTTTGGTCTTCGTATGGGGGCTTTTCTGAATTGGGTACACCAGATGGTTTAGAAGCTTTGGTGAACGTTCTTTGGGTCTTTTCGGCTTGTACTCAGAAATTTTCTTCAGTCTAGCTATTTTAAAGTGCAACTTGTTTCCGGATCGCGTAATCCTTCAAAAACACTATTTACTGCTAACTCTTGCTTTATTTCTTTCGGATATGTTGGATAAGTCAAATTTATTAGCCTCATTATATCCGCCTCATATTGTTAAAGACTTTTCTTGTGTTTTTGTCTTCTTTCCCGGAGTTGGGCCTTATAAACTTCTGGGAGGTGGGCTTCCCCATAACGCATCTCCAGAGTAGTAACAATAAACTCGTAATCATTCTGTTTTTCTTCGGGAATGTTACATAGAGCCTCCATGGCTTCACCTCGTAGTCCCAGAACAAGATCACGTGCGTTTTCCGGTGGACTCTAATTATTACGGCGGCGGTTTCGAATTGACGACCATGGTATTTTGCCGTCGAAGGTAGGTGGCTTCATCACACTAGTTGAAAGGATACCATTTACCTTTATTATAGCTGTACTGGCTACTTTCTCGATTTGCAAATGTAATTACTGCACCTGGTTCTGGATTCCCGTCACCTCATGCTATACTTCGCAATGTACATCTTCTCTAATTTACAAATTTAATTGTTGCATCTGTTTCTGGATTTCTATCACGTCATGTTGTACTTCATCATCTACGTCTTCTCCAATTTTGCCAATCTCCTGTTGCATTTCTTGTTCTCTGCGCATCATATATTCTTGATATTTTTTTAAGTTTCTATTTCATGTCCTCAAGGCTTGTTTTTAGTTCGTGTTTTATATCATCTTGGTTTGTCTTTAATTTTTGTTTCATCTCCTTTTGGCCTGTCTTTTATTCCTGTTTCAGATCGTCTTGGCTTTTTTATAGTGTCATTAATTCTTGTTTCATATCGTATTGATTTTTCGCCATATCTTCTTTCAATTCTTGTTTCATCTCTTCTTGGCTTGTTTCTAATTTTTTTGATATCGTTTAGATTTTTGGCTATATTTTCTTTCAATTTTTGTTTTATCTTTTCTTGGCTTTTCTTCATATCTTCTTGATTTTTCATTATATCTTCTTTCAATTCCTGTTTAATCTCTACTAGACTTGTTTTCATGTCTTGTGTCATCTTCAGTATCTGATTTAAAGTAGCTTGAAATTGCTCTCCCATTTTTGCTTTTTATTTTCTAGTTTCAATTGGCGTAGAATTTCAATTACCTTTTTTTTTCTGTAACCTCTTCCGACACCAATTTGTTCCGGACGGTCGGTCTTTAAATACACTGTATTATTTAATCACCTTTTATTATCATAAATCTGACAACTTGTCAATTAATGCAAGTTACATCAACGACTTCTCCAATTAAACTGTCCACGAAAGTGGATCTGGACCCTTTATATACCCTTTTTCCTGATACCAAAAGATTACGGATCTTACTAGACGGATATTCATACTAAGGGAAATGTAATTTTCTAAAAAGTTCCAGACCTTCTTTCATAAGGGAAAAGGGTAATTAAATAAATTATGAACTCGTAGAAAATAAACCTATTTACCTACAAACTAAAGTCTGTTACAATATATATATATATATATATATATATATATATATATATATATATGTTGTATCGTAGGTTTCCCCGGATGGTGGAATGTGCACTGGTGTTTTCCGGTTTTCAATCCGTTCGTCAGTAGAAAAATCCTCACGACATGTCGCTAGCATCTCTGCTGGTATTTTTAGTGAAGCATCACTTGAAAATACCAGCTGTGATGTTGGGGAAATGTCGTGAAGATTTTTCTACTGAAGAACGGACTAAAAACCGAAAAAACACCAGTGCATGTATATACATATAGGGAGGCGCATCACATTTCATTCTGTTTATTTACAGAAGACGATAAAATATTTTTAATAAAGAATGTGTAGGTTTATTGGGATTAACTTTTGAAATTATTTTACACACTGGCTCAAAAAACAGTTTCAGACCAAAGATATTAAAATTTAAATAGAACATCCTCTTATTACTGCATATTTTAATAGCTCTGGCCAAATAAGGGTTACTGCTACAGTGCCGGTTTTAGCACTACCGGCTAAATTTCCGCAGCGCCCCCTCTCTACTGTACCATTCATAGCTATGAATGTGAATAGGAAAAAATAAATAAAAAACAATTTTTTATTGAAATTAAACTTTTTTTAAAAAAAATTACTTTTCTAGCCTTTTTATCGGCAAACTCTCTTATCAAGGCATCGAAGTCCATGTTCTCTGCAATTTCATTTTCGATTATCAATGTAGCTAAGTTTGTCAACCTTGATTGTGATATTGTCGATCGCAAATATGTTTTTATGAGTTTTATCTTGGAAAAACTCCTTTCCCCACTTGCTACCGTGACAGTGATTAATATCCTCATTGTTATACAAAAATTTGGATATAATTCTTGAATGTTGCGATCTTTAATGAAGTTTAATATATACATAGGAGTAACAACATCACTAGGCAAAAAGGATTTCAAGCTTATAAGTTCATTACACAACATACAAACAAATCTGATTCCGATCCTACAGTTAATTTTAATTGAAGATCATAACAGACGGTCTATATTGTACGTGCTCGTACTAGTGTAGTCACGTTGATAACTTATCACTTTGCCTACAAATTTAGATCGGGCAACCACCGCAACTCGCGTATTGTGCATCAAGATGTGTGATTTCGATAAAGTAGAAAGAGTCGTAAGTGGGTGAAGAATGGCAAATGAATACTTGTTAATCCATAAAAGTTCAACTATAGGGCTACAAATTTCGAAAAAATATTATTATACTGTTCAATTGGTTGAAAAAAGTTGAGAGCTCCAATTCAAAACACATTTTTTTCACGTTTCTAATAAAACTTTTCATTAATTTAAAATCGATTTCCTTTTGATACATAAATTTTTTTATCTCTCTAACAATGCCTAGAAAGCAAAAAAAAACTTTATGCAGCAAAAGATAAAGGGCTCTTTTACGCTAAAATTCGTGCTTTTTTACTTAATTTTATACATTTTTATTTATCTATTCATCATTTTGTTTATTTTGTACCCATTTTTTCTACTCAAGTACTCACTGCTCTTCAACTTACTCAAATATTCGATAGAATCACGCAAAAGTTGGCCCCTCTAACTTAGAGCTATGGATATTAGTAGTTGAGATCTACTAGTTTATATTTTATGGGGATTGCTCTTTAGAAAAATATATACTGATCTTCGGAAAAAAGTCGGAGTTTATTCTTTTTAAAAGTATAATTCGAGTGGATTGTTCTTTTCAAAGTATATTTCGCCAAAGTAGAAATCTGAATATGCAAACAACGTAGATTGCTTCGTCATAACGAGCCGTATTTAAGCAGGTACCTGTAGGTTGTAGTCGGTTTGAGAGCTTGAGTTGATGGGAGTGTGGATCTTGCTGCGCCCAGGATGTGCGGATTTGGTAACTTGAGTTTATGATAGTTTGGATCTCGCTGCACTCAAGGTATGTGGGTTTGAGAGCTTAGGTTTATGGGAGTGTAGATCTCGCTACGCTCAGGATATGTGGATTTGGATGCCTCAGTTAAAAAAAACACACACACATATCTGGCGCCCCCGGGCGGTTTTTTAGTGGTTTAGCATTTTCAATTTTAGACATGAATTTTTTTTGCGTTGACTGAGCTGACATCATAATTCATCATATACACAAAATTCATGACAAATAATTAAAGGGCACATCTTCTTAGTTAAATCATCATCGTTGTTCGAGGTTTTTTTTGAAAACTTTTATTATTTAAAATGAGAATTTGTCATCAAGAAGAAAAGATTGATATGATCTTAGTAATTAGCCAGTGAAAATTGATTGCTGGGATCAAGAATGAATATTCAAAAAAATCCAAATAGGCGTTATCCCGTTCATTAAAATATATGTTGCATTTTTTTAGAAGAAGAAGAAGCATGGCTGTTAAAAATAGAGTCAGTTAGAAACCAATTACCGGAAATGAAGAACATTAATTTTTAGTTATGAGATGTTTGGTCGAAAATCCGCCACAAGTCACTAAACCCAAATTTCACACATTTAATTACATTAGGAACTTTGGGAAGTATATTGCGACCAACTACCCGAATTTTGTTTATGGGTTCTATATATTAGGATATGATGAAAATTTCTTTGATGTTGTCAATTTTCGGATGAATTCGCTTTCCAAAATAAGAGATTAGTCAACCAGCACAATTTCCATTATTAGAATGATGAAAATCCCAATTTATTTAGAACCGGACAGCGTCAGCATAGATGATCCGTCAATATGTGGGGTGGAATAGTTTGAATGCGAGTGATAGGTCCATACTTATCGATGACCACTTAAACGGCACCGTGTTGCCTAAATATATTAGGCACCTACCTATAATTTTGGAGAACGTTCAAGAAAGAATGTGGCTGCAACTGGATGGTGCTTCTGCGCACTTCCAAGTTAACGTCAGAAATGGGTTAGATACTCAATATCCCAGTAGGTGGATAGGTTATGGAGGAACACATTACTGGCCATCAAGGTCTCCGAATCTAACAAGTCCTGATTTTTTCTTATGGGGATCTATTAAAAATATTGTTTATAATATACCGTTAAGGATACCCGAAAATATGAAAAAACGAATAAAGGTAGCATTTAGCTCTTTTACACCAAATATGTTAATTAAAGTTAACCTGTCATTTCGGAAAAGAGTTCGCTTATGCATTAAAATAGATTGACATTAGTTTGAGCATTCGTTAAAACATTAGTTTCTTAATTTTTTTAAATTAAATTTGTTATTGCTTTAATAAATTATATATATATGCCTGGGGTATATGGTTTTCGGAGAGCTTGGGTTTTATTCCATTTATTCATAAATCCTTGCTTTTCGTCTCTGTCTGCTGCGTAAGGGACATTGATCACGCTGCGCGTGGGATGTGGTTTTGAGAGCTTATGTTTTGGCATATTTATTAAAACTTGGTCCGTAGTGAGTCAGCTGCACGTGGGTTATGTGGATTTAGAAGCTTAGGTTTTGGATTACTATTTCATAATAACTAACTCAGTTTGCATATCTACTGTGTAATGGACATCAATCTAGCTGAGCGTGGAATACGAGATTTTGAGAGTATGAGTTTCGGCCGAAAAACTTGATCCGCTTGCCTGTCTTCTATGTAACAGATATTGATCTAGCTGCGAGTTGGTTCTCTTTTTTTACTTATTTATTTAGTGAATGTTTTCAATTTGACCTTGACGTGGCCTCTGGTATTAAACAAAACACGCATTTAGACTCAGTGTCCTCAAAAGCTTACATGTCTTCTTTTTTCGGATTTATTTAGAGTATTTTTCTCAATTTGACCTTGAAATAACTCTGAAATGACTTCTGATTGACCTTTGGAGATTAAACAAATCACAAATTCGGATTTAGCAACTCCAAAAACTCACATTTTTTTCAGATTGATTTAGTGGATTTTTATCAATTTGACCTTGTAATGACCCTAAAATTACCTCTAGTCGACCTTGGGGGATTAAACAAACCACGAATTCAGATTCAGCGACTATACAAGCGTACGTATCTTCTTCTTCAGATTTATTTAGTAAATTTTACTACATTTGACCATGAATGACCTTGAATCTGACGTGATAGAGGTTAGTGGACGTCAAATTTGGATTCTGGGCGTCTAATTATAGAAGAACGAAATGGTCAAATAGCCATTCACTTTTTTTTTTCGTAAATCTGTATAATTCTTCGACTAAATTAGATGAGTGCTATATAATACCATCCCGAAAATCATATAATTTTACACATTTTTTATTAAATTAACCCTTTCTAATAAAGATATAGCGAAATCCTTTCTTATTGTTAACCTTTACATATATATATATATATATATATATATATATATATATATATATATATATATATATATAAATTATTTTTGTATCTTAAACCTTTTGTTAATATTTTAATATTTTGTTGTAATATTTTCTTGGGTATATATCCAAAAAAATATTACAGAAATATATATGAACATGTCATTCAGTATTAATCCGGGATTACATCCGTTAGTTCGATTGGTGTCTTGTTGAAATTTGCAGACGTTTCCCCAAAATCTCATTTGGCATCTTCTATTCTTGCTGGTTATAGGTCTACAATTAGCAAGCACAGAAGAACAATATTATTGCATTATTCTACTCTTCAGGTACTCTCTCTTCTTGAATTCATAAGTTATACACTATTTTCAGCTTTTGAAATATAATTTTTCCACTGTTCTTAACCATTTCGGTTATTACATTATCTTCACCTGATGCCTTTATTGTTTTTCATTTGATTAAGAGCATAATTATTTTGTCAGCCATGATTTCTGGAATTGTTCCCTATGCCTCTTCCAAACTTTTTATTGTATAACTTTATTTGGTTCTTCTATTTTTGATCTATAAATTTATTTTTATAATTCTTCTGTTATTGTTTTAATTTTGTTCTGGTCATATTAGTCCATCTAGGATTTTGAGAACAATAATTTTGCGTTGTTTTGTATCTTTTGAGATTGCTTTTAACGGAATGTAATTTTTTCGTGGATGCCTTTATTAATGCCTTTGCGAGGTTTATGGCAAGTTGATCTAAGTCTTGGTTTCTTGTAGACTTTCTAAGTTATCCTTTTCTGGACACACTTTCTTCGCTATTATTTCTTGTTGATCTCTATTATCGCTCGTACTAGACGGTGATTGGTTTTACTAATGATTGACTATGATTTACGACTTTTTTTTATTATTTCTCGATGGTTAGTGAGTATGTAGTCAATTTTGTTTTTTGTTTTGTCATCCGGGCTTCCCCAAATTCATTTTTGTTGTCGTTTTTTTTTTACAGAAAAAAGTATACATCGCATATTGTTTTTTTTTTTTTTTTGAGACAGGATATTTATCAGCATATCTTCTTTGCTGTTTTTCCATCCCGTCCAAAGTTTTCTGTTTGTTCTTCCGTTTCGTCTAGTTTATTTGCGATAATGATATTGGAATCTCCAGTTATTATTCTTTGTTGACATTTCACTTCATTAAAAATTTTAATTATCTTGCCATAGAAAAGTTCACTGTTCTCATAGGGTATGACGATGTTGGTGCGTAGCACTTAATGATTTGTATTTTATATTTTTTGCATATTTAAAGTACGATATATGCGACTCTGATATTTCTTTGTATATTTTTATGTTATCGTGTTATCGCTTATGTATTAGGAATCCTATACTTCTCTGATTCTCTGCCTCGCCGCGTTAAAAACTTACTTGGAATGAATACTTAAATATATATTTCTTTTATATCAAATGTCCTACATTTATATTATAACATTAGGTTTAGTAGTTTTTCATTTTGTCTACAGCATAGTATGGAAAATGTTCATGTTTTACTTGAATTTTAAATGTTAGACACTATCCTAGACTAAATGGTTAAATATATATTTGTTTCTTATCGAATGTCTCATAACCATAGCATAACATTAGTTTTAGTAGTGCATGATATTTCTTTTCATATTTACTGCGAATCTTTCACTGTCCTAATAGCATGGAACGGAAGAGTTCATAATTTTCTCAAAAATTGAATTCCATTATAGACATATCTATTTTCAGTTAGGAGTTTTGGAGCACCAAAGGTACGATTAAGCGGAGCTACGGGGTCATCTGGTCCAATGTTGGTTCAATACGCATCTCCCAAAGCAGCAAAAAAAAGTAAGGAAGCTTTTTAAAATGCATGAATATATAATGACTTTTTGAAAAAAAGTTATTACGTTCAACTACATGGAAGTTTCTTGGCTTGAAAGAAATTCGGTAGGAGGTCAAATTTTAGTTAATAATGTAATATTATTTCAAAAGTCCTGTGCTACAGTTAATTTTTTTGCCTTTTCATTCGAACATTTAAACAAGTTTATTTTTTTTAGAAAAAAGACAAATATTTTGTCTAGAAAAAATTCTTAATTTTCTTTTACTCAACAAAGTTTAATGCATTTCTGAACCTCATTTATTTTTGGATTCTAGTTTAAATAATGTTCGGATCCCTCTGTATCTTGACCCCTGTGACTAGCCATCTGTTTTTCTTACCTATATTTACCCAAGTTAAAACTAACATATTTTTAAAAATATACTTTATTTATAGTTTTTCAGTTTTTACCGAGTTATTTTTTCTCACATTAAATTAAAATAATTCTTTTTTACCATTGGAAAAACAAAAAAAGTCTGCTAATAATTTCGTTGATTTTTTCGCCGTTATCATGTCGTAAAAGAACTGAATTAATCGATCCGCTTTTTTTATTTCAACATAATATAAACTAACTAAAGGTTTAATATATTGACTTTTCTTCTGTATAACTTCTGGTAGCAACCAAATAAGAGAAGGTATCTTGACATTTATAAATTTTAAGTTCAGATATGCTACTTTTGTTTTTTTCTTTAATGCTTCCATGTATCTTGTTCTGTAACTTGTAAAGTCGTGCTTTTTTAGAATTTCGTAGCCAGAAAATATTACGTAATTTACGTAGGCTTAATAAATTTAATCAAGCAAAAATTTTTCACGATTCTAGCCTTGGTTTTAAAATGACCAAATAATATTAACGAATAATTTCGTTTTCTCAGTTTCTACACTAATCTCATTAATTTTATTTTAATCAAATACCCCCATATTCATCAAGTCATTTTATTAAAATTATTTAATCCATAGTAAAATTTTTTCCTTCACTTTTATAAAGTTTTGGTGGTCAAAATTTTAATAAAGATGGAGGTGGTTTCAAAAATTATTATCAATCTGGTATCCGAGTTCTCTGGAGTCATCCGGGTCCCCCGGGTTCCCCGGGTCTCCTGGATCCCCAAGCTTACTCGACTTACCCGGCTTGGTTCTGTTCAATATGGCATGTGGATATATCCAACGTATTCATAAAGTTTTGCACAAATTCAAGTAAATCTAAGTAATAAATTTTGAAAAAAACGCCAAAAAATATCAACCTATATTTCAAGGTCCGTATTTATTCCATGGATACATATAATAAACAAGGATTTAAAGATAATTGTAATTTATTGATTTTTTTTAGATAAAAATTGATAAAGCTCAGTAAAAAGTAACGTAATGAAGATAATTTTATAGCTCGATCAACTAAGCCAATTATGACACTATTTTTCTGTTTATTTGGATGTTGAAAGTTAAAATTCAAATACTGGCCCGACCAAGTATCTTTCGTGTACCATTTTGTATGAAGATTGTTATCTGTCTTATTTCTGTGTATAGTTAAGTCCAAAAAGTTTATTTTTTGTTCCATTTAAATTTCAGATGTAAATTTCAGTTTTGGATGGAAATTATTAAAATATTGTAATAAGATATCTGTTTTGTTTTCGGGTACAGCAGCCAAACAGTCATCTACATAGCGTTTAAGAAATACTAAATTAAAATCCAGTTTTTTCAATACTTCTTCTTCTACATATTCCATAACTATTTGTGCTATTGTTGAGGAGATTGGTGAACCCATAGCACAACCGCCTAATTGTTGGTATAAACTATCTTTGAACTGGAAATAATTATTATTTATTGTAAGTGTTACAGATTCTATAAATTCATGGAGTGTCAATGTTGTGTGTTCTTTTAAATCGTCCCATTTTTTTCCAAAACTTTGGGAATGATGCCATTGGGTATATTTGTATACAAGGAAATCTAGTGAAACTAATTTATAATTTGCTGGTATTTGTATTGTATCAATGAATTGTTTAAATGCGAAAGAGTCTTTTATATAATAGTTATTTTTTCCTGTGATGTTTGTTAGGCAATTTGATAAGTATTTGGACAGGTTATAAAATGGGGACTGTATGCTTGAAACAGTTGGTCTGAGAGGTACATTTGGTTTGTGTAATTTAGGTAACCCATAAATCTTTGGTGCTATACCATTATGTATTGTTAATTTTTTACTTTCTTCCTCAGTTATATGTTGATTTTTTAATAGTTTTTTAATTAGTGTGTTATTTTTAGTTTGGAACAATTTTGTAGGGTCACTTTTAAGTTTCTTATAAGTGTTAGTATCATCAAGTAGTTCATTCATTTTTCTATCATAATCAGATGTATTCATAATTACGGTTTTATTACTTTTTTCAAGTTTTAGAATAGTAATTTGAGGGTTATGTTTAACAAATTGTTTTGTTTTATTAATTTGCTTTTGTATTTTAATTTGGAAATTATTAGTTTTAGCTTTATTATGTCTGGTCTTTATTTTGTGATTTGTAATGACATTTACTATTTTAGATCTGATGCTATCTCTTATTTCTTCTGGTTTGTTATATATGGCAGAATCTATACTTGAAATATATTCATTTAGAGGTAGCTCTTTTTCATTATTGATAGGTAATGAAAAATTTCCGCCAAGTACGAGTACTTCTGACACATCTTGTGGTATATCTGTGTCAGAGATGTTATTAAGCCATGTTTTGTGTGTTTATTGGTATTTCGTTTTTTTCTTTGTGATTGACTAGTTTTAAAATTTTCTTTGATTTTTTTGCTTTGAAATTGAAATGGAACAAAAAATAAACTTTTTGGACTTAACTATACACAGAAATAAGACAGATAACAATCTTCATACAAAATGGTACACGAAAGATACTTGGTCGAGCCGGTATTTGAATTTTAACTCTCAACATCCAAATACTTGGCTTAGTTGATCGAGCTATAAAATTATCTTCACCCGAATTTCGCCCAGAAGTGCTAAAAAAAGTGGAAGAGACCCTAATAATGAACCATTTTCGCAACCTACTCATAAAAAAAATAATTAAACAAAGAACCTTTTTACATTATAACACAAACAAAAAAAAATAAAATTAACAATACCAAAAACACAAAACACTCTCATTGCATTACCGTATATAAACCAACTGTCTGAAAAAATAAAATATATTTTGGATAAGCATAACATAACGGTATGCCATAAGGCGAACAATTTACTAGGATCATTTTATACGAAATTAAAAAGCAAAGTTCCCACCAAAAAAAGATCTAACGTAATATATGCAATTCCATGCCTAAACTGTCCTAAGAAATACATTGGCATGACGACACAATATATTGAAAATAGAGTGAATGGACACAAGTATACAAAAAATGCATCGACATCCTTACATAAACATGAACAAACATCTAAGCATGAATTTGATTTTAAAAACACCCATATTTTAGATACTGATAGAAATTATCATAAATTAGTCATCAAAGAAATGATACACATAAAAAAAGATAAAAATGTTGTAAATGACAAGCAAGATGTCAAAAACTTAAGTCAGATATACCATAATTTGATATTTTAATAAAACATACTTGAAACGACTCTATAATAAATATTAGTAATGATGCTTGGGACGATTTCATATACACTCATACAAAAGAAAGAACGTTATTAAAAAATAAATAATAATCTTTAGTAGTGAACATAACCCGATCCTCTTCATCCCCTAACTCCTCGACCTTGACCTTGACCTTGTCCCACCCCTCTTTGGCCCCGCCCACATATCCTTGTCATTGACCTTGAAAGTGCGCGTGCGCTTTGCCCTTGGCCTTGACCTTGTGTTCAAGGTTGTGTGCGACCTGGACCTTGACCTTGATCGAGGCGACCTTGACTTTGTTGGAGGTCATCTTGGGTGTGTGACCTTGAATATATGTTACGTGGTTTGGGGTGACCTTGAATGGTTTTATATAAGGTATGGGGTAGTTTCATTCATCAGTTGGCTCTGACTTGTATAGGTAGTACATGTGTTAATATTTGACAAATCATGGCATATGTTTGTGAAAATTGCGGTTCTAAGTTTACTAATAGTTATAATATGAGACGTCATAAAAGAGAATCGTGTGCGGCGAGATTTAATGAAGTGCCTGGAGCGCATAAACGAACACAACAACATAAAAATAATTTATGTTTGCCGGTATGTCATGGTGTGCAACTCGTTGAATGTGCCTTCAAAAGGAGAATTGCAACCTATCGGGTTAGCAGTGATATGGAGCATTCCGATTACGTAATGTTCTTTGCAGACATTAAATCCAAGGTGGTGGAACTTGTTAATAATTTATTGCGTGTGCATCATGCTTTAAAAGTTAACATGACAGCTGTTGGCGAGTACATGCTTTCATCACAAGAAATATTCAGTGAAAAATCCTTCAACACTGCTAATCGAATAATTAGTGTAGAAAGTGATTTGGATGCCGTTTACCATTCTTTCACCGTATTAATAAAAACGCAGGCGAAAGAGTTCCAGGAGAAAGATTCAGGTATGGAAAAATCAAAACCCGATATATTAAACTGATTTTTATATATTATTTTTCTTGTTATAGGATGGGCTCTTGTGCGAATTTTATACTTGGAAGTTAGTATCAACAAGTATATGCCTATGGGTGGCTCATCATACTTCAAGTTGCCGTGTTCTATTGAAAAGAAAGGAGCTGTCGTCAATGTGATTAACCAGGACGAATTTTGCTTTGCGTGGGCTGTAACATCAGCATTGTTTCCTCCAACAGCAGCGCCTTCACAGAAGACATCCTACCCCCATTTTTCTAGAGTGCTAAATTTAACAGGTATAGATTTTCCAGTAAAATTACGTGACATTAAAAAATTTGAGGAAATGAACAACATATCAATTAACGTATACGGTCTGGAATCTAAATATGAAAATAATGAAGTAATACATGAAGTTATTGGTCCACTGAGGTATGCGTCAAAAAAGTTGGATAGACATGTAAATTTATTGTTAATTACAAAAAACTGTAGTAGTCAAGATGGCGGTGAACATTTTTGTGATACGACTTGTTCAAAGAATCATTATTGTTGGATTCGGGATTTATCACGTTTAGTTTCAAGTCAAATTAGTTGTCAACAACATAAAATATATTTCTGTGATGGTTGCCTCATTTATTTTAGTACACCGTCAGCTTTAACTTTACATCAAAGCTACGATTGTAACCACATTTTCACGCAAACCCCTCAGTGGATTTAAAAATCGATAAATTTGGAAAGAGTGTGCCGGAAAATATTTTAAAATTTGAGGGTATAGAAAAGCAAATGCGCGTTCCATTTGTGGTTTATGCAGATTTCGAATCTGTTTTAAAACCCGTTGAAATGGTACAACCAAACCCACAAAATTCTTACACTGTAAAAAGTTTTAAACATACCATATTCTTTTGCTTATTTAATTAAATGCTCTTTTGACGACTCACTTTCGAAATTTGAGCTATTTCGTGGGAATAATGCAGCTCAAGTGTTTGTGGATCGTATCGAGTGTGATTTAAGGGCTCTATACAGCACATATTTAAAAGACATTAAGCCTATGAAACCGTTAACGCCTGAAGAAAAAAGGGAGTTTAACGATGCTAAAATATGTGGTATATGTGAAGGCCCTTTTGAAGAGGGTGAGATTAAAGTACGAGACCACTGTCACATAACTGGTGCAAAAAGATTTGGTGCTGCACATTCCGTTTGTAATTTAAATTATAAATTACCCTCTTTTATCCCTATCATATTTCATAACTTAAGCGGCTACGACAGCCATTTATTTATAAAAAAGTTATGTAAATATGGGGATAAAATTGGTGTTTTGGCTCAAAGTAAGGAAAAGTACATATCATTTACTAAAAGCATTTATGTGCACGATTATTTTGATAGTAAATGTGGAAAAGTCAATAGGAAATATTTAAAGCTAAGATTTATTGACAGTTTTAAATTTCTGTCAACGTCTTTGGAAAATTTAGGCAGCGGTTTAAACGACGACGATTTTATTGAAACGCGGAAACATTTTTCAAATATCAACCAATTTAATTTGATTCGTCAAAAGGGTGTTTTTCCCTATAGCTTTATTGACTTTATAGACAAAATGGAAAATACATGTCTTCCAAGTAAAGATGAATTTTATGATAATTTACGGGAAGAACATATTAGCAATGAAAGCTATAGAAGAGCAAAAGAAGTATGGCGCTTGTTTGGGTGTAAAACTTTGGGGGACTATTCGGACGTATATTTAAAATCAGATGTGTTGCTATTGTGTGATGTTTTTGAGCAATTTCGGAATAATTGTTTAAAATTCGATAAACTTGATCCAGCACATTACTATACCCTTCCAAGTTTATCATTTGATTATATGATGCGTATGACTAAGGTAGAGTTAGAGCTTTTAACTGATATAGACATGATACATTTTTTTAAGAAAGGTATATGACCCAACAAAACCTTCTTCATTTATAAAATACCTTGATGCTACAAATCTATATGGTCATAGTATGTCACAAGCATTACCATATGGTGGTTTTCGATGGTTAAGCGAGCGCGAAATTCTGGATTTAAATATTATGGCTGTAGGTGTTGATAGTTTACATGGCTACGTTTTGGAAGTGGATGTGCATTATCCGACTGAGTTGCATGATGCACCCTCTGATCTTCCATTTCTAGTAGAAAATATCATACCGCCAACAGAAAACGCTAAATTGCCGAAATTAATTCCTAATTTACAAGATAAAAAAAATACATTGTACACTATAGAACTTTAAAACAAGCCATCGCCAACGGCTTAGTGGTAATGCAAACCCATCGAGTATTACAGTTTAAGCAATCAAAATGGCTAAAATCGTATATTGATTTTAATACCAATTTACGTAACAAGGCCACCACAAAATTTGCGATGGACACTTTTAAATTAAAAAATAACGCGATATTTGGTAAAACTATGGAAAATGTGGAAAATCGAAAGGAATAAAACACATTGGGATAACAGTGTAGGCAGAAATGGAGCTAAAGCACTAATATCCCGCCCCAATTTCAATAGTAGCTCGATATTTACCGAGAACTTTGTTGCTATACATATGAATAAAGTTAAAATATTGTACAATAAACCAATTTATATCGGATTTTCCATATTAGATGTATCAAAGACTGTAATATACGATTTTTATTATAATTTTATTAAATCCAAGTTTGGTGATGAAGCTTTGTTACTTTACACCGATACTGACTCGCTTATATTAAAAGTGTATACGGAAAACTTTTATCAAACTATATCAGAAAACACCGAAAAATTTGATACATCAAATTACCCCGAAATTAATAATTTCAACATAATTAAAAGTAATTCTGTAGTTGGTAGAATGAAAGATGAGTTTCCTGGTGGTCCGATAATAAGTTTTTATGGTACCGGCGCGAAGGCTTATTATGTAAAGTCCATTAATAATGAATTAAAAAAAGCCAAAGGTATCAAAAAATGTGTTATCGAGAAAGACTTTCATCAGGAAGACTACCAAAGAATTGTTGAACGGGGTGGTTTGATATTAAGAAAGATGAAGACATTTAGAAGTGAATTACATAACATTTATACCAACATAATAAATAAAGTAGCATTGTCACATAGCGATGATTAACGTTATGTAATTCCCAGTTCAACCAAAACTCTACCTTGTGGGCATGCAGACATAGATTTTTACAAAACAGACCCGGAAGAAAACTTAGCAAATTTAGTCACCGTGTTGGAATCATTTCTAAGTCAGGACAGCACGTAATCTGAAAAATCCATATTTCATTATTTGTATTGTTTTTATTATTTCTATTGAACATACAACATTAATATGTAACGATAGTATTGTAATTTTTTTTTAAATGAAAAACATGTATTCATTACTTGATTGCTTTTTATTGAACCTTTATTTTAAAATTATAAATATAATGAAGTGTCGACAAATAACAAACTGTAAAAGTTATTGTTGAAAAATTTGTCTAACAGTAAATTAAACGCACAGGTCTACGAGCAAATGTTTAATGTGAAACAGTTTTGCTGACAAGATCCTCCATAGTCTTTTCAATTTTCAACATTCTAGAGTTAAGTTCATCACGCAGTTCGTCTTGCCTAAGTTCATATATTGCAATAACAGTATCATCAATGTATCCTCTAAGTTCTTGACCGGTTTCAATTAATTTCTTGCGTACGTAACCTTCAAGTTGGTTTCTGAATATATCTTTAATAACAATTGTTGAGTCATGTAAAGCTTTCTGCGTATCTTGCACACACTGAGCAAGGTTATTATCAACATAATTTCGTGTGGTCGCATCGTCTCCTTCAAGAGGTTCTGCTAAATAGCACAATCTTTAGCTTCCCATGTCGTAATCTCCATTAGATGTAAGTTTGAAACCTATTCCTGAAGGACCTCGCATAAAGTTAAAATCCTTAAATTTTCTTTTGCGACCGAACTTATCAATAGTGTTTACTCACACTCACATTGTTATGTGAGACTGATTTGAAACCATTACATTTCACCCTAAAATATGGTTCTATTTCATTAATAAACGGACTCTGCAGAAAAATATGGATTGCAAAACGTATTTTAGGTGATGTTTAATAAATACACATACAGATTCATTTTACTATTGTTTTATTGGAAAAAAAAAATTAAAATATAACAAAAGATTGAGTTTACTTTTATTATTAAAAAATAAAAAAATATAACAAACAAAAAAATTAAAAAAATAAAGAAATAAAATACATGTTAATTTATTCTGTACAGGTAAGCTTCTTCTATGACCCAATTTCTTCTCTGGATGGCACGTTCATTAATGTCCTTGAACTGGTAGTAAACTAGTCCACAAAAGCCGCATTGTACAAATTTAACCCTGAAAAGGTCAATGTAGTTGAAGTCGTACGTAAGATCATTCCGCCAGCAGATACCTAGTCTTTTACAATGATGACAAGTTAAATAAAAAGCTTTTGGTATATGACTGTATGTTTTGGCTGCTTCACTAGGTTGTTCATCAGTTGGCAACATGATGTTTGAATATGTTGTACTTTTCAATCGCTGTACTCTATTTATGTATTACTTTTTAAAACAACCTTGACAGGACCAAAAAAAAATCCTTGAAAACTACAACCTCGAAAACGACCCTGACATTGACGGGTACTTTGACCTTGGCCTTGGCCTTGCATCTGACAAGTTTAGTACTATATTTATATGTTTCTTTAACATAACCTTGACAGGGAGAAACAAAAATCCATGAAAATTACAACCTTGAAAACGCCCTGGTATTGCCGGTTACGTCGGCCTTGGTCTTGGCCTTGCATCTGACAAGTTTAAATATTATACTTAATGCATCGAACAAAAGGAATAAAGGTGGTGTAGTGGGGGAAATGGGCATAAAAGCAGACTTGCTGGCTCGAGCTCTTCACAGTTCGTCAGAACACCAAACAGTGCAGTAGTAAGATAAAGTTATAGTGTTAGTTGTAGTATCGAAGATGTCATCGAGTGTAAGGTCTCTTCTGGATGCTCTTGACGTGAGCTGCGGTTCGCAACAAGGCATATTGGAAAACATCAGTGGCTTGGAAGTGTTAAGTCCGATGGTATTCGAAAATTGGAACGGCAAGGAGCAAGAAGATGCCGAAGACAGAGCCCTGAATGATGGTCGCGACGAAGAGTTGGTGCAGTCGGTTGCGCAATTCCTCGAATGTTGGACGGAGGAGAAGGAGCCGAAAATCAACGTAATAAGTGATGTGGTTGTGCGAAAAGCATCGCGGCCTTACAGGGAATCTTCTCCGAAAGCTTTCAAATTAAAGAAGCTTTTGACTATGCGGAAGTCGGAAATCGCAGATAAAAAAACCTTTTATTCGGCGATTAAAAGTGTGGGGCAAGGAAAGAAGAAGTTTAACTTTAAGCATCCCTCCACCCCTGTTTCATTACCCGACTTCCTGAAAAACCGCACTGCAAGAGCCGTTGTCCGTAGAAGTGAAAATGATCGAAGGCCCCGATGGACCAACTCCACCAACACCAGCCAGCGTAGAGCAGGAAGTAGTGTCGGAGGTAAAGTCTTCCCCAGCGCCACTGTCGCCGATATTGGGGTGCCGGAAACCTATGAAGAAGCGGTTTAAGCGGTGTTTTGAAGGCGATGAAGTTTCCGCTGCTTCGTCGTCGTCGTCGTCGTCATCGTCGTCTTCACCAGACGAAACCGCTTCTTGTTCTTTAATATGTTCCGAGACATCGCAACCGGAGTGGGTTAAAGACTTCACCAACTCGCAGAAGAGCAAACTATCGGACATTTATCGAATGAAAAAAAAACTTAGTGAAAAAAGTGAGTGCGTGTGACAGTGACATTTTAGAACTGGAAAGACAATTAGAGTTAGAAAAGATGGAATGTGTGCGGTATAAAAGACAATTAGAGGACTTTAATAAATTATGTAGTAGGTGTTAGGTAGTTGTAGGTATTAGCTTTTAATTTATAGTATTAAGTTTGTAAATATATATATATATATATATATATATATATATATATATATATATATATATATATATATATATATATATATATATGTATATGTATATATACAGTGCCTTCATTTCAAAACGAACCATCCTTAATAACTTTGTTAAATAGAAAAATTTAAAAAAAAGAAAAAACATGTCAATTTAGATATACAGGGGGAAGTTTAATTTTGTATTTGTTAAAAGTCTGTAAATCACCTCCTCACCTCCAGCTAACCTCACTTTGATATGTCAAATGGGAACCCCACCTTGTGACACATCATTGTAAGCAGCATAAAATTGTCTATCCAACCGTCTAAAAAAAATTAAATCGGTTGACGTACAAGCGAATAGTGTGCAAAAATGTCTTGTAATAATGCATAATATATCGGCCTCGAACTTTGGTATGTCAAATGATTACCCTATAGTGTGATACATCATTTTAAAGGACGTACGATCTGCTATCCAACGATGTCAAAAAAAATTAAGTTAATAGACGTTATAGGCAATTAGGATGCAAAAATGTGTGTTAAATATAAGCAGTTTATTCAGTTTTATTCAGTTGAAGAAAATTATTTTATTAAATGTTCAAAATGTGCGCCGTTATTAGCGAGACAATAAAAAAGCCTATTTTGAAATTCCCCACGAACATTGGCAAGGGTTTCTCTGCTAATTCCTCTACATTCCCAAACAATTCGATCTTTTAAATCGTCAATATTTTCAGGTGGGGTTTTATAAACCTTGCTTTTTAAATACCCCCAAAGAAAAAAGTCTAGAGGGGTTAGGTCTGGAGACCGTGCTGGCCATTCAATTGCACCACGTCTGCCAATCCACGTCCCTGGAAAATGTTCATCAAGCCACTCTCGAATTGCCAAAGCGTAGTGCGGGGGAGCTCCATCTTGCTGGAAATGCAAATTATTTTCATTTAGTACCATAACAGCATTTTCATCCACTTGATTTTCTAAAGATTGCACAATGGCAGGGTATATTGTGTTTTCTAAAAGGTTTAAATAAATTTGCCCAGTTAAATTATCTTCCAAAAAAAATGGCCCGATGATTTCATTGCCATAAATTCCTGCCCACACGTTAATTTTTTCGGGATATTGAGTATGCCCTTCTCGGAAAAGGTGCGGATTTTCATTATCCCAGTATCTGCAGTTATGTCTGTTAACCAGTCCATTTAGAAAAAAAAGTTGATTCATCACTAAAGCAGATATTCTAAGGTAAATGGGGGTCCTCGTCAATTCGTTGGCACATTAATTCGCAAAATTGAATTCTCCTATCAAAATCGTCTTCTCCGAGTTCTTGAAGAATTTGAATTTTGTAGGGAAAAAACTTATTTTGTTTTAAAACTTTATGCACAGAGCCAGCAGAAATGTTGGTTAAATCTGCGACCTTTGAGATGGATAAAGTTGGATCTATTGCAAACTGTCCTAGTACCTCGATTTGGCATGCTTCATCTACAACCCTTTTCTCAATAGATTTTTTATTACAAACGGATCCCGTTTCTTCAAACTTTCGTACCAATTCGAGTACATATTTATGGCCCACGTTTTTGTCTTGATGCCTCTCGTTAAATGCTCTGGCGGTTCTACGAGCGCACCGATCTTCAGCTCCATAGAGAAAAATTATTTCTATTCTTTCGGCTAGCGTATACACCATTTATATTCACGTTTCAACTAGGCGTCACAATGACAATTTTAACAATAATAAACAACTGGTGTTTAAAGATCTTAAAAATTTTATTTATTGCAGTGATTTCTTGTACCTATCAGGTACCGCAAAAAATATCATTGAAATAAATACACCAGATTGATTAGACTGCAATGAATTTTGTGATGAATTTTAAAACAGGCTTAGTTTTTTTCTCGCAAATATTTTAACTGTTTATTATTTTAAAAAAATATTTATTTTAAATTTAAAATAATATTTTACTCTATGAAGTAGCCATTTGACATAATAAAGTTTAATGTGATTAGGTGTCTATTATTACCACACATCTTTTCTTACTATTCGCTTGTACATCAACAGATTTTGTTTTTTTTTTATTGGCTAAATAGGAGATAGTATGCCCTTTAAAATGATGTATCACACTATAGGGTAATCATTTGACATACCAAAGTTCGAGGCCGATATATTATGCATTATTACAAGACATTTTTGCACACTATTCGCTTGTACGTCAACCGATTTAATTTTTTTTAGACGGTTGGATAGACAATTTTATGCTGCTTACAATGATGTGTCACAAGGTGGGGGTTCCTATTTGACATATCAAAGTGAGGTTAGCTGGAGGTGAGGAGGTGATTGACAGACTTTTAACAAATGCAAAATTAAACTTCCCCCTGTATATCTAAATTGACGTATTTTTTCTTTTTTTTAAATTTTTCTATTTAACAAAGTTATTAAGGATGGTTCGTTTTGAAATGAAGGCACTGTATATATATATATATATATTGTAGTTAATAAAAAAAAAAGTCTTTGATCAGATTTTTATATTTTATAAAGAGAATAAAAATGACTTGAAAATATATTTTTTGTGTGTTATTTCATATAGGCCCTTTCCCACATAATATTAGGTAATAAAAAAGAGTGAATAATCCACTAAAACTACGCAATAGCAATAGTTGTAAATATTTTTTGATAATATTTACAAGTATGCCAAAACATGGTTCGGTTTAAGAAGTTAAGGTTCTGTCGCCAGAACTTCTAATACTTTGCATCTCAATATTGTATGTTTTTATGAAAAAAAAAACATAAAATATTGGTTACAAAGTATTATAACCAACTAAAACTACGATTAAAGTATTTTGTGGTCCTGAAAAGGACCGTTTGGTTGTAAAAACATGCAACTCTTTATTGTGTTGTGGAGTCGCACGGCCCGTCATCATCAACGGCGGTGGTGGCGGTGCTGTCCTCAGCATATTCGATTATGAACCGCCAAAGTTCTTCCCATCTGGGATCGTCCGACTCCCACTCGAGACAATCTTCTGTGGTAGAATCTACCACAGGGAATTGGATAGGTTGCTGTTCACTCGCAGACATGTTGAACTGAAATGATTGTAATAAGTATTGGTGGTCGTATATATAGAGAAAAATTAATGGTGGGGGGTGAAAACAAATGTCGTATTACGTATTGAGACCAAAAGTTGTTTGTGGTCTCAAATACGAACGAACAATTTTGCTGGGTTCCACCAGCACCTAAACTTTTAATACTTTGTATCTAATATTGTATATTCTATACATACAATATTAGTAACAAAGTACTAATATGTGCTAAAACTACGATCAAAGTATTTTGTGGTCCTGAAAAGGACCGTTGTTGTGTGCCCTTAAAAAGGGCCAGGGAGAGTGTGGGGCTTATGGTGCCCCATCATCGCTGGTCGACCACCAGCTTGGCGAATCGCAGGGGCCCTGCGGATCGTCGGATGTCGGTGATGCTGGAATTTCCAGCACCGCATCTTCCGTCGAGTCCGGCTCTGGCTACGGCGACGGAGTTTCGAGTCTTTGTAAGACCCAATCGCCCGCATCGTTTAATTCCACGAGATCCGGATCGTGGTCATACAGCAGCGGAATCGGCTCATCCAAGTCGTCCCAACGTAGGACGTCAATTTCAAAATCCACCTCTTCGTCGTCGAAGTCTTGCAGGTCTCCAACGTTGCCGGCGACGGTGTCATCGCTAAAGATGGATGAGCCTCTGCTGGCGGGTCTTTCTTCCTCCATGTTCATCGTATGAGAGTTGATGAATATATGACTATGTAACTGGCCCAGTCTCATATATATAGAACTACCCCCACCCCACCAACGGATTCTAAATGTTGTGTATTGGTGAGAGCTTATAGAATTATTGATTTTTTCAAAAACTTTAAATAAGGAATTAGATTTGTTTTTTTTTTGTTTAGACAATAAGACTTATTCTTAACATTTTGTGAAGAATACATTACAAAAAAAAAATTAATAGAAACCTTGTTTGGACTGTTAACATTTTCATAGGTTCTCAAGCATATAACTTAGCACTTAAGCTACGAGACAAATCGTCGTTAAACGAATATCTCGCCCCATAAGTGACGATTACTAAACTACGATCAAAATATAATGTGGTCTTGAGAGATGCGGGCGGGCATAGACAACCAGGAGAAGGGGCGGATTTATAAAAAACCTCTACAACTTTCCAAACCTTCCCCTACAAGTTTCCGATACTCCCAAGAGACCGTCGAACTTCCTTTCTATAGATTTTGGGAATTTTTTAGTCTATATTTTCTTTATTTTCAAATTTTTCAAAATTTTTTTTTCACCATTGTATTTTCCTCAAAATTCTAGGTAATTAAAGTGCTTTTATTTTTTCTCTATCTTAAACGGTTCCAGAGTTACAGCGCTTTAAAGAATTCAAATTACTAACTTTCTATAACCCTTTTCTTCAAATTTCATTTTTTCGAGTTTTCAAAAATACTACAATATGTAGAAAAAAATTCTCTCTTTAATTTCCCAATACCGTGTTTCTCTAAATCTTCAACTTTAGTGCGTATTCAGCATTTTCGAAAAAAAAAAATAATAATTTTTTTTACATCATCGCATTCTCCTCAAAATTTTGGGCTATCAAAGTGCTTTTATTTATTTTTTTCTATCTTGAACGGTTCCCGAGCTACAGCGCTTTAAAAAATCCAAATTACTAACTTACTATAACCCTTTTCTTCAAATTTCATCTTTCCGAATTTTGAAAAATACTACCATATGTAGAAAAAAATTCTCTTTCTAATTTCCTAATATTATTTTGCTCTAAATCTTCAACTTTCGCGCATTCACCATTTTTTATTTTATTTTTGAAAAAAATTGTTTTTTTTACGTTTTTACTATCGAAAAAAATGCTTGCTTATAGTACTCGATTTCCTCTATAATTTTTTCCTATAACTTTTTTCCCTATTCCTAACCGTTACTTTCCTACAAATTTTCTAAATCGTTGTTTTCATATTTTACCTTAAAAATTTTTTCTTGCGTTATCTAAGTTCTTTTTTCCACTAAATAAACCCCCATTATCTACCATACTCCTTTCTTAAGAAGCGTGCTTTTCCGTCCACTTTTTTTTTGTTGGGTTTCAAATAAATATAAAACTACTACTTCTCTCACTACAAATTTATTGATTCAAGTACCTTATTTTAACATTATTTTATGTTACATATAATAGATACATTAAAATTTAGATTTATTGGTCCCGTTTAATACATTATAACTAAAAAATGAGTCCTGAATAACTAATGCTTACACTTTAGTGTCTTTGGGGAATTTATTCTTTCTCGTTTGGAACTCCAATTTCACATCCACTGTCGATGAGTTAATCGCCTCTGGTTGATGACTGCAATTGATAATAAAAACGGGGTTTTTCATATATTCCGCGAACGTTATCATTGGATCGTTTATTTCGCGCCCATAGTAGTTGCTTTGGAAGTTTTCGTAATTATAATAGGCTGCTGCGTACAGTTTCTTGGCGAAATCTAAATTCCATCTTTCGTATGGATAAACGGTTGAATTCAGATACAGTCTAATGTCCCATACGTCGGCGTGGGTAAACTGGGTTGCGTTTTTTTCTTTCTTGTCGCAATTATTGCTATCTTGAAACCTGACGATTATATAGCGCTTGTAGACTTGTACTCGTTCTCAAGGCCCACACGTCGGAAGATGTTTGCCTTAAAGCTGGTAATTCGTACAGATCCCATTTACGATATGCCATTTGAATACTGGCATTGTTTCCACCTTTATTAATGCGAGACAGTATCTTCAATTTTTGCTTGTCGTCTGGAATGATGTGACGAATTTTCCATTCGATTTTGTCGATACTAATTTCTGCTTCTACTTCGCCGACGTAGCAATTGGTAAAAGTGCGAGCTATAATCATAATAAGCTCTTGTTTTACGTTGAAAACACCTTTTGCGTAATCTTCGGCTAATCCCATAAGATATTTTAAGGGTAATTTCCCGGAGAATACGTTACTTGCCGTGTCTACGATATCTTGGTTTGCTTCGTCGAGACCCCATTTGCATGTCATGAGAGATCTTTGTTGCAAACTTCCGAATGAAACCATGGTTTTTAATGTCGTCGTAACTCCAGGTTTACGAACCACGGCGACCTGCTCACCTCCCATCTCGTAGCGAATTTCATCGAACAAAAATGCGCGGGCATTATTTGATAAAAAACATCTTTTCGTTGCGTCTATGGGTTTAAATTTTCCTTCGATATATATGTAACTTTCGGCGATATCCAGTATAATATTTTGAAAATTAATGAGGATACGGACTTCATCCGAATTGTTGAATGATGGAGATCCGTATGGTTTATACATATGCTCTTCTAGACTAATAATGGAATTGTCCAAGATGGGTTCGGAGAAAACCTCTATTTTATCGCTGGTGGTGGAAATCATTTTCGCACTTTAAGACCGATTGATTTTAAAAATTTATAGTCTTCGGCAGATAACTGTTGAGATGTTTGTGATCTAAAGTCTGGACGACAACTAACCTTGAAGTTAACTCTTCTTTTACTTTTATTATGTTTCGGCGGTTCCCCCATCTTAGTCGACAGCACACACAATTGACGATTGAAGCAAAAACCCATTTCTATGAAGGTTTCTTCAGTTCCAATTTCACGATTATTTTCTCGCCTTGAAAATTGATTAGATCACCGCTATCGTCCAAGATGCGAAGAGTAATGTTGTCGATAAACTGACGTCCTTCCGGCATTAACGGCATATAAATATTATTTTGTGGTTCTTTACTGATTTTGTAACCGGGCTCCACGTCGATATCGAATTCGAACAAGGTATGACCTTCCACAGAATTCATATATGCTCCGGATATTATATTACAATCTACGCGTATGATGCGTACTTTCATTATTTCCACCATCTCGGTTGATTCGTGCTTTTTGTCTCTTTTTAACACTGTATGATTAAATCCTAACATTTTACCGATACTCGCCTCTCCTCGGAAATCTATAGTATATTGGGATTTCAATTCACATTTCAGCGTATTATTATTAGCGACCAAGTAAAAGATTTCATCGTTCTTTTCTTCAGTTTAAATCCTCAAAGCCTCCGACATAACTTTATCTATCTCATCTATTTCATAGGCCCCAGGTGGAATCTGCAATTGTATCGGCTCGGTGGTGTAACCCTCCTTCATGTAGGCAAACTTATTGTTGCTTTCGTCCACATCAAAAATTGAATTGTATGTGTAAAATTCCAGCAATGCCAGACCATATTTGTTGTCTCTATTTAATTCGACTGGTGGATAAAAATGAGCGCTTAAGACGCTCGAGTGATCTGTTAGTGTGAACGTATAAGACATGACTAACCCTTAAAACATCACACATCTCGGTTTTATTCTTAGCGGCAACATTTAAAAAGATTCCTCTTCACACCTTTTCTCACTTTCTTCGAGGTAGGGATTCAATTAGTTTTTTGATCTACGATTTAAAAATAATCCCATACCTTTACGATATGGCTATAGAAACAAACCATTTCCTTTCGATTTTAAATACAGGCCGGCACCGGTTTTATCTTCGCTGCTTTTTTTTACAGCTTTTATGGCGCGCACAATTCCCGCTGCCCCACCAGCTAATGAACCCAAAGCTGATAACCCGGCAAAAATTGGTATTAATGGTAATATTCCACCAGTTTCAGGAATCGGTATTATTCTCGGTGTACGAACCTTCCTTTTGCCACCTGCCGCTTTTACCGATCTACGTGCTGCCGACAGAGCTATTTTAGATGCATTCATGACATTTTTTTCCAACACATTTTTACTTCCGGCTTTTAATAATTCCTTTCGAACTGCTTGTCGAATAGCTGTTCCGAAACTGACTTTCCGAACATGTCGATTTTTATTAACACCTTTCCTTTTTGTATGACGTGTGCCTTTAATAGATGTTTTTTTTTGTTGATAATGATGATGGTACACCCATACCAAAACGTTGTTTTCCTTTCATAATGTTTGTAACTAACCAAGCTGCTGTTTTTTCACCTAAACTGGAATCTTTCGTTTTTACTCTATTCCAAGCACTTTGTTCGAGCTCGTAATCCGCTCGATGTGTCGCACTTATGTTGTCTTTATTATGTAAATAGGCTAAATCGTGTTTTTTGCATGCGGCATCCAAAGGATTAATGCCTGGATCACCTCTTGTTACACGTTTTATTACTTTTGTTCCGGGTCCGCAATATTGATAACCGGGAATGTGTACCTCGAATAGTAATTTATTTATTAACGAATTCACAATACCGTGTCCAGTTTTATTGGAAACGTGAGACCGTCCACTTCGTTTGACGCTCGGCATCTGAATGACAGTTTTTGTGAAAAATTATCTATAAAATATCAAATTTTCCTAAGATGCGCGTTATCGACCTTAAACAAAAATTTCCTATTGACAATCTCGATGAAAAAGTCGGACTTGGATTTGAAAAGAAGATAATGAAGAGACACGGTCCTCTACTTCCTTACTCTATTCGCGGCCTCTTAATTGTTCCATCCAATTGTGGTGTCATGATTTCGCTGCTTACACACCCCCTTGGGCTACGTTTCGAAAATGTCTATATTTACTCGAAATCTCTGTATCAACCGAAATATGAGTATTTGGGGAAAATTTTAGCACCCATCAAAGGTTTAGGCTACTATGCCTTTAGTGATTCCAGTAATATTGTGGCACCGTCCGATGCAAAACCAAACTCTATATTTATCTTTGATGATGTTATATGTGAAAAACAAGATGTTATAAGATCGTACTTTAGCATGGAACGTCATAAAAATATCGATTCCTTTTACCTAGCGCAAACATATTCGCAAGTGCCTCAACAGCTTGTGCGAGACAATGCCAATTTTATTATTATGTTTAAACAAGATGAGTTGAATATGAAACACATATTTTCCGACCACGTTTCACCGGATCTAACTTTTACTCAATTTCAAGAAATGTGCTCAAAATGTTGGGATAATAAGTATGGATTTTTAGTAATTGATAAAGACAGTGATGTGAAATCGGAAAGATACCACAAAGGATTTGATAGCTATATATTACTGTAATAATAAGAGAAAACACTCATTTGATTGTTGAAACGTCCTTTGTTAACATCATGAATAACGAGATCGACTTAAAACGTAAACTAGTGGAAGCTACCAATGTCGTCAGAAAAAAATTTAAACAAATTAAAGCGGCTAAAGAATTTCATGTTGTGGAATTGGAAAAGTTTTATGAACCCATTTCTAAGCCGTGGACAACTATATCTGATGTGGTCAAGCAACGTCAGCAGCAGCAACAACAACAACAACAACAACATTATCCAGCTACAAAGTCACATAGTCCCAGTACATCAGTGCAGTCGACTCAAATATCAGGTTTTCCCCAACCTACACATTCCTTTCAAACCCCACACCTATTCAGCAACAGCAGCAGCAGCACCGCATTTTAAAAGAAGATATTAGCCAATCGGTGTTTGATACACCCTCGACATCAACTAATACATCTCTCGCATCCTCAGACACCACAACTTCCGATACTTTAAACGCACACCTGAAAGGATTACGTTCAAAACCATCTCTATACGATACTGTATATGGTGTACGTTTTGGTTCAAAAACAGATTATAACAAAAATTTTATTGGTAATTTAGAGGTGCGTTTTCGAAATGGAAATATTGTCTTATGCAAAAAAGGGAAAAATATTGCAGAATATGGTGGATCACCGGCACTTTATGATTTGTTATTTCTTAAAACACCCCCAAGTGTAGGCAAGGAACTACAAGTAAGTGATAATGTACTTTCAACGTACAAGGAAATTTTGGAATCAACGAGTGCTGTCTACAACAATTTTAAAAAAAGTGATGGTTTATGGGAGACCTGATGGAACAAATATTTACGAATTATTAAACCTCTGATAATGGGCACAAAATTAGGCGGTACTATTACAAGAAAAAATCTCTCGGAAAAACTAAAGTTACCCACAAAAAAGAAATTATATCCGAAAAAATTTCAATATGTCTACTGGAACAAAGCTAAAGAGTTGGTTGATCGTTTACGTTTGTTGTGGAGTTTCAACACCGTCGGTCACACTGGACACGAAAATGAAATTATGTCAATCATAGAGGAATTACGAGAAGAAGATATAATATATTAAGCTCAATATTTAATGATATTATTCAGTTCTTCCTTCGATCTGAAACCTTTAATATTACTAATAATATGGAGCCCAGTCTAGAAAAAATCAAAATTGTTAATGAACTACATAGAACAGCTAGAAAAAATTTTGTAAGACGGCGCACGATAATAAAAGGATACAGAGATTTGTGGCAAATTGATTTGGCTGAAATGCAACAGTATGCTGATGAAAACGATGGTTATCGTTATATTTTGGTCTGTATAAATTGTTACTCTAAATTTGTCTATACCAAAGCCATAAAAAACAAGACTGGTATAGAAGTTACTAATGCGATGAAAAGCATCATTGAAGAGGCATCATATACACCAACAAATCTGCAAAGTGATCAAGGAAAGGAGTTCTATAATACAAACTTTCAAGCCCTGATGAAAAAATATAATATAAATCATTATTCCACTTACAGCACAAAGAAAGCTGCAATTGTTGAGCGAGTCATAAGGATTTAAAAAAATAATTTATATAAACAATTCTCGATAAGAGGATCTTACAAATGGATACATATATTATCGGCAGTAACAAAAACTTGTAACCATTCGAAACATCGCACCATTGGAATGAAGCCTGCAGACGTGCAAGAAAAAACACAAATTAAAGTATACGATTATTTAAAAATTGTACCTAAAAAATTTAAGTTTTCCATGGGTGACATTGTGCGTATTAGCAAGTACAAAACCTTATTCGAGAAAGGATATACGCTCTCTTGGTCAACCGAATTGTTTGAAGTTTTAAAAGTTAACGTTACAAATCCACCTGCTTACTTGTTGGAATCGTTAGAAGGTCAGCCTATAAGAGGGTGTTTTTACGAATCAGAACTACAAAAAACAAGCAGTCCTGGCGTTTATCTAGTAGAAAAGGTCCTTAGACAATGCAAGAAAAATCACACCGATCAATTATTTGTCAAATGGCTACGATTTCCCAACCACTTCAACTCTTGGATAGATAAAGCTAATATTGTTTAAATAACATATTGTATGACTATAATTTTAATTTAAAATGTAAAATAATTAAACAATATATTGTAAAATAGAGTTTTTTTATTTCAATCTTCATCATTAAAAACAATGACAATAAAACATCATACACATAAATAACATTTCAATATTCTTGGAGGGAAGGTCCAATTCACCGACGACTACGACGTTATCTTCAAGGCTATGCCACTCGGAGTGCGTTCTCCTATTCTTTAACCTACTTTCCCTTTTTTAGATTTTTTTTGAAGTCGAGCCGTACGACAGTGCGCTTAATGAGTCATTTAAAGGCTGATGATAGAGTATTTTCTGAATAACTTCGATTTTTGTTTTAAGCTCACTATTATTTTGGTATATCATGGGGAGGACATCCTTGTTAAATATGTCACATATTACAACTGCAAAATTGTAAAACTTTCTATTAACAAAGTGTTTTGTCACAGCATCGTCATCATCTTTAGATTCGCCTAAGTTGGTTATGATTTTTCTACCCATATCATACTGCCCATCCGCTGTAAGTTTAAAACCAATCCCTGGTGGCCCAGATAATATATGATATTTTTCATTACATTTTTGACGACCAAATTTATCAATTGTGTTGTTTCCTCGACTCATTTTCAATCTTTACTAAACTATTTCATTTTTATTTGCCCTACTTATATTAAATATTTCAGCTGAGAAAAAGAAACACTGACTATGATTTACTGGGTTGGTATGTTTATAAAAGAAATAAAACAAAACTGTGATTGTAACAGATATTTATTTACAGTTATTTAATTGCACAAATACAAAAATTTTAAAAAATTAATTTTCCATGTCTTCATTTTCGTTGCTCAAAATTCTATCCCATCTGACACTATTTCGATCGTCAACGTCTTGGGCTGTTGCTGTTGCAGAAACCAATTCATATTTTGCAGCAAGCTCACCTGATAAATGTGGAATATTGACGAGGTATTCTTTTAATTCTTCTTCAACCATTTCAGCACAAAATGTATCCATGTCTATGGAACCATATAAAAATTTGTCGCACAAGTGTGCCCCAGCCATAAAATTGATTGCATCCCTGATCTCGTTCTTAAATTGATCTTTGGTTGCGTCAATATGCGGCCAATCATTTACGCTATCTAACATATCGTGAGCCATATTTCTTAATTCTCTCCCCAACCAAAATATGTATCTATCTACACATTCGTTGACGATAGTCGTCGTCGCATCAGTAGACATCTTTAACAGAAATAATGAACACGTGTAAGTATTCTGACATGTGCAACTATATTTTAAATTTAATTACATCCTTTTTTTTCAAACAATTTACATACAATTTACTCCAATGAGCCAAAACGTAATAATGTTCGAGTATTGTTTCCAAAAACTCTAGTGCCCTGCCCCAAATAAGTTAGAGTGTGTTTACCTTTAGTTTTACTCATAATATCTACAATATCGTCAGATAGTGTTTCGGCCACACGTTTTGGCAAAAAAGTCTCAAATGTGCTATTATCACCGTCATCGTGTAAAGCCACTAAAAGAGTTTTATCAAATCGTGTAGTCATTGAAACCATCTTTACAATTTTATACACTTTGCCTACAATCATTTCGGTAACCTTTTTTCTCTCTAAAACCTCGAAATCTTTGCTGAACATTTCATTAATTTCATCTAGAGTTTCTTTTGCAATACTCATTATTGAAAAAATGGTATATAAATCCAAAAATTACCGTGAATATAAATGCACTTTCAGAATACTACACGAACACAATATTTGATGTTTATGCCACTGATATCTGCGACTGTTTGAAGTCACTTCTTTTTCCACTAACTTTTATAGCGAGTTTTCAAGGTCGAATTGTAACAATGGTGGGGGTAGCTTAACGGTAGAAATAGTGGGAGGAGTATTCAAGGTCAAATGACGTCATACATTTAAATTGGTATAAGGATAACTTCAAGGACAAAATATAATGAAACAAATAACTACATTTTATGTACTTTATTGATTGATTTTTTTCTGCCGTTCTTCTATACGCGTAACATTATCACCTAAACCTAATTTTCTTAATTTGTTCAATAATAATTGTTTGTTTTTATTTCTTAGAAAATTCTTACAAACTATACTCGCTAAAATACACACTTCGGCATGGTCCATATACTTAAAAAATACACTAAAATCCTGAGCCTCCGAATCTTGCATTTCAAATGCTTAAAATTCCGAACAGGCTGCAGAAATTAGAAATTCTTCGTACATTTCTCGCACTAAACTTTCCATATTAACTACTACTACGTTAAACTTAAGTCCTACACTCTAATTTCATCTAACACAACCGGATATGCAATGAAACTAATCAGTTTTTCCAAACAGTCACTAAACCCCAACTTTTTTATTTCACGAACAAAGTCTTGTAAATTTATTGTTTTGCTGCAATATTTACGACATGCATTCGCAGCCTTTTCATATTCATAAGCCAAATCACAATAGCGCGACGCCCATTCTGCTCGACTTTTCATTGCATCATTGAAATAATTACTAGCTGTTTCAGTGAACTCATCGCCCAATTTTTTTACTGTCTCTTGTAAAGCACTATTCATATTATTCACTTGTTTTTACATTCACGACATTTTTTTATTGCTGGTGGTGGCCCATTTATATAATGACGATATATTTGTTCATAGTGAATGTAACAGGGTAAGCTTAACTGTAGTTCCTTGTCACACCGATATGGCGCTGGCAGCTTATCCCAAATTTGTCGTAAACTCAGCGTATCAATGCAAGTTTTTAAATATTCGAGAGGAAAAAATGCTAGATCCTTCTTTTCAAAATCACACAAACTTTTTAAATTACTCTGCCGACTTGCTCTATAATTTTTTCTTTAGATAGTTCCGTATCTGACATTTCACACTGAATGAATGTAAATAGACTCACACAATTTTATAAAACAATTTGCAAGGTCAAAATTATTTCAAGATCATCTCACACTATTACAATGCACAAATAACTACTTCAAGGTCACACACCCAAGATGGCCCCCAACAAAGTCAAGGTCGTCTCGACCAAGGTCAAGGTCGCACACAACCTTGAACTCAAGGTCAAGGCCAAGCACAAAGCACACGTGCACTTTCAAGGTCAATGACATGGAAATGTGGGCGGGGCCAAAGAGGGGTGGGGCAAGGTCAAGGTCAAGGTCGAGGAGTGGAGGATGAAGAGGATCGGGTTATGTTCACTACTATCTTTTTTCCTATTTTTTGCTTTTTATAAAAAGAAATCTATCCATAGCAATTGTATACAAAGTATCATAACTGAATTTTATTTTTAACATACAGACACAACTACTTTCAAGGTATGTACCATTTTATAATTTTCACAATTTTCACCTATTTTAACCTGTTGTATTGGCTTTAAAATTTTAAACTTAAAGACTATTTTAAAATCTGTTTTATTTTTATTAATTTTAATTAAATTAAAAATATGAATGTGTATTACTGTGATGTATCTTTATTATAGAAAAACTTTGTAATTTTATAGATGTAGAGTAAATTATATCAGCTCTTTTGAAGAAGCTCACTATGTAGAGCGAAACGTCAAGAAAAATTGTTGTCCTTTGTTTCTCTAATGGAAAACCTATACCCAAGAAAATATTAGAATATATATATGGATTTTTCTATTTGCAAATTTTTAAGGTTTTTGGTTTTCTTGGGTGTAAAATCCGTTTTATTAATAAAACTGCATTTGTTTTATTTGTTATGCATATCTAATGACGTTTCGGCCACACTTGACTTTCTTCTGAATGATTTTTTATAACTATTACAGAACATTTTTTTTTGCTGTATTATAACATAAAATTAATAAGTTCAGTTTTAAATATACCTTACGTATTTAAAGTTTTTAGCGAGGAACACAACATAAACTACATATTGTTAACACATGGCTCACTTATTAACACGATTCATCAAAAACCTTGCTTTTTGCAACTTTATTTAAACTGATTTTTATTTTATGAGTTCTGGTGGTCAAAGGTTTGGATTTTTTCTACCTTAAGAGTCCTTGTCTGACTATTATTTTTTTTTGGGGTGATTTATTTTTGGTTCATTTTGTGTCTATTTAATTTGTTTGGGGAATTATTTTAGGATGTTACAATATATTTTGCTTAGATGTTTTGTCTAAGTTTTCGTATTTACAGATTTCTTATTTTTTGGAATTGAGATCATTCGTAAAATTCACGTTATTGGTGTTGTTTTGAGAATTTTCACATTTTAAAAATCAAAAGTGTGTCGTTTTTCTGTAATGTGGTTTGTCAATGCGGTCTTATTATGTTTGTCATATTTGTGCCCATTAATCCTGTTTTTTAGATGTTGACTGGTTTGGACGATGTATGTATGTATCCCAAAAAAAATCGGTGGTCATAGAAATTGCAGACTGAGCCATAAAATTAACCGACCCAGAATACTTAAACGAAGCAAAAACAAAAGAAGTTTTATTATTGAACAGTTATCTCCGTAAAATTATAAACAATACCTTCAAAAAAGAATACACAAATTTTACAATAACAATAACCAAAATCCTCAACACCAAAAAATAAAACAACAAAACCAATATGTTTCCATACCATATATACATATATATATATATATATATATATATATATATATATATATATATATATATATATATATATATATATATATATACATATAAATATATTATATATACTATTGTTATAACATACTAAAATAACTCCCCAAACAAATTAAATATAAACAAAATGAATCACCCCCAAGAAAAAAATAATAGTCAGGCAAGGACTCTTAAGGCAGAAAAAAATCCAAACCCTTGACCACCGAAACCCAAAAAATATACATCAATTTAAATAAAGATGTGACACTAAAAGCAAGGTTTTCGTTGTATCGTGTCAAAAAGTGAGCCATGTGTTAACAATATGTAGTTTATGTTGTGTTCCTAGCTCAAAAACTTTAAATACATAAGGTATGTTAAACTTAACTTATTAATTTTATATTATAATATAAGAAAAAAAATTTCTGTTATATTTATAAAAAAAATTATTCTGAAGGTCAAGTGTGACCGAAATGTCAATAGATATGCTTAACAAATAAAACATGGATAGTTTTATTAATAAAACGGATTTTACATCTAAGAAAACTATTAACTTGAAATATATATATATATATATATATATATATATATATATATATATATATATATATAAAACAAAAAAATAGTAGTCACGTTATTAGCATTATTTATCAAATTTTAATTTATTTCTAAAATTCAATAGTGGGGTTATATTTCAAAATTTCGAAAAAAGTTATAAGAAAAAGTTTTTCTAAATGCAATTTTTAGCCCATATGCAGCTGCATAAGGTAATTCAGATTTTATGCCCATTTTTTGAAAATTGCACCACTGTTGCAAAATAAGACTCGACGCGACCTACATAAAACTTCTTAGTTTTGACAATGCTTCATCCCAGACATATTTTGTTTAAAGTAGCACCATATTAAATGTGTTTTTTTCTACAAAATCCAAATAGGGCTATTAAAATTTGGTCACGTGTGATGCAAAGTTTATTTGTTTTTTACCCTGTATAAGGTAACTTCACAAAATAAAAATAAAATTGAAATTGTATTAATCTGTGGTGAAAATACAAGTCATCGTGTAGCAGCCAACATTTTTAATGAAAGGCATCCAGGCAACAATCTACTGTGAATACCATTATGGCCAAATTTAAATCAACTGGATGGGTGGAAATTTCATTTAAAAAATCTCACAATTCTATTAAACATAGTTAAGAAGTCCAATTAAATGTTTGCCTAGATGTTATCGAACATGAACAAACTAGTATTAAATATGTTTCTTGCAGAAGCGAAATTCTGAAAAACACCCACCCTTCCTTAACACCGAAATCCTTGAAGTTTGGGCCAATATATCTATTGATATAAGGCATAATCTGTGGTACCAGGGTGACGGTGCTCCCATCCATAATACAAGACAGGTTTAAGAACGCATCTTGGATATATTTAGGGGCAAAGTAACTGGGCGTAATATGGAGCAATACTGGCCTGCTAGGTCTCCGAATTTAACCCCATTTGATTTTTTCTTGTGGGGTTACCTAAAACAAAAAGTTTACAAAGGCCTTTCCGTAATGTTGATCATTTGGAAACGATGATTCGAAACTTTATTTTAGAAATAAGATCCCTTAGTATCAGAAACTCCATTAAAGATGTGTCAAGAAGAACAATTGATTGTATTGAACGCAATTGAAGGTACACAGAAATATAATTTTAAATTTTAGGTTTTTGAATAGCTTTTAATTTAATATTTAAATACCAAAAATAGTTTTTTATCATTTAGAAAGGTGGAATTTTAAATGCGTTTAATTTTTATATTTTAATTTTTTTATTAGAAAATTTGAGTCTTTTCAATTAAACTATTTTCTTATATTAATGTGTATTACTTAGACACAAACTACGTTTTCAAAAATAGTTATTTTATGAAGTTCCTTATAGAGGGTCAAAAAAAAAATAAACTTTGCATCACATGTGACCAAATTTTAGTAGCCTTATTTGGATTTTGTAGAAAAAAACACATTTAATATGGCGCTCCTTTAAACAAAATATGCCTGGGATGAAGTATTGTCAAAACTAAGAAGTTTTATGTAGGTTGCGTTTAGTCTTATTTTGCAACAGTGGTACAATTTACAAATAATGAACACAAAATCTAATCATCTTATATAGCTGGAACTTTGCATATGAGCTAAAAATTGCATTAAAAAAATTTTTTCCAATAACTTTTTTCGATATTTTGAGATATAACTCCACTTTTGAATTTTTTTTTGGAGAGAATTTAAAATTTGACTGATAATGTTAATCACGTGACTACACTAAATTAATGCCAAAGTCAAATTTTGAATAAAGCTATTAATTAAAAAAAACTCATATGATGCGGACTTTACTGGTCACACTGTACATATTTATAGCAACAATAAATTTCGAAAAATAATATCAATTTCTAACAAAATGATATGTTAAAAATTTTTTAACATTTTTTGTCTAATGCGCTATTTGTCCACATCGTCTTATTGAGACCTTTATGAACCCAAGCTTCCATTAATCATCATATAGATATTCATTTTGGTCCGTTTGGCCTTATTGCGTTTGTTCCAGTTAACAAATAAGTTATGTTAAACTAAAAAATAAAGCTTTGTTGCACACATAAGCTTAATACGAAAATAATCAGTTCTTCTGCCAAACTATTTTCACTAACATTTTGCTGGTAAGATCAAAATAAATTTTTAATCGAAAAGCAAGAGTAAAAACTCTCTTTGAACCGATATAATTTTTGAAAGAAATTATTTTGTTCTTTGTTAACTGTTGTTAATATCCAAACAAAACACAGAAATGCGAAAAATGTACTTTTTGAATCAAAGTCATTATATACAGTCTACTTCGAGGTCGTAGAACAAGATTCTAGCCTTGGTTTTCCACAATTTTTATTCAATTTTCCGGAAAGCACAAAAAACACTACACTTCACAAGGTCACTATTATTTCTCGAAAAAATAAAAACTTTCGCATTTATTTTGAAAAGTACTGGTTAAATGTATTATATTTCAACTATCCTTACACAAGTTTCAGTAAACAAATTAAGAAAAACTTGTACTTACAACGAAAAATAATAAATAAGGTTTGTAAACGACCTCACACCAACCTTGAGCACATTGATTCCCGGTCAAATTTGTTGAAACTTCATTATGTTGTTCGTCATGCATGGAATTCTGATTAAAAATTCTAATGGGTGCAGAGGTCTAAAAATTCCTAGTTTCCGAGACACAGAGCGTTAATATTCTGATAATTTTCTTACTTGCCTACTGGAATGGGGAAACAAATATATATATATATATATATATATTGTTGTGGAACTTAACATCTTACCACCGCTTTCCGGCAAAACTGGACTTAAAATGAGCCCACCACCGGTATAGGGACGAAATATCCGTACAATTTAGGTGGTCGCAATAGTTATATGCTCTTAACATCAGGGGTATTACTACGACAATATATATATATATATATATATATATATATATATATATATATATATATATATATATATATACACTATACACACTGATAAGACCCTATATTATATGGACAGACGTGTTTGGTCCAATTAGGAATCAGTATAGAGCAGGCAAGTACACCTCACCATAAGAAAAGTGAATCCTTTAAGAAATTAAACAAAATGTTCGATACAAGTTACGCCATCTTCAAGAATTTCATGCAAACTGAACAGAAAAAGTCTTGCGATATATCTCTCTCTCTCTCTCTCTCCCTCTCTTCCTCTCTCCCTCTCTCCCTCTCTCCCTCTCTCCCTCTCTCCCTCTCTCCCTATCTCCCTCTCTCCCTCTCTCCCTCTCTCCCTCCCTCCCTTAATTTAACTGTTCCTTTTAACTAACTATAACTGGGGTTTTGTAGCTCACCATGAACTTTATCTTCAGTCTCATTTTTTGTAGTATCTGATAATATCGGGTATTACGGAATCGCAATGGAATTTTCTCCTATTATATATCATTTATCGTTGCTTTGTCTGCCTTAGATTTTTATTGCAGTTTTGATGCATGGAAATAACAATAAAGGTAAGAGGGCTAACATTGAGTACACCAGGGTAGTTAACAAAGTGTTTGTGGAATTTTAGCAAATAGACGTCAGTTATTCGAATACGGTTGTCTTTAACAATATCACAATAAAAATGCAACTATACATTGAATATAGATCATTAAACCAATAACATATGTTATATTTTCTTTATGTTATCCTTCCTTGTCTAAACTTATTATTAGGTTAGCTTGCAAAGTGAGTAAGGCAGCTAGTGGTACAATAGGTAAAAAATTGACCCCGGTGATTTTGATGTCCGTATAAGATTTACGAGCCAAACGGCTTCGCACTCCCTCCAGGCATTATTCACTCATACCGGGTATACAAATACACCAAAAGTATGAAGCTCGTGGGGACTCTTTCCATGTTATCGGGTTCTAGGTGGCGTGGTTTTCTGCACTTCCTACAATCTTTCGGACGGTTTGCGCGGTTGCAAGGAGAAATGCCTTCTGAATCGGTTTATACAGATGCTCACTAAGGCCCAGTCCCTTGATGTTCTGCAGGAGGTTCTTTGGTATCAGTCCAGTTGTTGACAGTATGATGGGAATCGTGTGGACGCTGTTCATTGCCCACTATCTGCGGATTTGCACCTCCAGATCTCTGTATTTGGCGAACTTCTCATTGTATTTTGGTCTTGGGTTGTTGTTATTAGGTATAGCAATGTCAATCAGTGTAGTTCGCCTGGAAATTTTATCTGTTAGTATAATGTTTGGCCTGTTATAAGCAACTGTTTGATCTGTTAGGCCGTTCGATCCCAGTATAACTTGAACTCGTTATTTTCAAGAATAGGCTCTGGATTATATTTGTAGTAAGGCACTTTTCCTACCTGCAATAGTTTTAACTTATCTGCTAACTCTTGGTAGAGCATCTTAGCGGCTGAATCGTGTCTTTCCTTACACCCGGTTGCGGCAAACGCTTGGCATCCTCCAGTTATTTGCTGGATCGTCTCTGATGTTCGACAGTCATATCTACATTGGTCATTTTCTATTGAGGGATCTCTGATAATGAACTTCCGATAGTTCCTCGTCGGAATAACCTGGTCTTGGATAGCTAACAAGAAACCTTCCGTTTCCGAAAACATCCGTCCTGAAATCAACCAGTGGTTCGACGCCAAGTTGTCGACATTGTCCTGGTTGACCTCATTTGGATGCCGTCCATGAAGTGGCTTCTGTAGCCAGGCTTGTAACTTCTCTTCATCTGTTCGGTGGTGAGAAGCAATATCCCGTTATAGAAGGTAAGTTTATTATTTGTTGATCGAGCTGCTTACCAATATTGACCAATCCTCTTCCTCCTTGATGTCTTGGAAGCATTGTACGTTCAATGGCACTCCGAGGTTGGTGTTTGTGTGCTTTTGTTAGGAGTGTTCTTATTTTTCTTTGCAGGTTTTTGATGTCCGTCCTGCTCCATTTTACTATTCCAAAAAAGTAGCTAAGCGCAGAGCATGCTTACGTGTTAAGCGCCTTATACAAATTTCTACTATTTAGACTAATTCGTAACACCCGTCTTACCCTCCTGACAAATTCGGTTGTCAATTCGGCCTTTATAGTGCGATGGTTAATTCGTTTAGCCTGTTTCATACCGAGGTATTTGTATGTTTGTTCTGCTTTCATTGAAGCAATGGTCTCACCGTTCGGCATCTCAAATTCTCCCGGTTGTATTTTCCCTTTAACGATGTTTAAAATACGGCACTTGTCAAGTCCTGCATTCCGATATCCCCGGAGAACTCCTCGACAAATTTGAGCATTTTCTCCAGCTGGTTTTTGGTAGCAGCCATCAGTTTAAGATCATTCATGTATAGAAGATGATTCACTCTTACTACCTCTTCGTTGTTATTTCTAATACTAAAGCCGTATCTGGTGGAGTTCAAATGGCGTGATAGTGGGTTCATTGCAAGGCAGAACCACAATGGGCTAAGTGAATCGCCTTGAAATATTCCTCTTCGTATCAGAATGGTGTTAGTTTCGATGGTGTCGCTGGATGGCACTTGCAATTGGATCCTAGTTCTCCAGGTTGACATGATGCGTTCTAAAAAGGAAACAAAATTTTTATTGACCCTATACATTCTCAATATAGTTTTGAGCCACTCGTGTGATACTGAGTCGAAGGCCTTCTTATAATCCACGTAGGCAGCAAAGAGGTTCCTTCGGTTGGTACAGGCCTGGTTACATATGACAGAGTCAACAATCAGTTGTTCCTTGCATCCCGTTGCTCCCCTCGTGCATCCTTTCTGTTAAGTTGCAATGATGTTATTTTGCTCACAATGTGAATAGATGCGTTGGGTCAAGCAGGAGGTGGCCGCCTTATACAGTGTGGGAAGGCAGGTGATTGGCCTATACTTAGCCGGGTCATGTTATGATTATTATTATTATTGTTATCCAAATCCCCATTTTTTTTATTTATTTGTTATTTATCATTATTCTGAAGTGTTTTTAAATATTTTAATATTAGATATTTATTTTATTATATGAATCTATCTTAATAAAATTAAATGAAATTACAGGTCCCTATTTCAAAAATTTCTGAATAATAAAAAGAAAAATATTCAAAATCTAATTAAACCCGTGTTGCACATTGTTGATATAAGAATAAAAAGAGTTTTGAAAATTAATATTAGAAAATCAGGATCGTATTTAAAAACATGAAGTTACTGATGATTGCTCTAAGAAGAAATGTTAAACAAAAGATTCGATAACGACATTTTTAAGCCCATTAAAATTTCCTGCAAAAGTTTCATCGTTATCACTCTAACTTTAATATTATATTCAGAAAAAAATAGAATTAGCTAGATAAGTTCCACAATTTTTATTCAATTTTCCGGAAAGCACAAAAAAACATTACACTTCACAAGGTCACTTTTATTTCTCGAAAAAATAACAACTTTCGCATTTCTTTTGAAAAGTACTGGTTAAATGTATTATATTTCAACCATTCTTACACAAGTTTTAGCAAACAAATTAAGAAAAACTTGTACTGACAACGAAAAATAAAAATAAAGTTTGTAAAGGACCTCACACCAACCTTATGCAAATTGATTCCCGGTCAAATTTGCTGAAACTTCAGTATGTTGTTCGTCATGCATGGAATTCTGATTAAAAATTCTAATGGGTGCGGAGGTCCGAAAATTCCTGGTTTCCGATATACAGAACGTCAAATTTGTAGTAATACGGATAGGCTATCCCCCGTTCAAGTAGGCAGGTTGTCGTGGAACCGGTTTCCCGGTCAAATTGCCGAAACTTCAGTATATTATTCTCCTTGAGATCCTGATGAGAAGCTCTACTGAGCATGAAAATTCCTATTTTCCGAGATACAGAGCGTTAATATTCTGATAATTGTCTTACTTGCCTACGGGAATGGGGAAACAAATATATATATATATATATATATATATATATATATATATATATATATATATATATATATATATATATATATATATACATAAATACACTAACTTTAAAACCTTATATTATAAGGACAGGCCAGTTTTGTTCCAATTAGAAATCAAAAGCACTACTTCAAATGGCTACCAGAAAAAGATGGAAACTTCTTGTTGGCAGTGTATTGCCAGCTTCAGACCGGCTTCCAGCTCATTGGTTTCCATCAGTATAGAGCATGCAAGTACACCTCACAACAAGAAAAGTGAATCCTTTAAGAAATTAAAGAAAAAGTTCGATACAAGTTACGCCATCTTCAAGAATTTCATAAAAACTGAACAGAAAAATTTCTTGCGATATCTGTTTAGACAGTATATAAATAAATGCATATTGACCCAACCGAAAAGGCCTTATAAAGACCGACGTGCTTTGTTTTATTTCTCTCTGTCCCTCTTTCGCTCTCTCCTCTAGAGGGAACAGTTCGCTCGTAAACGCCCTACAGTGAGCTTTGAAAATGGTGAATGACAGTTTACCGAAACTTCTGCTGCCTTACAGTCCTGAGAGGGACTCAACACATACACGGGATGCCCGAAAACCTTCGACTACACATCACACCCGTGAAAATATCCAACATATATATATATATATATATATATATATATATATATATATATATATATATATGAAGTTTCAGTGAATTTGACTGGGAAATAGATTCCTCGACAACCTGCCTACTTAAACGGGGGATAGCCTACTCGTATTACTACAGTTTTGACTCTTTGTATCTCGGATACTAGGAATTTTAGGACCTCGTGCCTACTCGAGCTTTTGATCAGAATCCCAAGAGGAACAACATACTGAAGTTTCAGCGAATTTGACCGGGAATCAATTTCCATAAAGTTGGTGCGGGGTCTTTTCGCCGACTCTTTTATTACTAAAAACTCAAAATATTCGTTACGGTGTTATAAACTTTTATTTTAAAAACTTTATAAAATGTGTTCATCTGAGTCAACAACATGGTTTAGTTTTTGTAATATAAGAGCAAGTTTAAAATTAATTCTAACTAATCAAAATTTTTGTTTATTTTTGGTATTGGTTTAGATTTAGATTGGTTTTATTTAGTTCAGAAAACTGAAAGTAACTTAGACTAACCTCAACTGACCTAGTTATGTTAATTAACAAATGCTATTATCCAACAGCGACAACGGGGAGGGAGGACAATCTTTGCCAAAAAAGGACATTGGAAAAGGTCCAGTTTAGTAGGGAAGCGGGTAATTTAATATCTGCTACAAAAAATAATATGGTTAGTAAAATGATAAGGCCAAAATTTATAAAAATGAATTAGGATTATAAGTTCGATGAAAGAAGGGTATATTGTAACAGAACAATAGAAGAGTTAGACGGCACAAAGAAATATCCAATAATAGCAAGTTATTATTGTTCTCCTTCATTCTCATTACAAGAGTGACTGTATTTAAAACAATTATGGTACATATTTTTGTGGTGGGAATATTTGTTCTGAAACAAATATTCAACTAAGTAGCCCAGGGTATATTCTTCTCATCGACTAAATATATTTAACGGGTCCTGTTCTTTATAGCTTTAATAGAACGAGAAGAATACATATATATGTATATTTCATAGAAATTCCCCTTTAAAGGCGAGTGTTTGCCGCGAAACTGAAGAAAAATTGTATTCTACGATCTCGAAGTATGAGGGATATAAAGATTTTTTTTAAAAAGTCGTTTTTCTAGATTTCACTAGTCGAAATAATTACCAAATATAATATGTTCGGGTTATTTTATTGCAAGTTATTTTAGGAATTTCACGTCCATACGATTACTGTTTATTTGTACATTTATTGGATTCGATTCACTTCACTTCATTCAACTGTATGTTACTGGAAATGGCTAATGCAAAAATTATTGTAAATATATACTTTGTTATTCTAATATTTATAGGTCTTTTCTCTCGGGGGCTACCGTCTACACTTGGTAAGTTGTTAAATCAAAGATAATATTACTCTTAGTTTATCTGTTACTTTTAACTAACCATAACTGGAATTTTGTAGCTCACCATGAACTTTATCTTCAGTCTGATTTTTTGTAGTATCTGATAACATCGGGTATTACGGAATCGCAATTAGATTTTCTACTATTATATATCATTTATCGTTGCTTTGTCTGCCTTGGATTTTAAGTGTTTTATTACAGTTTTGATGCATGAAAATAACAATAAAGTTAAGAGGGCTAACATTGAGTACACTAGGGTAGTTAACAAAGTGTTTGTGGAATTTTAGCAAATGGACGTCAGTTATTCGAATACGGTTGTCTTTAACAATATCACAATAAAAATGCAATTATACATTGAATGTGGATCATTAAATCAACAACATATGTTATATTTTCTTTATGTTATCATTCCTTATCTAAACTTATTATTAGGTTAGCTTGCAAAGCGAGTAAGGTAGCTAGTAGTACAATCAGCTATAATTTCACCGTTCTGTATTTCAAAAGCCCCCGGTTGTATCTTTCCTTTAACGATGCTCAAAATATGGCACTTGTCAAGTTCAAATTGCATTCCGATATCCCTGGAGAACTCCTCCACAATTTTAAATATTTGTTCCAGCTGGTTTTTGGTAGCAGCCATCAGTTTAAGATCATCCATGTATAGAAGATGATTCACTCTGACTACCTCTTCGTTGTTATTTCTAACACCAAAGCCGTATCTGGTGGAGTTCAAACGGCGTGATAGTGGGTTCATTGCAAAGCAGAACCACAATGGGCTAAGTGAATCGCCCTGAAATATTCCCTTTCGTATCGGAATGGTGTTAGTTTCGATGGTGTCGCTGGATGGCACTTGCAATTGGATCCTAGTTCTCCAGGTTGACATGATGCGTTCTAGAAAGGAAACAAAATTATTATCGACTCTCATTCTCAACATAGTTTTGAGGCACTCATGTAGCACCGAGTCGAAGGCCTTCTTATAATCCACGTAGGCAGCAAAGAGGTTTCTTCTGTTGGCACAGGCTTATTATTATTATTATTATTTGATTTACAAGCCAGACGGCTTCGCACTCCCTCCAGGGAATATTCACTCATACCAGGTACATAAAGGTACCAAAAGTATGAAGCTCTGTGGGAACCCTTTCCATGTTATCGGGTCCTAGGTGACGTGGTCCGCTGTATTTCCCATGAACTTTCGGACGGTTCGTGCGGTTGCTAGGAGAGTTGCTCTCTCCATCGGTTTATACAGATGCTCACTAAGAACCAGTCCCTTGATGTTCTGCAGGAGGTTCTTTGGTATCACTCCAGTTGTTGAGAGTATTATGGGAATCATTTGGACGCTGTTCATTGCCCATTGTCTTCGGATTTGAACCTCCAGATCTCTGTATTTGGCGATCTTCTCGTTGTATTTTGGTCGTAGGTTGTTGTTGTTAGGTACAGCGATGTCGATTAGTGTAGTTCGCCTAGAAATTTTATCTATTATTATAATATCTGGTCTATTGTGAGCAACTGTCTGATCCGTTAGAACCGTTCGGTCCTAATATAACTTGAACTGGTTGTTCTCAAGAATAGGCTCTGGATTGTATTTGTAATAAGGCACTTTTTCCACCTGTAATAGGTTTAACTTTTTTGCTAACTCTTGATGGAGTATCTTAGCGGCTGAGTCGTGTCTTTCCTTATACTCGGTTGCGGCAATCGCTTGGCATCCTCCAGTTATGTGCTGAATTGTCTCCGTTGTTCGACAGCCATATCTGCACTGGTCATTCTCTATTGAGGGATCTCTAATGATGAACTTCCGATAGTTCTTCGTCGGAATAACCTGGTCTTGGATAGCCAACAAGAAGCCCTCCGTTTCCGGAAACATCTGTCCTGAAATCAACCAGTAGTTCGACGCTGAGTTGTCGACATTGTCCTGATTGACCTCATTTGGATGCCGTCCATGAAGTGGCTTCCGTAGCCAGGTTTGTAACTTCTCTTGGTCTGTTTCGTAGTGAGAAGTAATATCTTGTTCCCTCAACTGTAGCGGCGTTGAATCGTCTGCCTCGCATATTGCTCGATGTAGTGTGGAAGAGTCCGCTACCCTGTGGAAATATGAACGTAAGTTTATTATTTGTTGATCGAGCTGTTTACCAATATCCACCAATCCTCTTCCTCCTTGGTGTCTTGGAAGCATTGTACGTTCAATGGCACTCCGAGGGTGATGTTTTTGTGCTTTTGTTAGGAGTGTCCTTATTTTTCTTTGAAGGTTTTGGATGTCCGTCCTGCTCCATTTTACAATTCCAAAGGAGTAGCTCAGCGCTGAGCAAGCATACGTATTGAGCGCCTTAAACAAATTTCTACTATTTAAATTAGTTCGTAGTACCCGCCTTACCCTCCTGACAAATTCGGTTGTCAATTCAGCTTTCATAGTGCCATGGTCAATTCTTTTAGCCTGTTTCATACCTAGATATTTGTATGTTTGGTCTGCCTCCATTGCAGCTATAGTTTCACCGTTCTGTATTTCAAAAGCCCCCGGTTGTATCTTCCCTTTAACGATTTTCAAAATACGGCACTTGTCAAGTCCAAATTGCATCCCGATATCCCCCGAGAACTCCTCTACAATTTTAAACATTTGTTCCAGCTGGTTTCTGGTAGCAGCCATCAGTTTAAGATCATCCATGTATAGAAGATGATTCACTCTGACTACCTCTTCGTTGTTATTTCTAACACTACATATCTTTATTTTATTTATTAATAATATCACTTTTCACATTTCTCATGTAACCTGAAGTATTACGAAGGCTGATTTTTATGCTTTACTTCTGGCCTACTTTAGTGTTGTGTACGAAAATGTGTTTATTGCACATACAAACTAAAACTTCTCTTAAAAGATTTTTCGCACCACAAGATAGACGCGTAATCTAATGAATGCAGTATGCCTTTAGAAAACGTCAATTAAAATTTTCAACGACTTAAAAAATACTTTGGAACACTCTGTTATTTCGTATGACATTGTGAAACAATGGTGCCTTGAATTTAAGTGTGGTAGAACTTCATGCAAAGACTCCCAGTTGACAAACTAGAAGAAAATATTTATGTAATAAAGTTCCTATGCAATGAAGAAGTCATCACTGCCGTAAATTAGTGATTCGAGTAAGTTAGACAACTTACTTTACAGAAAAAATATTGCGGCACCATTGAGAGAAATGTATAGAAATTAAAGGCATCTATGTTGAATAATGAGGTATAATTTTTGACAGTTCTTATTGTAAATAGGTCAGAAGTGGGATAAAAGTCAACCCTCGACCAGATATACACTAGTTCTAGTTGAATTGTTTATTGGTGTTAATTCGCAAAATAAGTTCTGCAATGTTACCTTAAAGTTAAAATCATTAAATTAAATTGACAGTTGACTTTAAGATAACAAATTAAATTTCAAAATGGCATTTGCAACATTAAAATAACAAATATTATTTTTAGGTAAAAATTTGGATCAGTAATAAAAAATTATTTTACTTGGACTGCTTATTATTTCGTACGTTTTATGTGCACCTTTTATATATGGATTAAAGTCCCAAAATTCGATTTATCTGGCTTTATATCATTCTTTTTTTTGCAAATGCCACGATCAAAATTTTTTTTCATTAACGTATAATTTAATGTTTTAGATTATGGTGATGATGCACCCGAACGGGGTGGAGCATCGCAAGGTATGTAAATTTAAAGAAAGAAATAATCCAACTAAAAATTATAATTTTGTTTTTTGTTGTTGGCTATCAAATGTAAAGACTTAAGCAACATTTAAAGCTTATATATATGGTAGCCCAGAAATTTATTTATGGCTCTGGATCTCTTTCATCGTACTGACCTGTGCTAATTTCAATAAGCATGTTTGTTATGTCTTGTAGGGGAAATGTGGGTATCTCTGCCAAATATTTTTACCAAACATTATGTTAATACATTCCATTAAAAAGAAACCAAAAAATTTTAAAAATTCTATAACAATACTGAATTGTTGTAATTATTATGATAATGCTGACTTATAAAATATAAGATGCAATTCAAAAAAGGTCTCAAGAGTACAATATTAGCATGATAAATTCTGACATTCGTATCATAGTTTAACAGTAAGTCTGCAATGATATTGTTAATGTAAGTGATTTTAATGTTAATGTAGATTGTATGTTTAATTTACGTAAAATGTTATATCGACAATTAAGAATTTTAATTTAAAGTAATTCTTTTTCAAGGAAATATTTTAATACATTAGTCTTTTTCGTCAGTCATGCATGCATAAAGTTTTTTTTTAAATAACTTGATTTATGCAATGATACCTGTATTTCCCCTACTAAAATCATTGCTAATATAAAAAGTGAATATACGTACGTCAAAAACAACCGATGGCTATAAATGCATTTGGTAAGTATGCTATGATATAAAAAAAACAATGTTGTGACAATTTTAATGGTAATTGATTCATAGTTAATTTGAAACTGACAAACATAAAGAAAATGAATTTAAATGTCTCATTCTGAAGTTGGTTTCTCAGAGGTCTGTTCTTTTCATTGCATGATATTCTTTGACGAATTTTGAATATTTTGATTATTAAAATAAGTATAAAGAATTAGATAAGTAGAACAAATTTAATACTTTTTTCTGGCTCTTTCTTATCTACCACTTAGGTTTCGTATATATTGAATATGATTATATGCAGGTATTATAATATTTATTGTAATTCGACGCAAAAAATCGAAAATAGAAGCTATAAAAATGATTTTCAATTTAATAAATTACTTTAATAAGTTATACTACTGAACCTGACTAAACATCAAATCTCAATTCTAGTCAAGAAGAAATATGAATAAACTAAAAAATCAATATCCGTACATAGGAAGCGTTTTTCTAATGAACTAATATTATAAAATTAAAAGATGGCAAATAAATAATAAAACAAAGCAAATCATCCGAAATACATTCACCATTCTGCACTTAAACATTTAGTATTTTTCCTCTATTCTGCCAGTTCGTGGTAATTTTTTTCATGTATTTTCTTGCTGTCCTGTAATACTACCTTGAAATATATGCTAGGGATTGTATCTAAGCTTCTTCTACTCGGTATGAGTTGAAAACATACGTTACTTTTCATAGCGATTTTACGCCTGCCCAAATGGATTCGATGGTATTAAACCGACACAGGTATGGTGGAAATTACAAAGCCTCATAACTAACACGGAAGGTACTTGAAGTGTCTGACTCTGACTTTAATGAAACTTCAATATGTTGTAGAGGATGCAAAAATAAGAGACAAGTGTTTTTTTATCTGCGGAAATTAATTATAACGGGGTGAAAACCGCCCCTAAAGTTGACCCCTAAATACAATATTTTCGAAATATCTCAGGTTTTAAGTGCGGTATTTTTACAAAACAAAATGAAAATGACTTGTTATTGAAAGTGATATTAAACTTTGGTATTTGTACCTCCTCTAGGGTAATCTTCCCTTATTTTTTATTAGGGTAAATCATATATTTGTGCAAGCAATTTAATTCTAAAAATTACGAAATTTAAAGGAATTGTTTGAAAATATTTTTTTCTCGAATATCATAAGGTACTTAAGTTAATGGGTTTCGGGTTTTCTAAAGTTAATCTAATAAAGGAGGGTTAGCCACCCCCCATATACTTTTTTTTAAATGTCAATTTATAACTGAGATATTTCTACAAAACAAAATGGAAATTACTTGTTATTTGAAATGATATTGAGAACTATGGTAGTTTCATCCTCTAGGAAATCATCCCTTATTGTTTATAAGTGTATATCATCTATTCATACACGGAATTTAATTCTGAAATGTACGAAATTTGTTGAAATTATTTAAAGATATTTTTCCCACGAATACCGTAATTAATTCAAGTTGACATCTTTCGGGGTTTCCAAAAATAAGGTGGTAAAAGAGGGTGAGTCAACCCCAAATATATTTTCTTAATATCTCAAGTTCTAATCAAGATATCTCTACCAAACAGAACAAAAATTACTTGTCATTCGAAATGATGTTTAACTATGGTATTCTCACTCCCAAGGATATCCTTATTTATTATTAGGATAAATGATATATTTGCGCAAGTAATTTAATTTTAAAAATTACGAAATTTATTGGAATTGTTTGAAAATATTTTTTCCCGAATACTATAAGTAACATAAGTTGACGGCTTTCGGGGTTTCTAAATATAAACTAGTAAAAGGTGGTGACCCCCCCCCCCTAAATAATCTTTTTAATATCTATAAGAGTAAACACCTATTCGCGCACGGAATTTAACTCTAAAAATTACGAAATTTAATGAAATTGAAATATTTTTTTTCACGAATAACATAATTAACACGTCAACTTCAGTTACCTATGGTATTCGTGAAAAAATATTTTCAAACAATTCCATTAAATTTCATAATTTTCAGAATTAAATTACGTTCGCAGATATATGGTCTACCCTAATAGAAATAAAGGATGATATTCTTGGGAGTGAAAATACCATAGTTTAACATCATTTCGAATAACAAATAGTTTACATTTTATTTTGTAGAGATATCTTAATTAGAAATTGAGATTTTACAAAAAGTATTTAGGGATTATTCGCCCTCTTTTACTAGTTTATTTTTGAAAACCTTAAAATATGTCAACTTGAGTTAATTATGATATTCGTGAAAAAAATATTTTCAAACAATTTCGTAATTTTTTAAATTAAATTACTTGCCCGAATAGATGGTTTACCTTGATAGAAAATAAAGGATGATATCCTTGGGGTGGAAATATCATAGTTAAACACCATTTTAAGTAACAAGCAATTTCCATTTTCTTTGTAAAGATATCTCAATTAGAACTTGAGATTTATAAAAATGTATTTGGGGGTGGCCCAACCCCCTTTGCTGGATTATTTTCGGAAACCCCGAAACAAGTCAACTTAAGTTACTTATGGTATTCGTGTAAAAAATATTTTAAAACAATTTCATTTAATTTCGTAATTTTTAGAATTAAATTACGTGCGTAAATATATGGTTTACCCTAATAAAAAATAAGGGATGATATCCTTGGGACTGAAAATACCATAGTTTAACATTCTTTCGAATAAAAAGTAATTTTCAATTTGTTTAGTATAGATATCTTATTTAAAACTTAAGATAATAATCAAAAGGATTTGGAGGTGACTCACCCTCTTTTACTAGTTTATTTTTGGAAACTCCGAAACAGGCAACTTGAGTTAATAATGGTATTCGTGACGAAAATATTTTCAAAAAATTTCATAAAATTTCGTAATTTTTAGAATTAAATTACATTTGCAAATTGATTGTTTATTACCCTTCTAAAAAATAAGGGATGATTTTTGGGGGATCAGAAAAAATCATCGTTTAACATCATTTCAAAAAACATTCCCATTTTGTTTTGTAAAGATATATCAATTCGACATTAGATTTAAAAAAAAAGTATTTGAAGGTAGCTCGCCCTCTTTTGCTAGTTTATGTTTAGAAAACCCTGACGCCCTTCAACTTAAGTTACTTATGGTATTCGGGAAAAAAAATATTTTTAAACAATTCCATTAAATTTCGTAATTTTTAGAACCTGCGCAAATATATGGTTTACCCTAATAAAAAATAATGGATGATATCCTTGGGGGTGAAAATACCATAATTTATTAACAAGTAATTATCATTTTGTTTTGTAAGGATATTCCACTTGGAACCTGAGATATTTCAAAAACACTGTTTTTAGGGGTGAACTTTAAGGGCCGTTTTCACTCCATTATAATAAATCTCCAACAGATAGATAAAAACACGTGTCTCTTACTTTTGCACCCTCTACAAAATATTGAAGTTTCACTAAAATCGGAGCCGAACACTTCAGGTACCTTCCCGTAAGTTTCCACAATATTTCATCGGATTTTTATTTTGACTAGAAGCTTATATTTTATTAAATCCGGTAATAGATTCTTGTTGTTTCTTTACGAAAAATGATAGGACGCATTGTCTAGCATAATTCTCGATACGTCTTCCAAATTTGATATAAGTTTTTCTCCCATTCACTTTTTAGAAAGTTCACGATCTATGTTGTAGTAGTCAGAGCCCTTAGATGAAAAATAAGATTTACTCATGCTATGAAACCAATATTTAAGCCAGCTTTTAATTTAATATATCTTTTCCTCGAACTTCAACCTTGTTTCGTTTCACTAATTTTACGGAGTGATCTTGCTATGATTCATTTTCATTTAAAAAAAAAATTTGTTTCCTCTAAGAAATAACTTTCCTAAATTTTGAATCATAATTTTCGATATATTTTTTTTAACTATGTGACTTATTCATTTGCAGTTCTTGGATGTTTGTAAAAACATCCTATGTTGTGGGTCCTTCGTATAGAAAAATCCTATATTTTTGATTAGCGCTAACAATGGCCTTTTTGGTATGCCTGATTCCCTTTCAAGAACCTTTAAAAATTTTTTATAAATATCAGTCGGGTATAATATTTCTAATATCCATTTTAATACATTCCTCCAAAGTCTTGGTTTCCTTTTGCTTAATGTCGTATTTTTAACTAGTTCTAAAGAAGGAGGTTCTCAATTCGTCGACTATGTATTTTTTTTTTGTGTATGTACACTGCTTACTCCGTAACGGCGGCACCGATTTGAATGGAATTTTTTACGTTATGTTCGGGAAGTCACTGCGGTGGTCCCATATATTTTTGGACGAAATTGGTGTAATAAAATCTAAGATGACGCTGACAATATGGCGGCCAAAAAAATTAATTTTGTCCGATTTTCTCCAAAATTGGTGTGAGGGAGTTTTTGGGATCGCACATAATGAATCCAAAATATTTTTAAAAAATTCAGTATGGTGGATTCAATATGGCGGACTAAAGAATCAATTTTGTCCGATTTTCTCCAAAGTTGGTATGGGAGAGTTTTCAGGGACGCACATGATGAATTTATAATTATTTTTAAAAAATTCAACATGGCAGCCAATATGGCGGACGAAAACTCAATTTTGTTCGATTTCTCCAAAATTGGTATAGAGGAGTTTCTGTGGTCGCACATAATGAATCCAAAATATTTTTAAAAAATTCAATATGGCGGATCGAATATGGTAGACAAAAAAATAAATTTTGTCCAATTTTTTCCAAAATTGGTGACAAGTGACAAATGACAAATCTAAAATTGTTTTTAAGAAATTCAATATGGGGGATAAAAAATTAATTTTTTCCGAATTTTTTCAAAATTGATATGGGGTAGTTTATGGGATCGTACATTACGAATCTGATATTATTTAAAAAAAAATTAATATAGCAGATCCAAGATGGCAGAATAAAGATTCTACATATCTCGATTTTGTCTATAATCGGTATTGGAGAATTTTCGTTAGTATTAATTATAAATTTAAAATATTTTTTAAAAAACTCAATATGGTGTCCTAAAAATTTTACATTTTTCAATTTTCTCCAAAACTGATTTTGGGTGTTCTTGAATGTGTAAATTACGAATTTAATTGTATTTTTTCAGAATTCAATATGGCGGACTAAAAATTTTATATTTTTTAATTTTATTCAAATTTAGGACTGAATCGTTTTTGAGGATGTAAATAGCAAATATAAAATTATTTTAAGAAAATTTAATATGTCAGATGCAATATGACGGTCTAGAAATTTTAAATTTCCGGATTTCATCCAAAATTGGTACTAGGGAGCTTTGAAGGGTTTAGATTCAGATTAGATTAAGACGTTAAAATTATTTTTTTTGAAATTTAATATGGCGGATCCAATATGGTGAACTGAAAATTTTTCCTTATTCGCATTTTTTCAGATTTGGCATTAGGAGGTTTTTGGGGTCGTGTATTACAAATATGAAGTTAACTTTTACAATTATTAGGTTGATACGATACAGTATGAGGGACTAAAAATTATACACTTCCGATTTTGTCTATATGTGATATTGCGGGGTTCTTGGGGCGTATACAAACTCAACATGCAGTATAAAATATATTGGGCTAAAAAATTTACGTTTCAAGTTATTTAAATATGGATATTAGAAGGTTTTGGGGCTTATATTACCAATCTAAAATTAATTTGAAATTTATAATAGTGGATTTGCAATGACAGACTAACTATTTGTTTGATACAGCTTCACTCGTAATTGAAAAACTAAAAATCTAAAAATAAAATTTATATAAAAAAATTGAACCTACTTCTAAAAGTGCGCTAAAAAGTGAAAAATAACCATACATTTTTATACGAAATTGAAATTTTTGTAGTCTGCGCCAAATTATGTCTAAATATATATATATATATATATATATATATATATATATATATATATATAATATATATTACATCTTTCCATCTTGACTTTAAACTTGGTTTGAGTGCTCTGAAACTTTAATAAACATAGGTTTTGATACCTCGCCAGTTTCAGTAGCTTTCTTTTGTTCGTTTTCGATGAAATTGATTAGGTTGACAATCATTTCTTTAGTTAGACAAAACGCGACACCAGAAACCAATTTTATTCGCCATATTACAATTATTTTGTAATAACTGACACATTTAAGTTTGTTAAACGTGAATACTAATATGCATATTTTTATAACCTCTGAAAACTATGTGCTATTTTCCTCGGTTCATCAAAGATTAATAAGATTATCCCGATCATACTACTGGTATCTTTATAATGATAAACTGAGCAAAATAATACTAGATTAGTTTATCTTCGAGAAATTTATAACTCATCTAGTTGAAAAAAGGCAACTTTAGTCATTAGTTACGCTGAAAACAATGAATGCGATAAGTACTGAAGTTGTATACTTCTGTTTCAAAAATACGAGTGGTTCAAAAGGATGAACAATTTCTGGCCATCACTCATTTTGACATAATATATTTGATATTAAAAAGCTTATATAGAGTTGGTCCAGCCGGAAAATAGCCATGCGTCATCAATAATATTCGTCTGAACTAAATCGAAATTAATTAGGTAATACACCGTTTATATTCATAAAGATGTGCCTGTTGCACCGACAAACGAAACTAAATAGTATATTGAAAATTCCTTTATAATTTCGGATTCGTTATCAGGAAAAGCAAAAAATTTCAACCTATATTATAACAAAGATTATATCAGTGAAATAATAATAAATAAATTTACTGAAAAGACAAAAATTATCATAAAGCGCAAAGAGGCGGAATAAGGCCTCCTTTCTTAACCGAAAAAAAAACATTAAATATAACACAATAAGGTTTGCCTGCAAACACTTGAAGTAAGTATTTTTTTAATGGTACAAACTATGAAACGTTATCTATAATTTTTCCTATAGTTCTTTTGAACGTAACATTTATAAAATATACTTTTAAGATTGAAAAACAACAAACAATAATCGTATAAAATTAAAAAAAGAAAACACGAATAAAATAATAATCCTTAAAAAAGCATAAAAAAACAAAAATTTATTTATATATTTATTATCTAAGCACACAATAGACCAGTGCTCAACAGTACAGTGAACAAGAAATACATCTGTAAAACCAAAAAAAAACATCAAATTAAAATAAACAAATGTATATAATAAAAATTTTGAAACTTTAATTATGTTTTTGGATCACCAACTTGTGTTTTTAAAATTTTCAAAAATACAATCAGAGCAACTACAAGAATGACAATTGAATGTTATTACATGTATCGAGATCACAAGAATGAATAATATTAAAATTTAACTTATATTTATAGACTTTCTTGAAGGTCTTCTTAGTAACCAGTTTTCGTGGGAAGTGCCCAGTCAGCTTGTTCCCATGTATGCTTCCTTAGGATTCTATGTATGTAACTCCTCCCTCCTTAAGCTGAGAAAATACAGGGTGTATTTTCGAGGGTTACTTCGTTTTATTTTTAATACCAAGAATATAATGATAGCAATCAATATCATGAATATAAGTGTATCGATTACTATTGATGAATATCCATTTGATTAGTTTATCTCTTCAATTGGTTGCAACTGATTAGTTAGGTCCTTTAGTTTGTATATTTCATTGAGATTTATTTCATTTATGTCGGGTATTTTTACCAATTTGGTTGAGGTGAAATTATCAAATTGTAGTTCTGGTAATAATAGAGGTTTTCCAATTTGGATTTCTATTGTGTTGGTAAATTTTCTAGTGCCTACTTGTATTTAGCAGTTGTTAGGTATTTTCACTAAAGTTGTTTTTTCAATATCAAAGTATTTGTCCATTTTGCATTGAGTATGGATTCTTTCTTTTTTCTGTGGCATTATAATTACTTCATCGGCTGTAACTTGCTCAATCATTGATTTTCCAATATTGGCTTCGATTATTGGACAACCATTTGAGGGCACACCATCTAATAGCGCCAGAATGCATCTGTTTTGTGGATAGAAGGCTTCGTTACAGTAGAAGACTTCTTCCAACTGGGGGCAAGTGTTGTCTTCAAATTGGATTTCTTTTTCTGTACGTGCCATGTAGTATTTTGGGATTATAATTTTTGATTTTTGGACAACGCGATATAAATGATAGAAAAGGTACGTTTGAGGTTTTGCTATAGGTACGTGTACAGCAAAAATTACTTTTGTTTCTATAAATGTTACTTGTACTCCCAAAATTTGATAATAATTTAGAATATTTTTGAAAGTGGGTATTTCATTTTCATAACAGATTTCTTTTAAATATTTTAACATTTCTTTTAACTCTGCACTTGATATTATAGAATTATGAAGAGTATTTAATTTTGCAAATGTTATAGCGTATTTTAAATTTTCTATAAAATTTATTAAGCTTTCGCAATCGAAATTAATTTGCATTAACATACCTTGAAAAACAATATAATTATTTAAGTAATTGATTTCTTTTTCGATAGTAGCCTCAAATATTTTTAAACTTTTTTGTAATGTTTGTTGATTGTTATACATAGTAGTGATGGTTTTATTAAAATTATTTATTAAACTTTTCGATAGTGATATCTGTAAGTTTATTTCTTTCATAATATTTTTTTGATTATTTTGAAGCTTACTGATTGCTTCATCGTAACGTTTTCCGTCATCAGCGTCCAATGTGCCAAAGAGCCTTTTTGAGTATTGCCAATAAAATTAATTAAACCTCTTTTACTGCGTATGTGAGGGTAAAGATTTGCCACCTTATCCTGCGTATTTTTAACTAAATATTCAGTTCTACGAAGAGAGTTTTCGGATATGCCGTGATAGGAAATTGGATTTGTAAAATTTTGATTTTCAAGATGATTTTTAACAATATTAAATTGTTCTCCTAAGTCTTTTTATTGATTAGTAATTGGTAGTAAGTCTATATAGTGAATAAACGTATGTTTGCTATAAACTAATTTAGCTTTTCCTAACTGTATGAGTAATATGGGGTTTTTTTATTTTTAACATTTCAATGTCGTTGCTCAATGTCGGAGGTACTAGGACCAGGATCATTGTCAGGATTTTCAACTGCATCCTTTACCTGTAAAGGGGATTTTTGTTTAAATTTCGGTTTTCTTGCAAAGTGTTTTGGTCGTTGTCAATTTTATGTCTGTTTGTGATATTAAATTTGCTTTTTTGAATTTTGGTTCGCTTTTATTTCGAGCTTTGGTTTTTATATATACCGTGTTTTGATTTTCGAAATCAAGGGGTTGAAGTCGTTTGTCATTTATTTTATTTTTAATTTTTTTCTTTTGTTTCCGCGTTTTTGCTTTGAATTTGTCTATATAATTCTTTCGCGTTTTCTTTATGCGTTTGTACGTAGTTTAATTACTTCGGATATCTTTTATTATTTATATTTGACTCGAATTATTTGCGGATTTAATGATATTAATTTTGGGTCTTTTATTTCCCATATTTCTTTGAAGAATTTTATTTATGTCTTCTGAATTTAAGTTAGGAAGTGTTTCGTTTTATTGCTAAAAGTCTTTATAAATAAACGGATTATAATACGACTTTGTATGCACTAGAATGTTATCAGTAGTTTTAATTTCACGTTTTATTTTTCAAGGTAAATGTAAGATCATCACCGTTTGAACCCGGAGAATTTCAGTGAACTCATTGCTGATTTCCTTTTTAAGATAAAATTTGATGAATATTTTTATTAGTATATCACCTTTATGATCATTATTGATTAATATTTTTGGAAAGTTTTATTGAATTTTATTTTAAAGTTATCTTTATTTAAGACTAATTTATACTCTAATATATTTAGTAAGTTTTAACTAAATTTTCATTACGTTCGTATTTAAGTTGCCCTTTATTAGTCTGTTCTACAGAAGGGTAGTATGCATTTTTTTTTTCATTTTAACTTTTTTCCGAGTTTTATAGTTCGTTTTATTCACGCTCATAGTTTTGAGCTTCTTCCTCGTTTTATAATTTATTTTGTTTTCACGCGTATTATTGATTTTGTATAGTTCAGTTTTGTCAGGGTTTGGTTTAACATTTTCAGTTATTTTTTCTTTAATAGATATTGGGGTAGAGAAGTTTTTTACTGCGTTTACTTTATCAGGGTTTTCGGTGTCTCTCGGATTAATGTTCTTTTGTGTTATAATTTTTTGGAATTTTTCAATCATGGTTTTAGTAGGTGGGGATTCTATTATTTTTCTTATAAGAGATGTGGGTTGATTGATTTGTTCGAGAAATTTTGGTTTTTATTATTTTCGAAATCTTTGTTATTTGAGCTATCAATATTCTGTGGTTTACTGATCGTATGCTCTTCGTATGCATTTGTTGTAGAATTTATTGCAGTAACATAATTTTTTCCTTCTTCCTGAGGTTTTTATTTCGGTATTTTCGGAATTATTGGTTTTGGAACTGTAGATATTGTTCGATTGATTAGAAGGTATACTAGTATTTTCGTATATGAGTGGGAAAATGATATTTCGTACTATTAGCTGACGTTTTCCACAATTAACAATTGCACCAGTATAGTTTAAGAAGTCATATCTTAAAAGTCCGTCAAATTTTGAGGAAAAATTAAATACACAGAATTTATGTTTTCCGATGATTTTAAAAGAAGGGAATATTGGAATGTTTGCTACCTCATGATGCATTGAAATTGCATCAGCTGATCGTACCGTGAAAGGTTCGAAAAATATGGAATTTGGGTAGACTGAATATGCTAAGTCGGGTTTAATGAAACTTCTACCACTACCTGTATCTATGAGAAATTTCGCATTTAATTCTGGGATACAGATAAACGGTAAATAAGGGTTATTATAGTTTTTAGAGGGATTATATCTACCGGATTACGCGAAAGTGCATCAGCAACTTGATTTAGTTTACCTTTTTTTATAATTTTCTCTGGAGGGTTTACCGAAAAAGAGAAGTTTATTTCGCTCGGTTCCCTATATTTGAAAGGGATTTTAAAACTTTTTGGACCGACTAGTTGTTTGTTTATTAGGTCGATATTGAGGTTTAGTTTTATTAGGTCTTGTAAGCCTAAGACTCCGTTGAAAAAATCATGAAAATCGAATAATATGAAATCAATTTTATTTTTTATACCAAGTTCTGTAAGTAAAAGTATTGATACCTGAAATTTAGTTTTTTGAGTGCCTAATGCTGTTAATAATAATATTCGTATGATAAATGCCATTTGGAAAATATTTTTCAGCAATACTGGGATCTAGGATAGATCTCGAGCTGCCTGTGTCTACTAATAATTTTAAAGGTGGGTTGTTTATTTGTATGTATGCTAAGGCGTTATAAGACGAAATATTTATTTCAGTTATGGTGGTTGCTTTTCATCAGCTATTTCGGGAAAATTTTGGTTTGCTTTTGGGTCAAAATTAGGATTATTTGAATTATCGTGTATCTCTTGGATCTCTACGGAATTTTCAAAATCCGGCTCGTTGTCATAAAAATAATTTTGACTATCATGAAGGTTCGGCTCATAGTAGTAACTTTCGTTATATTTCTCCTGCGGAGATTCATTGTTTTCTTCGTATTCATAATTAAATAATTCTTCAGCTTCTAAGTTTGGTTTTGAATTGGGTTGATTTCTAAAGTAATTTCGATTACCTCTATTAGGATAGTTATGCTGATTAAATTGTCTGTTAGTTTGTACTGTCGAGTTTCGTGAAGTTTTCGACATTGGGGTTGGTTTCGGTAGTTGATTAGGAGGAATTTGGTTTGGTTTGAAGACGTTTATTGGAGGACCAAACACTTGTCTATTACTGAAATATTTTTGTGGTATTTGTTTAGGTTGAATATGTATTGGCTGATTTGGCCAAACTGGTCTTGGTGAAAAGTTTTGATTTGGGAAGTACATATTTTATGCATTTTGATACGGGGTGAAGTTTGGGTTATTAAAATTTTCGACTAGGTTTAACTGATTTGTTTTTGGTTTATTAGATTCATGAAAATTGCCAAATAACTTTTCGAAATTTTCATATTCATTAACATAAGCAATGGCATCCTCTAGGCTTTTTGGTTTTTTAATATACATATTATTTCGTAAATTACCGTCACAACCTGGAATAAATGTGTTTAAAGCTGTTTTATTATAGTATTCAATCTGACAATTTCTTTGTTCATTGGACAAGGAAGTATTATTGCTTATATGTTGGATAACGTTACTACTTATCACTAATAATCTATTACCAAGGTTTATTAAATTTTCATTTTTGAAAGGTCTAGCCCTAGTGAGTTCTTGTACTAGGCAATCAATATCCCTACGATCGGCGAAACATTGTAAAAGAGCGGCTTTCAACTTTTGCCAAGTGTTTAATTCAACGCGCCTGCCTACCATAATTTCGGCTTTTCCGCATAATTTTTCTTGTATGCATTGAAAAACCTATTCATTTAATTCTGCATTATCAGCTACCGCGTATTTTCCTATAAAATCCTCACTTCTAGTGATGAATTTATTTAGCATATTACTGTCACCATCGAACGGTTTAATATTATCTAAGCGGGATTTAAGGGGGTCCCAGTTAACTTTTACTTCTGACATCTTGTACAGATTATATATATATATATATATATATATATATATATATATATATATATATATATATATATATATATATATATATATATATATATTAAATTATTTATTCAAGTTTTGGGGTTTATTTTAATTTTACTTTCACTTTGAAACCTGCGGTTTCTTATTCTATTTTCAACTCAATTATTAACTTTTGTTCCGTCTTTCCGAATTATTAATTTAAGTTATAATTTTCTCGGTAAAATTAACATATCTCCACGTTTGTAGTTAAGCAAACTGAAGTTAATTTTATTTTATTCCCTTTTTCGCGCCATGTATTGTTTCGCGCCATATATGACAATCTCTTCCCAAAATGGCCAAGAAGTGTCACACGCATTTCAACGGTACATGGTAAAAAACACTTACTTATCATCTTGCCTTTGAATCTGAAGCAAGAACACCACGTGTTGAAAACACTAACATACCACGCGAGTGTAAAATCTCGATATGCCGGCTAAACCCGCAAACTCTTAAAAACAATTCTTATTCTTCACCTGTGACAGTGCCAGAACCAAAGGACTCAGCTCCAGAAAAGAACACCATTTCAACATCAGGGAGCAGCTACAAGGTAGGCCATTTTCATTATTCGAGATTATCATACCTTCGTCGTTTACTGAAATTAAATTCTTTACCCGCGCAAAAAATACAGTCCACTTCCATTTTCGTACATTTTTCTGATGCTTCGACCGCAGATTTTCTAATTCTTCTACCGCGGATTTTCTGGTCGATTTGACCATAAATTTTACACATTTCATTGCTTTTCATTAATGAAAATTAATCTCAGTTTGCATAAAATAATAAAATTATTTATCGTTAAAATTCCAAATTCCAGTATTTTTTGTAAATCGGCCCTACAGAACCGCAGTCTCAAGGTTTAATTTAGGTACCGATAGCGCATCCGGTCTGCGATTCATGATAACTCACGCCTTCCGTACTGCCTTCAGATGTTGGAAAAGTAATGCAGAAAATACATTAGAAAATTTAAATATTTCTGGTTTTGCACTACTCTTGAATAATTTCTCTCGTCGGCATAATAAACAATTTTCTCTGGGAAATTGTAATATTGCTATTATAACTCTAATATTATTAATTAGTACCAATTTAAACTAAATAATATTTAATAATATTATTTTTTTCTCTACAAGTTAAAGACAATTTAATTTAAACCTCTACTTTAGCTTGGTTGATAATATTTTTTGGTGCTGATTAATGCTCTCTCATTCACACTCGCGCTCTCGTTCGTATCTCTCTCTCTCTCACTCTATCTATCTCTCTCATTTATTTCAGGTTACATATATTACACTAATTTTTATACAGAGTTACTCTAAATTAGTGCACTCTTTATTTTTTGCTCAGCCTGAAATAATATTTATTTATTTTTTCGCTATTTTTAAATACACTTATTTATTCTCTAAAGGTATTATACCCATTCATTACTCATATATTTTATATATATTTTCTCTCATTTTGGTATACCGCTTTCTCACATCGCATTATAATAATTTGAATGCGATTGTTTATGCTTAACTAATCTTCTATACCACTAATCAATTACTGCAAATCTTATTTACTTTTCTCTATAAATAATAATAGTAATTATTATCGTAAAATTTAGTTATTTTCTCCTCTCAACCTTTTTTTCATAATTTTTAAAATGGCTGATAAAAAACTTAAAGGCCTTCTTGCTCAAAGGGATAACGCTATTACTCGATTAAAGGAAATTAAGGACGTGGCTAATGAAGCTTTAGCTAATAATAAAATTCATACTAATTTTAAAATGCGTTATAAACATCTTCGTAAAATTGTTACCGATTTTAATAATCAGCATACACAAATACTCAATATTTTGGCAATACTTGAGGATTCTGATATGGAAGAGCAACAAAATATTAGAAAATCTTTCGATAATGATTTCTATGAAATAGAAGCGATTTATGCAGATCTATTTGACGGAAATATAAATAAAATTCAGGCGGCTACTCCAAGTCATGTTAAGCTTCCAAAATTGGAACTCAAAAAATTTAATGGTTCTATTAATAATTGGAAAACCTTTATTAATCTATTTAATTCAATGATTCACCACAACTCAAGTTTGTCAAATGTTGAAAAGTTTACTTATTTACTTAATTCATTAGAAGGTCCACCACTTAGCATTGTTCAATGTAATCCTTTAACTGATGGCAATTATTTGATTGCTTATAATTCCCTGATTAACCGTTATGAAAATTCCCGCTTAATCTCTGTTAGCCACTGGCGCGAAATAGAAAATCTAACAAACTACAAACTGAACACGATGTAAAATTTCTTCAATTTTTATTAGATACATTTACTGAACATTTATCAGCTCTAGAGCATGCAGGTCATCCTGTTAAACAATGGAACTTTATAACTTTATATTGTTCTATATGTTGTTTGATCGGCTTGATTCCAGCACAGCCACTCGATTTGAACTTGAATGCAGAAAATCCTTAGATGATTTTAATAACAAAAATAAACATTTTGATATCTTATTAGAGTTTCTAAAAAGGCAATGTGTAGCTTTTGATACTATCTCTAATTCTTCTTTCACAAAATCACAAGATAAACCACTAAACAAAGGACAAAAAAGAACTTTTCTCGTAAAATCTGAAAATATAATTTGCTCGTCTTGTAATAAAGAAGGTCATTTAATTTATAAATGTTCCGAGTTTTTGAAAAAAAATGTGGAAGAAAGATTTAATTTAACTAAAGCTAATAAATGGTGCACAAATTGTCTTGGCAGAAAACACACTTCATTGAAATGTTTATCTCGAGTGCGTTGCGCCAAATGCGCGAAACCTCATCATACTCTTTTACATCGTAATCAGTGTCAAATATCCTTACCCTCTACCCATACTATTGCATCTGATAGCTCTTCTACTACAAAAAAGTGTGATATGGGAATTCAGTGCGTCACTTTAGCCAACTTAAATCCCAAAGATGGTCCAAAAGAGGACAGAATTCTATTGGCTACTGCACAGGTTCGGGTTCTTGATTCACGTGGCAGTTATCAGACAGCACGAGTTTTGCTTGACAGTGCCAGTCAAGTAAACTTCATAACTACAAAATGTTGCAATCATTTAGGTCTTAACAAGCGTCCTCTTTCTCTCTCAGTAAAAGGTTTAGGAGATTCTACTTCCAATATTTCTCAAGAAGTAACTTGTACCTTTGTTCCGAAAATTTCGGCGCAACCCCAATTAACCCTTGATTTTGCAGTAATTCCTCAAATTTGTGGCAACATGCCCCCTTCTGATCTATCCGAAAATAATTTTAGTCAATTCTCTCATTTGCAATTAGCGGATGATAAATTTAATCTCTCAAGTCCAGTTGATATGCTCCTTGGTTGTGATATCTTCGGTTTTCTTTTTAAAGAAGGTCACATTTCTAACTCTATTGACGAACCTGTGGCTTTCAACACTTACCTTGGATGGATTATTATGGGTCGGGTTCCTACGACACCATTAACTTCCTCTAAGAATACGTTGTGTTCTACCCTCTCTCTTTCTCTTGATGAAACTGTAAAAAGTTTTTGTCAACTTGAACAAGTTCCTCAAGTTATTTCTCTCTCTCCTGAAGAAGTCGCTGCCGAAAAAATATTTTCTGAGACTCTCACTAGAGACCCAAATGGTCGATATATAGTTCAGCTCCCTTTCAAGGACTCTCATCTACCTGAATTCTAAAATTCGAGAGACATTGCTTTACGTAGGTTTTACTCTCTGGAACGCCGACTTCTGGCTAATCCAGAACTCTACGATGAATATAAAAAATTCATGCGTGACTATCTTGAGTCTGGCCACATGAATCTTGCTTTGCCTATATCCCATTCTCAACCTCAATATTACATTCCTCATCACTGCGTTGCTCGATCAGAAAGCTCCACCACTAAACTTCGTGTTGTCTTTGATGCCTCGGCCAAGGCAGCAAACAATATATCCTTAAATGATTCTCTATTGATAGGTCCGAAGCTTCAGCAGGACATCTTTAATCTGTTTCTACGTTTTCGTACGTACGCGGTTGTCTTCACCGCCGATATAAAACAGATGTTTAGACAAATTATTCTATCTGAAAGTCACAGAGATTTTCAGCGTATTGTCTGGAGATTCTCAAAATCTGAACCTATACAGGATTATAAATTAAACACGGTCACATATGGTGTTTCTTCCTCCCCTTTTCAAGCTATTAGAATGATTGTTCAGTTGGCTCGCGATTATCAAAGTGAATTTTTTCGAGCTGCTAAGGTCTTGCAAAACGAAATCTATGTAGACGATATACTTTCAGGAGCAAATACTGTCGAATCCGCGCTTATACTGCAAAATTTATTGATTGAACTTTTTGCACTAGGAGGTTTTGAACTCAGAAAGTGGGCGAGTAATCACCCTCTTCTCCTCTCTTCTTTGAATGATTCTCTTCCTCCACCCAATTCTCTCTCTCTTGATAAAGAAAGTGAATCTACTATAAAAATTTTAGGCTTGCAATGGAGTCCATCTGGTGATACTTTTACCTATAAAATAAACTCAAATCGTTTACAATGTACCAAGCGTAATGTACTCTCTAATCTAGCTCGAATGTTTGATCCGCTGGATTTTTTGACTCCAAGCACAGTGTGGATTAAACTACTTCTACTCGAATTTTGGTATTCTGATCTTGACTGGGATAAACCTGCTCCAAAATTTATAACTTATACTTGGTCATCATTCCACGATGATCTATATTCCTTGCTATTGCTCACCTTGTCTCGAAAAGTTGTTCTTCAATATATGAAATTCTGTAGTAACTTTGAAATTATATATACTGCAAGTATCCATCTGACGGTAATTTCAAATTGTGGTAAAGTTAATATATCTTTTCTATATGCCAAATCTCGAGCTGCACCTTTTAAAGGGATATCGATCCATCTATTTGAATTGTATCCAGCAATCTTCGTCTCCGATCTTATCTCGATTCTTAATTGTGCATATAAAAATGTTATAAATATCAATTCCTCTCCTCGTAAATGGACTACGTTTGTAAGTAACCGCGTAACTTATATACAGGAAAGTTTTTCTCCGAGTCAGCGGTCTCATGTGACTTCTGAAGAAAATCCGGCAGATTGCGTTACTCGAGGTATTCTTTCGCCAGAATTAATCCGGCTGAAGAAATGGTGGGCGAGGCCCTCTATTTTAGTTTTTAATTTTCAATCTCAGTGCAATAAGCACTTAAAATTTATTGGAACTCTTAAAAAACCGCAACCCTCTCTTACTTTGATTTCTCTTTTCCATTTTTGGGGGATACATTTATTAAACGGTTTTCCTTTTTTTTTTTTAATATGTCGTAATCTTGTTCTACGATTTATTTCAAATACTTAGAAATGCTCTTTTTGGTTAGAAGAACTGGACAAGGCTCTTCTAGTTCTAGTTAAGCATATTCAATCTGTCTCTTTTGCGAAAGAAATTCAGGCAATTTCTATTTCTAATTTAAAATCATTCTCAAAATATTGTAAAAACTTAAGTCTTTTAATCAGGATGGTCTTCTCAGGGTGGGCGGACTTCTCACTCATTTTACACTCTTTTACTACTGTAAATGTCCTTGCTTATTACTAAATGAGCATTGATTAACCCATCTTATTATAGAATATAGTCACACATACTGACTTACGAAGAGTTTTTGACAGTCTTAGTCTCTATTGAAGCAGTTTTAAACTCACGACCATTTTGCCCCTTGAGTACTGATCCTAATGATTTATGTGCTTTAACCCCAAGCCATTTCTTAAGTCTACAACCCCTTAATTCTTTTATTGAACCCGACCTAACAGAGGTTAAACTGGGAAGGCTTTCACGATGGCAATTCTTACAACGTATGCATCAAGACTTTTGGAAGAGATGGCATGCAGAATATTTGCATACTCCTAACCAAAGATCGAAGTGGTATGATCCTTCTGTTAATATAAAAACTGATACCTTAGTGCTACTTAAAGACGAACTCTCTCCTGCATTAACGTGGCATTTGGGACGTGTTGTAGAGTCGCACCCGGGCGCAGATGGTATTACGCGAGTAGTAACTGTACGTACCATTTTAGGTGGGCGGTATGTTCCGTCTTTCCGAATTATTAATTTAAGTTATAATTTTCTCGGTAAAATTAACATATCTCCACGTTTGTAGTTAAGCAAACTGAAGTTAATTTTATTTTATTCCCTTTTTCGCGCTATGTATTGTTTCGCGCCATGTATTGTTTCGCGCCTTATATGACAATCTCTTCCCAAAATGGCCAAGAAGTGTCGCACGCATTTCAACGGTACATGGTAAAAAACACTTACTTATCATCTTGCCTTTGAATCTGAAGCAAGAACACCACATGTTGACAACACTAACATACCACGCGAGTGTAAAATCTCGATATGCCGGCTAAACCCGCAAACTCTTAAAAACAATTCTTATTCTATACCTGTGACAGTGCCAGAACCAAAGGACTCAGCTCCAAAAAAGAACACCATTTCAACATCAGGGAGCAGCTACAAGGTAGGCCATTTTTATTATTCGAGATTGTCATACCTTCGTCGTTTACTGAAATTAAATTCTTTACCAGCGCAAAAAATACAGTTCACTTCCATTTCGTACTTCAATTTAACTTTTACTTTTTGAAATCTGCGATTTATATTTTTTCTCTTAATTTAACTTAATCCTAAGCTAAGTTTTGTCTCCAATAGACTGAATGTTTTTGTGTACTGCATACACGCTATTCCTACAACATCTTCAAACAAAGGGGTTTGAAAGGGGCGGAAAGGAATTGTTAGGCACTTACAGTATCCAAGGGTTGGCGTCCTTTCTTTCCCTGCCTTTCCCGATCCTTGCGTCTTGTTGCTCGTTGTGGTGTCCTTTTGGGTGGTTCCGGATGTTCTCCCAGGGTTCTTTTGGATAGCACTGAAGAGTGGATACTCAGGTGGCTGTCTTCGACGTATGCGAATCTCTGGACAGCAGGAACTGGATTCCCGTGATGGTTTCTAACGGATGCGAAAATTCACCACTTGCACTATCTAGATTTTTCACCACTGCGCCATCCTACCGACTGCGCCAATTATGTTTTTGGATCACCAACTTGTGTTTTTAAAAATTATTTTATTTTCAAAAATACAATCAGAGCAACTACAAGAATGACAATTGAATGTTATTACATGTATCGAGATCACAAGAATGAATAATATTAATATTTAACTTATATTTATAGATTTTCTTGAAGGTCTTCTTAGTAAGCAGTTTTCGTGGGAAGCGCCCAGTCAGCTTGTTCCCATGTATGCTTCCTTAGAATTCTGTGTATGCAACTCCTTATACTAATCATGCCTTGAAAAAAATCAGAAATAAAGCAGTGACATATCAAACTAAGAATAAACAATAAAAATTACACTTGTTAGAACTATTGAGAATTTTCATATGCAGAAGCAACGCATATTTTTTCAATTAATTCTTTTCTTTTGTCAGCCTTTTTGTATTTGAATCTCAGCTCCTTAAGCAGAATACTTAAAGACGATTTATCCGACACAACCGCTTTGTTGGTGAGTTGAGTATTCAAGCTTTTTAGAGTAACATGCTTTTCTAAAGATAATAAATAATAAATACGTTAAAACTATTAAATATAGACCAAGGGTGCTACTTCCAAGGTTAGCTTATATTATAGCAAAGATTATACTCTTACTTTCTTAGTACATATTGTAGAGTGTATCTCGACCTTCAATTTTGGATCTTTCGGGAACATCTTTGATTTTTTCTTTTCGACAAGGTATATTTTTTCCAGGGCAAGGAAATAATTGGATGGTTTTGTTTCCTTTTTCAAGGGTTTTCCTTGAAATTGAAAGGGGAGGGTTTACTATCTAAAAATAATGATATCTATTTAAAAATGTTTATTTCCAAAAATAAAATTATTTTTTTACCTTTCGGACAGATGAAACTGATTCCACAGGACCACCATTTTTCGTGTCTAACTCGAAATACTCACACAAATTAAGTCACAAACTGTTCTGTTTACCTGTGAAGAGCTTCACTGCGCATTATCTAAAAGGGCAAATCGAATCTCATTACTTTATTGTAATTTTTAATGACTGATAATTACAACCGAATAAAGTAGTGCGAAAAACATTTTAAAATTATATACGTGTGTCGGTTATGTAGATATCGACGACAGATTTGAAAGTTAGAAATATATACGTCTAGGTTTAGTTTTTTAATAAAAATTATACATAATTATCGGTAACAAATTATAAAACAATAATTAATGGCTTTATAAAAAACAATCTTCGATTTTAAATTCACTTTAATGATCAAAATTTCTCAAAAACGCAATATAAATAAAACTCTGAACAATGACTTTCAATAAAATAATGTTTTAATTGAAGTCAAAAGAAACTCTATATTTATAAAATGAAATGGCTCGTTTCTCTCGGTCGTCTCTTTTTATTTTGCTCTACCCATAATATCAGATGTTCTGCGATGTATGACTTGGATTAGACGAATAATGTTTTGTTTTCCGCCCTTTTATTATTTATGTACAAATTAAGATGAACAGGTCTTAAAACTGTCGTTGATATGTTCGTAGATTGATGATGCATGAGTATTCTCCCACTGTAACAAACTGTAAATTATCTAGCTTCACTTAAAAATCTGTGAATGTTTATTTTTCAAGTAAAAATGCTTTATGCTTTTAGGCCCTGTTAGCGGGTTTGCCAGTTCTAATAAGCGTGGAATAAAAAAATTAATATAACATTCATAAGAATCAATACATGCAGGGTATAATTAAGCATTGGATCAGAATGAAGAACATGATTCCTTGATTAATTACAGGAAACAATTAATTATTAGCCTATCACTGACACTATACTTTCGCGAAAGTCAAATTGGGCGAAAGTTATTTGGGCCAGAAACACAAGAATAACATCAAAATAACTTTCGGAACCATGTGAGTTTCTGTCCAGAAATTAGTCAAAAAATCACTGTCTGTAATTGGCTACTAAATCAACACTCTATATATCCAAATCACTATAATATGATGTTATGAATTTCGAGTCCTGTGATTCAATTTAAATAGAAAGTCATTTTTAACATTCCGATTAACACAAAAATATGCGTTGAACAGTTTTTATTCTACCTGATGTCCAACATTATTAGATGCGTGAATATGAATATAATATATTCAATATATCCCATGTGTTAAAATTGAATTTCTGTTGGTTTACAAGGACTTCTCAATGAATTTTTGTGATGATAATAACTTTTATTAAATAATTACAAAACTACATTATGCCATATCATATTTGTATTCATACTACTCATGAAATAAATGGGTAATAATGGAAATGCTAAAAGAAAAATTTTACATCCACTTCAAAACTAAATATGACAAATTTTATTATTATCTTAAGAAACAAGCCCTATGTGATAAAATGCAAGAGCAAATTATCTCGTGAAGATTAAAACAATGCCACTAAACAGTTTCGTTGTATAACTACTGAATTTATCATTAAAAATTTTTACAAAGTTTTTGAACATGTCTTACAAGATAATTGTAGACTAACACCTAATTTTATTTATTATTTTATATTAACAAAATATTGATGTTGATATATATTTGACTCAGTTTTAACTGTTATTTTTCAATTTAAAATATTCGATAAAAAACAGCTTGATGTGGCTTTATTTTCTCCCAGAAAATTGGTGCAAAATGTACGAAAATTTGATAATGTTAAAATATTTTTAAAATTGAAACATTTTTAACTAATGTATTTTTTGTCAAATTTTCTCTGTGGTAAAGTATCACATTATGGCAATAATTGAGAACCTAATACTGCCTAATTGTATTATATTCTATAAAAGTAAACTACTTTTAATCTGGTTATTAGCGGAGTATTGTTAAAAAAATAATTAAATTAATAAATAACACAAAATTCTTAAGCCATTAAATGGCCAAATTTTGGTCAAAATCTCCTATTATAAAAAAATATGTATTCTTAAATATTTTTTCAAGCTGAGTTAGAAAAAATGACTTTAAATCAGTTAGTCTTAAAATTAAAGAAAATCTTTCAGTTTTGAAGTATAAAATTTAGCAAAAGCTTTTTAACCGACTTCTAAAAGAAGGAAATTCTCAATTCGACTGCTATGTTTTTTGTAAGTATGTACGTCGATTATTTCGAGAATACAACCCCGACCGATTTGAATAAAATTTTTTTTATTTTAGGTTCCACGTCATTTTGGAGAAAATCGATGCAGTAAAATCCAAAATGCCGCTGGTAATATGGCGGCTAAAAAAATTAATTTCATCCGATTTGCTCCAAAATTGGTACAGGGGAGCTTTCAGGGTCGTACACAACAAATCTAAAATTATTTCACAAAAATTCAGAACGACGGATTAATTTTGTTCCATTTTTTCCAAAACTGGAATGGAGGAGATTTTGGCGTCACACATAACGAACCTGAAATAATCTTAAAAAAATTTAATATGGCGGACAAAATAATTAATTTTGTTGGATTTTCTTCAAAATTGGCATAGGAGAGTTTTCGGTGTGGTAGATAACGAATCTGAAATCATTCTTAAAAAATTCAATATGGCGGATCCAATATGGCGGACAAAAAAATTAATTTTGTCTGATTTTCTCTAAAATTGGTAAGAGAAAGTTTTCAGGTCGCATAAAATGAATATGAAATTATTTTCAAAAAATTTAATATGGCGGACAAAAAAATTAATTTTGCTCCAAAATTGGTATAAAGGTATTTTCGGGGTCGCACATAACGAATCAGGATTTATTTTTAAAAGTTAAAGAAGGCGAATTCAATATGACGAATTAAAATTTTACATCTCTAGATTTTGTCTAAAATTCATTTGGGGAATTTTTGGGAGTGCTAATTACGAATTTAAAATTGTTATATGGTGCCCTAAATATTTTACATTTCTTGATTTTCTCCAAAATTGGTATAGACAGACTAAAAATTTTTTGGTTTTTTCCTAAATTGGTACTTTGTCGTCTCTGCTGGTGTAAATTCCAGATTCTGTCCAAAACTGCTATTAGCAGGTTTTTGAGAGTGTAGATTTAGGTTAAATTAAGAGGTTAGAATTATTTTTTTGAAATTCAATATGGCAGATCTATTGCTTGAATATTTTACGTCATTTACATTTTTTCAAATTTGGTTTAAGGGTTTTCGGGGTCGTAGGTTACGAATCTGAAGTTAATTTCTTTACAACTTAATATGGCAGATGCAATTTTGTCCAAAATTGATAATGAGAGTTCTTGGGACGATTAGAAAATCAATATGTAGCATAGAATATGTTAGACTAAGATATTTATTTTTTAAGTTCTTTAGATATCGGTACTATGAGGTTCTGGGGGCCTATATTACGAATTCAAAATTAATCTAAAATTCAAGATAGCAGATTTACTATGGCAGACTAAATATTACTTTTGATAAAATTTAGTTGTTCATTTTAATGGGATTTACAACTTTATATAAAATGGGTACTTTTTTGCGACCTTGGAATCATTATAAGGTACACTTATTTTTATAAAAACGTTAAACCGACTTCCAAAAATGTGCTGAAAAGCGAAAAATAACCATTTAAGTTTTTATATGAAATTGAAATTTTGAAAGTCGGCGCCATATTATTTCTAAATGAAACAAATAACTATTAACACGAGACATATATAAACAACAATAAAAGAGCAATTGCAGATAATTTATTTAGTCTTTTTATGCGAATCACATTTAGGTAATAGGTATTAGTTTGGCGCCGACTTCGAAAATTTCAATGTCTTATAAAAATTTTGTATTGTTATTATATGTATAGAAAAGTTACATTTATTTTCGAGGTTTTCTCACATACAGAAACTACTATCGTTACTTAAAATTATTTTTTAACATCATTCTAAACATAAGAAATTTTTTTCTTCTTAATTTATTTTTTGTATCTTTAATTAGTATCTTCCCTAAGGATGTTTTCATATTATTTTCCTATATTGTAAAATATAGAAAGCTTTTTACATAACGCATATTTCTTGGCTGAGAAACTAAGTAAAGTTAAATAGCAATTAGACATATAGTGGATAAATTATTAACTAGATCCTATTAAAACATAACAGTTTGAAAATATCTACCTAAAGTTTATTTTTTATAAAGAATAGACCCCTTTATTTTTCTTGCCTTATATAATCAAGCAAATTTTCAAATCACCCCAGTTTTCAAAATATTTTAAGTGGTTTTGAAATATGAAGGTTTTAAAATTACGGTAAAATTACCCTTCTAACGTGTCGATTGTTTGTTTGGAAGCGATAAGATCTAATGTTTGGAAAACCCATCCTAACAACCTAAAAGGTAATCATCAACGTTGCCATGGATAGAAGATATTCTCACTATCAAGCGTGTAAAAGAAGAAAATTTTATATTTTTAGTTCCTTCAGCAGTTACTACAACAACTGTTTCCGCTATAGATGACTCAGTTCAACCTGACACCTATCATAAATCCATATCAGCAGTAGATACAATGGAGCGAACAAATGATGTTTTATCCAATATATCCTGGCTGAAAGATGCTTTGAATGAAAATGGAGACATTATTCTTGATTCAGGTATTTAAATATAAGAAAAAATCTTCTAAAAATGACCTATTTTCCGAGCTTGCTTTCTTCCTTCCTGTAGTTGTTGAGTGGAAAATTATTTTTTCTGATCTGAGAATGAGTTTCCGTACTATAGAATATATTTATTATTCATTACTGAATATGCAAAAGGCAGTTTTCACTTTTGAAGTTAATTATGTGTTATCAACTTAACTACTCTGCGATAATCAAAACTCACAATAGATCAGAAAATAGTAACTGCATTTTTAGCAAGTTTTATTGCCAAATAAGTACTTGCTATTTGTTTGTTGACTTTTTTAGATCTCAAGTATCTTATTGACCTCTTATTTGCTAATATATCTTTCAAAGTAGTAATTTAACGTTACTAAAGTTAGAAAGCAAAAACCTAAATTTTACAGAGGGACCTTAATCATACTAAAAGATTGAAATTAGAAATAAAAATGAAAAAGAACCCTCTTATAATAGATGAATTTTTATGAAATTTTTTGCATTGAGTTTATTATAGCGGGTAACAATAAGTTTACCTTTTAAAAATTGCCACTATTGCGAAAAGCTAAATTTAAAAAAAAACAGTAGAATTATTAAAAAGTTTTGAAATTCAATAATTCCTAGAAGTCAGAGTTTTTAGGGTTGCTGATTGTGAATGTGTGGTTAAAATAATACAATTTTAAACAGTTGATACACAATGGTGGATGCAATGTAGTGATGTGAGAATACGTATTAAAATAAGCGAACAATCCGAACAGTAAATTATTACGTGTTAATCCGAATAGTTCTTTAGCATACATAATGCGGAATTCGTAATAGGATGAGCTTGGATTCTATAAAAATGAAAGAGAATAAGGATATTGAATCTTTGTTATGGTTGTAGTAGCGCATAATTCAGAATGTCACTATCTTCAGAGCGACAAGGAAATGATCGACGAATGCCAAGGACGGTGCTTGTTTCATTCTTATTGGTTGGTACTCCTTCGCCAATCTTCCATAATCCGGACTCTGCATTTTCAGCCGAGCATCCGTATTAATCCGTATTAGCAGACAGTACATATTATCACTGTATAATGGATGAAAGTGCAGTAAATCGGAAAGTGATGCAGAATGCGGATTGTTAGTTAATCCTAATGTTAAAATCATCCGTTTCCGAATCATACAAATATCAAAATTATCCGAATATTTACAATACTAATGGAATGTGACCAAATAGGAATAATTCGATTTAAAGAAGTAAATAATCAATAAATCGACCTGTGTAGCGAAAAATTATATATTTACAACAAACAAAATACGGAAAAATTAGTGTCAAACAAAAAAAAACGATCTTACTTGATGCGTTGAGTTTGGATTTTATTTCTCGATATCATCGACGATGCAACTTTTCCTGCATTTACAAGCTGATCCTCATTCGGCCTGATATATAGAAAGTACCATTTTCATTGAGTTTTTGGAGATGTTGTGGTTAGTTTTAATTAATGATCTTCAATCTTCCGACCTTATTTTCCTTGCACAGCATTTTAATAATCCGTACAGATAAGAACAGGATATGCTATTTAACTATTTGCAGTTTTTTTCGGCTTTTATGCCAACAACAAAACTGTTTTATATCTTATCCGCTGTTTTAATTTTAGAAAATATAGTTCTATATTAGTAGGATTTAAAACTGTTAACGAAACGAAAACATTTGGATCTTCGGCAAGAATTGGTACTATTCTGTCACGAAGTTCATGCTGCTTTTTCAGTCAGCACTCTCTGTTGAAGAAATATTAATTTTAGCAAGTTATTTTCTTAGCATTTATTTGAAGGAATGTCTTCCTAATGAAATTTTAGAGACATATCTTCTTCAAACATCAAATCGTTCGAAGCATTCTTCAATGGTAGAGAATATCTTTCAGCAGATTTCGTTTACTTTTGTCACGGTTCAATTTTGTGCTTAAGCTCACTATGGCTAATTTATTTAATTTAACCTTATTTTGCAAATTCGTTATGGGCAACACAGTATCATTTTCCTTAAGTATTTCTCAGGGATTCTTTGAAGGAAAGCATGCCATTTAGTACAGTTTCGATTAATTTTATTTACCATTATTTTGTCCTACTTTGGTATTTCACTACACTGTGCTTAGGTATTTTCTTATCAGTATCAAATTTACTGCTACCTTTTTTTGTATTCAGATAGATCTTGTTTCTTTCCCTACCATTTATATTTACATTCGATGGGATTGTATGTATGTTGGGTTGCAGAAATCAGGAAATTTCTATTGATGTAATAATATATATTTCTTGAATTTAAAAATAACTACTGGGATATTTATTAGATTTACTATTTTTGTTTTGATTGCAAAATGCTAATGATTAACAAATTGGCCTAACTAATAAATGCATTTTTGCCAACTGTTGTTTCCTGGTGTCTTTCTTTTTGAGCTGTCATTTCTTTCACACGTGGTAATTGAACACGCCTAACTGAAGTCGATTAGTGCGCAAGCAGAGTCATGGTTATAAATGGAGGCCGTTTTGCCTTGATTTTTCACTTTTTCCTGGTTTGATTCAGCCGAAGCAGCTGCAGACTTCCATCTCAATTTTTAGTTGCCAAATTTTTAGGATTCTGAGATGGAAAGTCGAAAATTATCCCGGTAATTTTGTTGAGTTTTGGTGTACCGTATATTTTGCCAGGTTGGAGGTTTTGGTTTTGTATCGGGATAAACCTGGAGACATGAATTTTGGGCAGTTTGCACGGGTCGTCTAAAGAATCAGTATGACCACAGAAGATCGGGGTCCCCCCTCTGGGTAGGGAAATAACCAATCCGCCCTCTGGGTCGAAAAACAACCTAGATCCATGGTTTGGGTAAAGAACAACCCAGATACACCCTTAGGGATATAAACAAGTGCGCCCTTAGGGACAGAACATCAGTCCACCCTCAGAGACAGAACTTCAGTGCACCCTTAGGGACAGAGAACTGTTTTTATCCGTAAATAAATAGTAGAATTAGTATTAAAATTGATGAGTTTTATTTGTCCCACAACATCTTGTCGTTTTTTTTAAGTGCGTTACTTTTTTTTACATTTATATTTTATGTAGCAATTTTTTTGATTTGAGAGCTGAGTTGAACGCTAGGCCCGAACAATAACGTGGAGGGGTTTCTCTGTGGCAAAATCCAGTGGCGCCCTATTTAAATACCCACCCCTACTCTACGGCATAGGGGCTAGCTTATCACTTTGCTAGCTGATGCCGCCTCTAGCTTTCAATTCGGCTCTGCTCCTACGAGTTAGTCTTTACTAACACCTTTACATTAAATAACAGTGTAGCACTTTACCTTATTACAGCCATTAAACAACAACAAAATGGTTATTGCTATAATTATTATAAGTAACGGTTACATATTATCTGAAACTTTTCTTTCAATTTTATTTTGAAATAATGGTATTCCATCAACAACAGATCATAAAAAATTGCCTTGTTTATTAAAAAAAAAAAAAAAAAAAAAAACAGGAGGATAAGAATTAAACTCAAAACCTATTATTCCTCAGAACGTAATTCCTATTTCAATACGATTATCACTGTTCTGACACCAAGTGAGTGGTTTCATTTTGATGAATCCAACAACATTTTTAGTTTCGAAAATTCATATATACGCTGAGTTTTAGAACGCATAATTTCAAGACAAGTTAATATGGTGAGGTATTAAATTGGTATGACTGACGCTTTCTTTTACAGCTAAATTGTAGGATAATTTGATTGGTGAAAAAATGTGTAATATGTCAAAATAAGTGTACATGTATTTTATTACCAAACAACTGATTTTTTTGACAGTTGTTTAATGAATGTATAATCAAGTGGTTATGTTGTCCGACAAATTTTAGGTGTAATTTTTCCAGTGCAACGCTCGGGAAATTATCAATTTTCCGAGAACGTTTTACATCTTATTTTTCATTTTTTTCTAGCTAAAAGTGACGCATAGAACACACTGAAGTGTGCGTCCGACAAAATAAGTGATGCATATTCATAAAAAATTAGAAAACAATTTAGAAATTGTCAGTGTTCATTCATGGTTAAGTTAAAGTATTGAGGATACAAACAAATATTTGGATAAAAAATATTCCTCTTAATAAAATCTACAAAAAAGTAAAAACAGTTTTTCAAATAAAAGAAAAAATTCAAGTTACCATGATTGAAATTCAAATCAAAGGCAGCCATAACAGTTAATTAATTTTTTTTCTTTAAGAAATTAATATTTCAAAAAGAAATAGATTTATAACACAAAAACTAATATTTTACAAAAGAAAAATAATTATTACAAAAATTAATATGTTAAAAAAGGAAAAAAATTATAATATATTTTCAAAATGACTTCCATTTATTAACCGACTTTTAAAAGAAGGAGGTTATCAATTCATCGACTATGTATTTTTTTTATGTATGTACAGGGTGAGTCAACGATTGGATGAAGTAGGTTTGTGTCTTTTCGGTGAAATTAACAAAGAAACTATATTTATTGTTTGATACAGTTTATTTTTACGCAGATTTTAAAAATATTTAGGACTGTACAGGGTGAGCCAAAAAACTAGGACAGCATATAGTTGTATTTTTTTAAATAGAACACCCTATATACGAATCGTATTTTCGATTTAGCTTATAATTCTAAATCTTTTTTATTAAGGGTTTACTATAACAAAACTTTATAGTTTCTGAGATAATTAAGTTTAAAAAAAAAAGTCACATTTTCAAGCATCAATTCAATCCTAAATAACGTTTTCAATTTTGTGACAAATATATTCAAATTTGGAATTTAGCAAGACCAAGGACAAGTTAACATAATTTTTACCTAATATTTGCAATAAAAGCTACAGGGTGTTGAACACATCGGCTCAAATTTGAACAAGTTTAAATGAATAAATATCTTTTTTTTTTAAATGGTACACCCTGTATATTTTCATGTTATTTAATAGAGTAATAAAGACTAGAAAGTTTTGTTCAATATATCCTATACCTATTTATACTAGTTTTTGAGATATTTCAGTTTTTCTTATTTTCCATACTTTTTTACAGAAATAGTCTTTATTATCATAGTAGCCATGTAAAATAATAAAAAGAAACTACAGAAACAAACAGAATGTGGTTAAATATGATGAAATACATTATTCGTTATATTACAACGGCAATAGTTTAATTAAACATAATGTGAAAAAATTAACACAACAATAACGACAAGGCAAATATATATTTACTTTTATACTAAATTGAAACAAAAAAATTACCTTTTAAATACTGAGATTAATTATTTCTTTTTAATAAGTGTTCGAATAAACGACCCTCTTGTGCAATGCACAAATTTAGTCTTTTTTTGCAGATTTTCTCGGACCCTGGACAAGATTAGTGGCGTTATTGTTCTACAGGTATCCATAATCCTGTTTCGCATATCTTCCACTGTTGTTGGTGGATTAACATACACCTTATTTTTAATATAACCCCATAGGAAGAAATCTAATGGGGTGATGTCGCAAGACCTTGGTGGCCACTCAATGAAACCCCCACGTCCAATCCATTTTTGCGGATATCGTTGGTCCAAAAACGCACGAACTTCACGATGGTAATGCGGAGGCGCACCATCGTGCTGGAACCACATACTGTCGAGCTCATCCCTATCGAGACCTTGAAGCAGTTGGGGTAGTTCTTCTTGTAGAAAGTTCAGGTAACTATGGCCATTTAGTGGTTCATTAAAAAAGTGGGGTCCAATAATTCGATTATGATGAATACCACACCAAACATTTAATGACCAGTGGTTTTGATGTTGCACCTCTCTAATCCAAAATGGGTGTTCTGTGGCATAATAATGCATGTTGCGTCTATTTACGGCACCATTACTTCTAAAAGTAGCTTCATCACTAAACATTACCTTGCATAATAAATTTGGATTTAATTGAATCTCCGCATTTATTGTACGACAAAAGTTTACACGACTTTCAAAATCCTGTCCATGCAATTCTTGGTGTAATTCCATGTAATGTTTCACATAATGCTGCTAACTGACGGCTACCAATATTAGGATTTTCCTGAACATTTAACAATAGTTGTAGTTCTTTTTCTTCATTAGTTACTGGTTTGTTGACCACTTTACGTCTTGGATAATCAACAGTACCAGAAGAATCAAATCTTTGCATTAAGTTTTGAAAAGTATGGGTATTAGGCTGGCGTCGATCAAGATACTTCATTTTGTAAATTCTTTGAGCAAGAAGGCAATTTTTTGAGCCTCTCCTATTGTATAAATCATATCTATTAACTCATTCTTTGGAAAATTCATTTTACAATATAAGATGAATGCAAAAAAAAAACAAACTACACTACATAAAAACCAAAAGAAGCGATTGCGGTTATAAATTTGACACACAGAAAAATGTTCTTTTACATTGTTTTTGCCATGGCTACTATGATAATGAAGACTATTTCTGTAAAAAAGTATGGAAAATAAGAAAAACTGAAATATCTCAAAAACCATTATAAATAGGTACAGGATATATTGAACAAAACTTTTAGGGTTTTTATTACTCTATTAAATAACATGAAAATATACAGGGTGTACCATTTAAAAAAAAAGATATTTATTCATTTATACTTGTTCAAATTTGAGCCGATGTGTTCAACACCCTGTAGCTTTTATTGCAAATATTAGGTAAAAATTATGTTAACTTGTCCTTGGCCTTGCTAAATTCCAAATTTGAATATATTTGTCACAAAATTGAAAACGTTATTTAGGATTGAATTGATGCTTGAAAATGTGACTTTTTTCTTTAAACTTAATTATCTCAGAAACTATAAAGTGTTGTTATAGTAACCCTTAATAAAAAAGATTTAAAATTATAAGCTAAATCGAAAATACGATTCGTATATAGGGTGTTCTATTTAAAAAAATACAACTATATGCTGTCCTAGTTTTTTGGCTCACCCTGTAGAGTCTTAAATATTTTTAAAATCTGCGTAAAAATAAACTATATCAAGCAATAAATATAGTTTCTTTGTTTATTTCACCGAAAAGGCACAAACCTACTTCATCCAATCGTTGACTCACCCACCACCGATTACTCCAGAACGGCGGCACCGATTTGAGTGAAATTCTTTACTTTATACTCAGGATATTGCTGCAGTAGTCCCATATTATTTTGGACGAAATTGATGCAGTAAAATCCAAGATGGCGCTGATATTATGGCGGATAAAAAAATTAATTTTTTCCGATTTTCTTCAAAATTGGTATATATACACTCGATAAAAGTTTTTTAATACAAGGAAAAGCCATAATAAATATTGAAGATACTTCGTCATTAATTTTGGTTTCGTTGTTGACCGACAAAGAGAAGTTATTTTAACTTCTCCTATTGATTTTAAATGTTTAGTACTCTATCCACTATTTTTTCTTCATGTACTTAGAATTTCAAAGTACGAATATCTTCCAAATAATGAATAAAATAAATAGTTTCAATATATGCTCTATGCAACTAATTAACAAAAATAAAATTACGTATCAAAATAGACATTAGTGGCAATTTTTAAAACGTAAAATTTTTAATACTTAGGAACTCCAAAAAAAAGTTTCATGAAGATTTATTAAGTTTAACTAGGTTTCGAGATAGAAATCTAATTACACACCATTGTATATCTGTGATTTCAATCAAAATTATTATACTTTTATCTTAGGAACCTACTCATTGGGTCTTAATGAAACTGTATCAGTTCAACCGGCATGCCACAATAGCTTGAATAATACAGATGGAATTTGCAAACTATTACACCAGTGTCCTCAAATTCACAAGGACCTGACTGATTTGCCCACCTATAAGAAGCATTTCTGTGAACTTCAAAAGTAAGTACAAGAATACTAACATTGGAAGAACAAAATATTTTATATAGATTTAAAACATAAGGCAGATGAAATCCCGATTACAGTAAAAATAAAAAAAAAATATATAAATCTTTCTAAATTATAACATCAGTTTCCTAAATTTGTTTCTTCATATTCTTTTGCAATATTTTTATTCCGTTGGTTGGTTAACTAACAATATTTTCTATTAATTATCCAGTAAAATGTCTTTCTGATTGTATTTTGCATATAAAAAAAAGATAGATCAGAATAAATCAAAAACAAGTAAATAATAGATGTACTTAGTAAATTTTAATTAAAAAAATCAAAGTTAATACAGCGACAGGTCAACACAAATTTGTATTTTTTTTACTTTTTGAAATAATTTTATTTTAATGGAGTAGTTCACATATACTAAAACTAAAAAAATATTCTTATATAGATTGAAAATATTTATTACATAAAGCTCAAATATAGCAAAAAATCTTATGTACTTAGAAATCAGATCTGAAAACTAGGGTTAATATTTAACATAATGTTACAATATTATTTGAAAAAATCATGACCAAACCCATTCATGAAATTAGCAGTACAATTTATTCAGAAACTTAAAAAATTTAATTCAAATCATTTTCTTTTAAAATGATTATGCACTTAATGCTTGTTGGAAGCAAAGTAAACTGGAGAATGTTAAAGCTAAAAGAGAAATCTTTAGAAAATAAAACATTTAATAACCTTTACTTGAAATGAAATTTAAATTTTGTGCCTTAAAAAATAGCACGGCTAACATATTACGTAGTAATGGGGATAATATCAACTTTCAAATATATTATTTCTAACAAATAGGAAACTGATGTTAGCAAATTACACAAGGAATGAAAATGTATAAATTTAGATGTTGAACATATTCCTTTCAAAGGCGAATTTAAAAATTCAGGAAAAGAAATCGGTAGAAGTATTATGACAAACTGTTGCAATACATATATATATATCATTTTTTCTTAATTTTGTATTTTCTTGGGTTTAGGTTCTATTTTTTTTTTACCTGTAAAACAAATATGTGACACATTCAAATTTAAAAATGTAGGAAATAGATCCAAATGCTTGCATCTTAATAAAAAAATTCTTCTGTTTTTTTGAGCGGCAAGCTTGGTGTAAGATTTTGATAATTCTTTAAGAATCATTACCACGTGCGGCCCATGTGATGCTTCTATCTCCTTATAAAATGCCATAATGGATGTTTTGTTCTAGTAGCTTCAACCCAAACTATCAATGTTTATTTTCTTGATTCTTTAAGAAAAAATGATATAATCTATGGTTCAAGAATCAAGAAAATAAATATATATATATATATATATATATATATATATATATATATATATATATATATATATATATGAGCAATTATTATTTATAACATGGGTGTAGATTCGCATGTAACAACTCCCCCTTTTAAATAAAAGTTGTTGCCTTGCAGCAACTTTTTAATCTTCTTATCGGAGTTCCATTTCCTCTTCGTGTAGGGATTGGTCTAGGCGGATGCTGGGTCTTCTTCTTTGGAGAATACTGCAAAGGCCAGAGGCATTTTTCCGGTTCGCTGGTCTTGGTCCTGACGGGGAATCATCGTCGGAGGCCGTCTACTGCGTCGACATTTGGATAGGGCATAAGTTGGAGGAGAACGACTATGACTATTGTCGAGACTGTAAACCAGTGTAAATGCTTGTTTACGAAAGGTTGGGAGATGATTTTATCTAACTCTTCCGAATATTGGTCTAGCATATGTTGAGCAATGTTGCGGTCATCAGTGTCAGTTTTCTTTAACTTCAAGGATTTAACGTCCGCTACAGATGGTTTTCTTGGAAGATGTTCGCAACACTTGTATGGAATTTCGATTGGAAGATTCCTGTAGGTGACGTTTTGGTATGTATCTATCAGATGCTTTCCATGAACTCTGGTGGTTCCAATGAATGCGCTGCAGTCTGGTTGAAGATATAGAAGGGTGTTGAATTGGACGACCTTCGTAGTGAGTGGCTTTCCGTCGCATTTTACAGTGATGGGTAGTGGATCTGACACTGAAGTTAACCAAAGGTTTTGGTCAATTTGTTGGACATTGTATCCCTTTGCTAACAGCAAACTTGATTGGCAGGTTCCTGGTAACAGGTGGATTGGTTGCTTCAGAAGTTGTGCTTCGCAGATGGAGTCACTATCTATTGGGTGTGGAAGTACTTCGGAGCAGATTTTCTGGTGAAAGCTAAGTACTTTGCAAATCTCAAGGCTTTGAAGTGAAACCTAGAGCATCGAATCATCATCTCTCGCAATATATTTTTGAGTGGTTGAGATGATATGGTGAAACCCTGTACGGTTATCCGATATTGGTATGGGATAAAAGCGATACAGAGTGTATTTTTCGGGATCAACCAGAGGAATTTTTAAGACAAATAATACTCTAGAGTCTGATCGATATGCTTCTAGCTTGATAATGTCAATATATTTAGCGAGGTTAGAGGAATAATAATGGAGCTACATAAAATTCTTAAGCGAGCGAATGTTATGGCGCTTAGGATATCGTTAAAATAATTTTTTATGAAAGAATAGCTCTCCATAAGGGATTCGCACAAATCCAAAGTGTCTAGTTTTGCGTTATAAAAGGCTAAATCGTCTGATATGTCCATTATTGCCGTTTGTATGTTTCGTACGTCGTCGTTAAAAGTTTCTTTGTCGATTCTTAATTTTTCGATGGTAGAATTAAAACTTTTATTAATTACTGAAGTTGTCACCGAAATTTGATTTTTCTTTAGATTTTCAATTTGTCTTTCGTCCTGCGTGATTTTCTCTATACAGTCATTGAAGTATTCGCCATCTGACGCGTTACCTATAATTGTTTTCCATATCGTTCCAATTCTGTTAATTATTCCGCGTTTATTCCTATAGGCATAGTTTTGTGTATGCGCGATTATGTCTTTGTATTTAAGATTAACGGAGTCAGAGATTTGTCCGAGTAGGTTGGCGTGAGTTTGTACTTCTCCTTTAAAGGCTATTAGTCTTGGTGGTTTTATTTCCGGAGAAATCAGGTTATCTAGCATCGAATTTAAGATCTTAACGTTATGTAGAACAGCTTCCTTTATGGGCAGCAATTCTTTGTAAACGAGAAGTGTTCATTTGTTGTTTGATATCTTTATGGTGCCTTCCTCGTGGAAGAAGATTCCAACGGTATTGTTTATGGGTGTTATAAAGTACTGAGAAGACGTAGCTGCTAGCAACGCACAGAATCTGCAAAAGAAATAACCCTTATTCAGAATAAGGCTTTAACCGGTCGAATTTAATCTTTGTAGGTTGATTTGTTTTTGGATTAATTAGGGAGGCTGAATTTTGGAAAATTTCAGTAATTGCGAACGGACCGTCAAATAGGTTTTCAGCTTTAGTTTTAATTTGAGATCCCTTTAAATATACTCTGTCTCCGACTTTATATTCGTAGGGATTTTTTGCGACTTTTTGTCGTATCTTTCTTTGGATTTTTGTTTTTGTGTTTCTGTTCTGTTCCTTGTGAACTTGTAATAATGCTCCATTCTGTTATTAAGGTCTCTCACATATTTAGAGATAAGTTCTTTTTGATTATATAATTTTTCAGGACATCTGATTGCGGAGTGTCTGAATAATAGTTCGTAAGGGGTGAATCCATGGGTTTTGTTTTTCGTATTATTATAACATATTACCTCATAGGGTAAAACGTTGAACAGGTGTTCTTGGGGGTTTTCTATGAGATTTGCACGGATCATTTCAGATAGTGTGGCGTGACATCTTTCTAGTGAGCCATTCGATTGAGGGTGGCTAACGCTCGTAAAACATAATTTTATATCGAAAAGGTGACAGAGGTGTTTCATGAGGGTATTATTGAATTCTCTGCCGTGGTCGCATACTATCCTTAATGGGGTGCCATAGTATTGGAAAAACACCAGAAGAGTATTTGCAACTTGGTTGACTTGTCCTCGATAGGGTAAGCTTGTGTAAATTTGGTTAGCTCGTCTCTTATGGTGAGTGCATGATTTTTTGTGAGGTATTCAAAAATGTCTATATTGATTCTTTCGAAATGTGCTCTCGGTGTTTACGTTATGACTAAAGGTCTGCTCAGGTTTTTCCTGCATATTTTGACCTTTTGACATATCTCATAGGCCTTTATTAATTTTTCGACGTCCCTAATAAGATTTGGCCATATATATTTTTCTTTTATGCGTCGTACCGTTTCATTTATTCCCCTGTGTAAATTAGTTTTTCCTCGGTGGTTATGATCTAGAATTTGTAGGATTTCATCGTCTGAGGGTGTCTTGACCATATCTTGGCAAATTTTTAATTTTATCTCTTTGTCTGAGAATATATTGGAGAAAGTTTCTAGAATTGGGAGTTCGAGGTTATTTTCGATGCAATATGTTTTTGAGACCTCAAATTCGTTTTGTGCTTTATAAAGAACATAAAATAAATGTTGAACTACAATTTCTGGATCGTACGGGAGTGGTACGATGTAATACTTTCTATTTTTGACGGACTTGCTATTAACTATGTTAACGGTTGTTGTTTGATATTCGAAGTTTTCCTCGAATATATCGTCTAATATTTTGTGGTGTAATTCTTGTAGTTTATCTTTCCAAAAGAAGGTAACTATATTTTTATGAGCTTTGTTCAAAAGTTGTGTGTTTAATGTTTCTATTTTTGAATAATCGATTAAAGATCTTGTTTTATAGAGCTCCACAAATTTGTAAAATTCTCTCGTTATTTGATCGTCGTTAAGATCTTCATCTTCTTCAGAAGTGCTTGTGGCTTCGTCTTCTGGCTCGTCATCTTGATCGTTTGATGCAAAGATCTTTATTTTCGATTGTAGGTTTACGCACTCCTGGAAATGATTTATTTTTATTCTGGAAAGTGCATCGACATTTTTATTTATCTTGCCGGTTTTGTGTTCGATCTTATAGTTGTATTCTTCGAGTTTAAGACGCCATCTTGCTAGTCCTTTATGGAAAATAGCCAGGTCAAGGGTCTATGGTCCGTAATAAGGGTAAATTTTCTACCAAAAAGGTAAGGGCGAAAGTGCTTAATGGTCCAGACTATGGCACGTAGTTCTCTTTCAATCGTAGAGTACTTAATCTCTGTGCTGCAAAGAGCCCTAGATGCGAAGGCTATAGGGAGATCTCTTCCTACAGATCCCTGCGAGAGAACGGCACCAATTGAAAACGCGCTCGCGTCTGTTGTAAGAAGGAATTGCTCTTCGAAATCGGGGTAGATTAAAATCGAGTCAGAGATTTGAGCCTGTTTAAGGTTGTCCAATGATACCTTACAATCTGCATTGAAATTAAATTCAGCATCTTTTTGGAGAAGCCTAGTGAGTGGTTTCGAGATTTTGGTAAAGTTAGGTATGAAACGGCGGTAGTAGCGTCCAAGGAAAGATTTTATTTCCTTTGGTGTTTTAAGTTCGGGAAATTCCTGAATACATTCTACCTTGGAGGGATTAGGTTTTACACCGTCTTTAGTAACAATGTATTCAAGAATGGCGACTTCTTTTCGTAAGAATTCGCATTTGTCGGGCCAGATTTTGAGATTGGCTTTATGGAGTCTTTTCAAAACTTCTTTAAGGCGATCCATGTGTTCATGGATAGTAGGAGAGTATATAATGATGTCTTCCATGAAAACAAGGCAACGCTCGTTTTGAATGCCTAGTAAAATGTTGTCCATGACCCTTTGGAAAGTGGACGGGGCATTCTTCAAGCCAAAAGGAATACGAACGAATTTGTAGTGGCCATTGTCAACAGAAAAGGCAGTTTTAGGGATATCATCAGGACTTATCTCAATCTGGTAAAATCCAGACGTGAGATCGAGGGTAGGAAAGTATTGGCACTTGCCGAGTTGATCTAAGAGGTTGGAAATGTTGAAGAGTGGATACTTATCGTACACCGTTAACTCGTTTAGCTTGCGATAGTCAATAACCACACGCCATTTCTGTCTTCCAGATGCGTCCAGTTTTTTCGGCACAACCCATACAGGAGAGGACCAAGGTGCCACAGATGCTCGGACGATGTTTTGCTCTAATATTTTTCTGATTTGGGTTTTTACTTCCTCTTTATGCACCTGTGGGTACCTATAAGAGTTCGTAAAGATCGGCCTGGAATTATTTGTCTCGATAGTGTGTTTGATTTCATTTGCAAAAGTTAATTTGTCACCCTCTATGTAAAATATGTCGCCATAGTCTAGACAGAGTTTTGTAACATCTTCTTTCTCTTCTGCATTTAAGTGCACAGTTCTCAACTGATCCCTAATTATTTCTATCCTCTCTATTGGTCCCATGTCTTTGTATTCCCGGCTATTAAAGTTTAGGATAGTTTCGATGTTTTCTATTGGTTCAATAGAAAGGTCGGAAAAATCAACCGTTTTTTGTATTGCATTCGCATTAATAACAGTTGTTAGAAATTCTCCGTTGTTGTTTACGCGAACGAGAGAATGAGGAAGCCTAACTTTTTTCTTTTCTTGACCGATTAATATTGCGTCTGTGTTTGATAAACCGCATTTAAGATTAAACATTTGTTTTGTACTTGTTCTGTAATTTGTAATAAGCGTTTTGGAATTAAGGTCTATTACGCATTGATAGTGTCCATAAAATCTAGGCCTAGTATTCCGTCAAATTCTATGTCGAGATCGTATATAAAAACTTTGTGGGTATCACCTGCATTGAAAGGAACCAGGGTAGATTCGGTTATAAGTAATTTTTGATCGGTTATTTCTTGGATCGTGATATTTTCTAGAGTCCTATTGCGAAAATTTTGGGCTGTATTTTTTTTGAAAATGGATATACCTGCTCCGGTATCGATAAGTAATTTAAATTTGTTAGATGCGTCATGGATATAGTATAAGTTTTTTGGGTTGACAGCAAGAAGTGGGCTTAAAGGAATTGCTGTTCTTGGAAATTTAAATTTGAGCTCGTGTGGTCCAGATTCAAGTTGTTGATTTGATCCTGAATAATTTCCAAAGGGTTCGTGATCGAGGTAGTTTCGTTCGGGGGGTGATTCTGGTTCGGGAGAGAGCAAAAATTTGGGTTTTGGTATTCATCGCTCGGTGGTAAAGTAAGATCACCAGAATAACTATCATAATAATTATTTTTAAAACTCTGATCATATTCGTAGTAATCGTGAGAGTTTTCCTCATATTGTGGGGAATACTCTTCATATGGTTGCGTATTGTAATTCATATGGTGGGTTTTGGATTGGTACTGAAGATTTGGGTTTCGTTGGACCGTTGAGGGGCGAAACTGTGGCTGATGTTGACCTTGTGAGTACATAGGAGGCTTTGCTTGATTTTGTTGTGAAAACATGGGTGGTCTGAACTGGGGTTGAGAAAAGCTAGAATTTTGTGGCGGCTTTTAGAAATTTAGATTATTTTGATAGTAATTAGGTCTCTACAACATTTCGGTTCGACACTCGTTTGTTATGTGTCCTAAACGTCCACAGTTGAGACATTTCGGGGGTTGGTTTGGAAATTTCCTGGGTTGTATTGGGGGTCTAAAAATTGTTGGTTGTTTGTTGACCTTTTGATTTTCGAAATAAGAAAGTTCTCGCCGGATTCGGACTTGGGCATCTAAAGATCTTTAGGATTTCCAGCACGAATGATTTGATCAAGGCGTGGTTCTAAACCAGTTAAAAGGGTGTTAAGGACCATGGTGTCGATTAAGCTGGTTTGTGCTTTCTTTTCATTAGCACTTAGGTTCGATTTTTGGATATTCGAGTGCATCTTGGAATTAAGCACTTGTAATCTATTGAAAAAGATCAAAAGTGATTCGTTTTGAATTGGCTTTAGACGCTGAAGTTCTTGAATGAGAGACGATAGATCTCTCGAATCGCCGAAATGAAGGTTTAACAGGGTTTTTATTTCCACATATGATTGTGGATTGCGCGAGTTTATTAATTGGGCGGCTCTTCCTCTTAGTTTGTTTTTAATATAAATAACTAAAATAATCTTCTGATTACCTATCGCCATATCATTAGCATAATCACATGCGTTTAAAACGTACGCAATGAAATCTGATCACCGTCAAATTCGAGGATAATAGAAAATATTTCTGAAAGTTTGTAGGGTTCTAAATTTTTCTTTTCCTCGGTTTTACCGCCGGTAGTCACGGTTAAGCGTGTCTCTGGCATTTTGTTTACAAGTAAAAAAAAATTTAGTAAAATTAACTATAATGCGTTAGTTTTGAAAGAAAATATGGAATGTTATGATAAAATCGGATAATCAGTAAATAGTCTCAACAAATCACTTTATAAATGTAATAAACAAGATGATTCGATTACTTACGCAACTGCCTGCTTGAGCATCGATCGTCTTATTCTTCACTATTTGCAACCAGGGGCTTCACCACGTGTTCCTTCTTTTGCTGTTGAGTGAGGATGTCTTCTCTGGTTCTTCTTTCGCTTTAAGGGATTAGGATCCGTCCTGGACAGTGAGAATATCTTCTTGTTCTGCCAACGTAAACGAATCCTCCCGACTGCGCCAATTTTTATATTTTGTTTTCTTTAAAACACTTTTTTAAAAAAAATTTATTTTATTTATTTAACAATTATTTTATACTTTCAAAATTAAATCTTAAATCAAAACTTAAACTAGCAGAGTAACAGCATTAATTGCTTTGTTTACTATTATTAACTTACAATAAAAGAAGGGGATTTATTTATATTTTCCCTATAGCAACTTCAGCCAGTTTGCATGATTAAAAGTCACGTAATCACGTATTGCAACATTGTTGATTTTGCTTAATTGGAAAACAGTCTGGTTGTCATTGCGAAATCTGACACCTGCGGTCAATGAACAATTATTATTTATAACATGGGCGTAGATTCGCATGTAACATATACCTATATACATATATATATATATATATATATATATATATATATATATATATATATATATATATATTATTTGGATATCTTCTTAGGTAATAGGTTGTAAAGTAAATTTCAAAAGTTCATTTTTTTGCTTTCCTATATTTACTTACGACGTTTCGCACATCGTGTTGTGCTTTTTCAAGTTTTTATTTCCCTTAAACAAAAGATTTATATACATTAAAAACAAAAACATTTAAAATACACTTAAACATCTTAAACCACTAAAAAGTTTTATATAACATATTACAGTTTATTTTAAAAGTCTACCTTGGAGTTTGTCAGTTCAAGAGTACTAACATTATTAAATATATCTTAATTTGATGTATTGGATTTTTTTTACCCATTTCTTTGGATAGTTCTTCCTTTATATTAAAAAAATTTTGCTATATACAGTATCCGGAATATTTTATAGAATTTGTAATAATTTCATGAATTTTTCTGTTTATCTATGTATTTATTTTTGAATCCTTAGCTTTGTAACATATTAATAACAAGTTTCAAATATACTGCTTTTAGCAAATAGGAAACTGATGTCAGCAATGTATAAATTTAAAGGGCAAACATATTGCTTTAAAAGGTGAATTAAAAATTCAGAAATAGAAATCGCAGCCATATTTTAACAAACCGTTGCAAAGTACATTACTAAATAAAAAAAATTGCTCCCATCACATCTTGTTTCATCTTGAACTGTGAGATTTTAGTTTTTTTTCCGGGCCTTGTAACATAGAAGTAAAAATTATCGGCAGATAAATAAAAAACTAGCGACGTTCCCATCAATTTCCTCATTCGAGAAGTTCCTTAGTTGTGAGAATTAACTAAGTTAAAAGGCTCAAATATTTGAACTCGATATATTATACAGTATGTCCACGGATGGGGTACCAAACTCTAGTAAACTTCAATATTTTGGATTTTTTGAAGGAAAAATCATTCTTGATAAAAAGTTTTGCTTGCCATTGGAATTCAAAAACAATGATCAAAGTCATTGTAATGTATAAAGGGTGTTCTAAATATTCAGAAATAAAGAATAATTTAAAATAAAATACTCTTATTTGTAATTTTTTTACTAATTTTATTTAACTTCTTAAATAGAAACGTAGTTTAATAAACCAACACAAAAACTAATTTCGCCTTTAATTTATGTCTTTTAAGCAATGTTGTGAAACCTTAAGAATAAGTTTAAAATAAAAAAGTAATTAATTATTCCACACGTTGATCTGCAACCTACATATATTTTTCTAATTTTTTTCTAAATTATTCGTACACAGGTGCAATCATATCTGCATTTATAGTTGGACCAGCTTCCACAAGTTTTTCTTTTATTAGGTCAATGTTGTCATTAAAATCATTGTTGGAAACCTCTTGCTCTAAATAACCCCATAGAAAATATTCTAATGCGGTTAGATTAGACGACTGAGCTGACCAATCTACTTATCCTGGAAGCAAATGTTTAAACCAGTTTGTCATTCATAATATAGAGTGAGCAGTCCTGCTCAAAAATAAGCTTTCTTCTAAACTCCAACCCCCGAACTCCGACCCACTAATATGGTCTAACCTTAAAACCACTTTAAATTGACAGCAGAGTGTTTAAACTTAGAAGAGCAACAAAAAGCAAGTTTTAAACTCTAAAAATACAAGCATTAAAAATCATTTTCTTTTATTAATGAACCAGCAAAAATAGAAAATTTTATTTATTTTAGGGACACAACTTTTTCTCTTATATATTTCAAAGCTAAGTTTTTATCCCTAATATCTTTATATAAGCGTTTATTTTTTGGCATATATAATACAAATTATGACAATATCACAAGCTAAACAAAACTGACCGACTCGATAATTTATTTTTCATGGCAAACTTGATCAGGTTTAAGTCTTAAACCTTTTTAGTGACTCTGGTTGCCAATATTCATCCTCCAGTTCGGTCATAACAACTTTGGTTAAAATTTTCATATACGAATTTTGATTTAAATTGTCTACTAAAAAATAAGGTCCAATTATTCTATAATACATTACAACGCACTAAATTTTAAAATTTGGATTTTCCTGTGCTCATTACCTACAATTTTATGAAGAGGCTATCCCATTAGTCGTAAAGGTTGACTATTGTCAACAACAAAATTCCAAACTGCGCATACAGTCTACGTCTTGCAGTTTGTTAATAAATTTTGGTTTGAGCGCCTAAAATTTGTTGCTTACTAAAATATTATGAATATGAGACTGGCCAACTGTACCTAAGGTATCTGCTTTTTTTCTTTATGATAATATCGGATTTTATTGTACTAAATCAAGATCTATCAAGGTAGCAGTTCTATCATGGTTTGATTGCTTTCCTACCTTCTTGACATTTGTCACATTCCCAGTAGCATCAAATTTTCGATTTAATTTATGCTAAGCTTTTCAAGTCACGTAAATATTTGGGTATTTTTCATTAAATACTTCAATCGCATATTGATAAGATACATTTCCAATTTCATAACATTTTACTAAGTAAATCCGTTGTTCTAAGATTAACATAGTCAATTTGGTATTTCGTTACTATCCTTTTGGCAAATACAAATAATGTCCGTTACGTTAACATTGAGAAAAAAGTATCTATTGTCGAATTAATTCACATATGCAATTAAAAATAAGAATGTTCATTGCAATGCTGTACCTCAAAAATTTAATTATTTAATGAAAATTAATTTTTAATATTTTTTAAATTGAACGAAGTATTTGGGTTTTGTTTCCATTTCGAAACAACTTAGTTAAATAAGATTTGTAAAAAATACAAATAATAGTGTATAGGATTAATTTTATATTTTTGAATATTTTGAACTTGACATTGGTCACTGTTTTTCAAATCCGAAGGCAAGCAAAAATTTTTATCACGAATAATTTTTCGTCGAAAAATCCAAAATATTGAAGTTTACTAGAGTGCGATACCCCAACGAGGGACATACTTTATTGATTTGTTTTTAAAATATCCTTTAGCTCTGTTCGCAGAACAATCAGAAACCAGTCAGCCCCAATGAGATCATTCAAAAACAGTTAACAAGCTGTCATATGACTGTTTTTGTAAATTTTGTTCGCGCTGACTGTTGTTTGTAATTTCTTTATGAACATGCTTATTGTATGTCCGTTAATTGAAGTAACAAGCATAACATTTCTCTTCATTATTTTTTTGATAAAAAATATTTTTGGTAACGCTTAGTCTGACAATAAATATGTAGGTTTTAAGAAAAGTAATTCACGATAAAAGTTTTTGAATTTAAAATTTGTTAAAAATTGAAAATAAAAAATCCCTCTAGTTACTTTAATCGACGCATACGTACAAGAATACTGTTACCGACTGAAACTGGGTGACAGAACTTAATATTTATTTTTTAAATTTAAAAATTTGTTTAAACAAGTAGTTCTATATATATTTTTAGATGGGCTGGAGTATGCTGTCCAGTACCAGGAGCTACACCATAGTTTTATTTTAAAATTATTGAAACAGTTTTTCAAAAATTCACATACACCCCCAGAGAGAAGCTTGATAAAATATGTGATATAAGCTACCTACCTGGAAATTATAGATTATTGAAACAAATGTTCATAGTTCTGTTTCTTTTTTGTAGTAATAAAACTTTATTTTAATTTTATTTCGTTTTCTTTATATATGTACAAAAACATGCTTTTTGAACAGGTATTCTTTCAACGTAGTTTAGAAAACTAACGTATATTATCCAAAATAATTTCAGTGATGTAATATTGAGATGATGGCTTTGAGTTGGAAAATGAGAAGGCAAAGATCCAATGAGGGCATATATTTTTGGTCTGATTACGTATTTAATTTTTAATTCTTCTAGTGTGATAGAAAAATTATTAAATATACGGATTAGTTTGGGAACAGAATTATTTTAAATGATTTCTGAGATATAGCTTCTTCAGTTTCAACCTATGATACATTTAGTAAAATAAAACTTCTCACATTTAATATTTAAGATATAAACACAAGGAAGGTTAGAAAAGCTATTCTAGCTTTTAAATGTGGATTCAAAATATTTAGTTCTCTCTGTTATGTGAATACTTACCATAAAATTTCTCATTGCATCACTTTCTTTTAATATCTGTCCAAATTCTGTAAAGATTTTAAAGGCTTCTTTGGGAAATCCTGGTAAATGTAGAAGTGGGAGAAACGAGTCAATGTTTGCCATTTGGTCACGTTTTTTTTATATATTATTAACAGCTGCATAAAAGTGTCTTTAATATCAGACAGTCTCTTCCAAACCTAACATTGAACCACATTACGCATTACTCGACTTGATAATTTCAGATTTGTTGAACTACCAAGATTATTATTACATAAATACAACTGTTAATAGCAGAAATTTCCGCCCTCTTTTTAGAATTCATTTGTAATTGACATTGGACCAATAACTTTTGTTCAACTCAACAATTCAACAATTTATTATAAATATATATTAAGAACAACTCATATCTAAAAAAAAAGATTTATAATTTAGTACTAAATCATATTTTTTCTATCATGCTACGACTGACTTTTCTAAAATAAGTATGTTTATCCTACAAAGACGAACTGAAATAAAACACTTGAAATTATATAAAAATGGCGCCTACCCTCACAAGCTTCCAAGAATGTATTTCACTCGTTGACAAACTGACTATTATTCTTTCCAAATACATTAAAAAAATTATAAATTGCCTGACTATTCTGATCTTATTTTAGTTCTTTCTACAGTTTTTACCTTTATTTTTTCATCAACAAGTCTAAACACAACAAGAATAAAAGCACATAATATTAATTTGTGTAGAATAACCTAAAACGGGAGGACTGGTTATTCGCGACTATACGAGAAAGAGACATTGCCATGTCATTAGGCAAAATTGTTGTACTGCTTGACGGTAAAAATTAATTTTGAAAAAAATATCGGTAGGTAGGTACAAAAATAGTTTAAGAGCATAGTATATATAGGTTAATTAAACTGATTTTTTTTTATCTTTCGAAACGAATCGTCTATTAGACATATCAAAACGCGCATGCCAGTGCCCGTAATCACTTGGTTTTCTCCATAAATATGGGCGCCTTATACGTTTTAGTTCTATGTTAATACAGAATAGGATTTGAAGAAAAAAGGAAAATAAGTAGAAACTTTTACCAAATTATCACATTACCTCTTTAAAAATCAAGGTAATAACAAATTCTAAACAGCATAAAACATTAATGGAGTAACCATCGATAATCTACGTTATGCAGATGATACTGTCATTATGGCAAGTAGTGCTGAAGGTCTCCAACATCTATCAGTATTGTAGATTCATGTGCGCAATATGGCCTAACTCTAAATATCAACAAAACCAAATACATGTTTGTATTAAAACAATAACATCCTAATGCAGCAATTCTGATGAATAATGTTCAGCTCAAGAAAGTTGATAGACTAACATATTTGGGACAGAGAAATTAAGAGTGATTTGGACCATTCGGTAGAAATAAAACATCGAATTGAATGCGCAAGAGCTGCATTTTAAGTGTGTAAGTAGTGTGGAAATGGGACCTTGACCTTGGGAATGCCCACATGTCCTTGTCATTGATCTTGAAGGTACCCGTTTACTTTGTTCTTGACCTTGAAAAAGAAACCACTTGTACGTTATATGACGCGACCTCGACTTTGATCAAGGCTCTCTTGGGCGTGTGACATTGAGGTGGCCATTTATGCATTGTTAGGTGCGACCTTAGCTTTAACCTTGACTTGGTCCTCGGCCCTGACCTAGGCAAGTGTTAATAATATGGCTTGACCTTATGTAATTTTTGACCTTACAATTTCTTCGTCTATAAAGTCCAGATGGCGGAGTGTTGTTTTGTTTTGTCAGAGTCAGCAGAATGTGAAGAGTTTATAACAATATTGCGTGTGTGGTAAGTGCGGTAAATCATTTATTCGTACGTATTCTCTATTACGACATAAAGAACTATCTTGTGTGGCAAGATCTGAAAATGAATATGAGGGAAAACGTCAAAGAGTTGGTGATGATACGTCAACGTCAACAATGCAGAATTGTGCCACGTGTAATATAGCTGTGCGAAAAAATCGAATGTCTACCCCTCAAAGAACATTAGAACATAAAAGTAAATGCTGTGTGCCATTGTCTCGTGGTGTGAATCATATACAGAGTGCTTTTAAAAACAGACTAGTATCATATCGTGTAAATAGTGACAACGATCATGCGGACCACTCAACATGTTTTGAAGAAATCAAATAGAAGATGTTGAACCTAATAGGTGAAATATTAAGGGTACATCATATAATAAAAATCAACATGGTTGCTATTGGTAGATATTATCTACCAACGCAGGAGACAGTTAGCGAAAAATCATTTAATACAGGCAGTGAAATAATCACTGTAGGAAGCAATTTAGATGAAGTATATCAATTCTTTGTAGAGATGATAAAAGTTCAAGCAAGCGAATTTCAGAATAAAGATTCAGGCATGTGAAAAATGTAAAAAGAAGTAGAATATATGGAATAAATTTATTAAAAAAAGGGAACATCTATTTTGTAAGACCTTTAATATATTGTTTTTGTTTGCAGGATGGGCTCTGGAGAAAACGTCAGCGTTATTCCCTGCAGTCACGAAATCTATTCAAATTATATCCAACCAATAGTTTTCAACAGTTTTTAATGTAACAGGTATGAATTTTCCAGTTAAATTGCGTAACAAAATTTGAACAGTTAAATAATATTTCTATCACTGTTTACGTCTTAGAGTGTAGCTTAAAAAACAGCGAACTAAAATGTGAGGTTGTTGATCATTTAAGATATGCTAAAAAAAGCCACCAAGATATGTGAATTTGTTGTTGGTAACGAAAGATGTAATATAAAAGATGGCAACAGTGAACATACTTGTGACACAACCTGCACAAAAAGCCATTACTGCTCGATTAACCATTTATCCCGCCTTGTTTCAAGTCAAGTCACTAGCCATCATAATAAAAAATATTTTGTGACGGTTGTCTAATATATTTTGATTCTCCAGCAGCTTAAATAATGCATCAGAAAAATGATTGCAAGAATATCTTTTCGATAACGCCCTCAATAGATACGAAAATGGATAAATTCGGAAAGAGTGTACCAGATAATATTTTAAAATTTAACAGTATAGAAAAACAAACGCGAGTACTATTTGTCGTTTATGCGGATTTTGAATCAGTTTTAAAACCTAAAGATACAATGGAACCAAATCCCTAAAACTCTTCAAGACCGGTATAAAAGTTACTAGTGCGATGAAAAGCATCATTGAACTGACATCATATACACCAACAAATTTCCAAAATGATCAAGGAAAGGAGTTCTATAATAGTAACTTTCAAGCTCTGATGAAAAAATATAATATGTCATTCCACTTACAGCACGAGGAAAGCTGCAGTTGTTGAGCGAGTCATAAGAACTCTTAAAAATAGCTTATATAAACAATTCTCGGCAAGAAGACCTTACAAATGGATACATATATTATCGTCAGTAACAAAAAGCCTATAACAATCCGAAATATCGCACCACTGGAATGAAGCCGGCAGATGTGCAAGGGGAAATGCAAATTAAAGCATACGATTATTTAAAAATTGTACCTAAAAAATTTAAGTTTTCCATGGGTGACATTGTGCATATTAGCAAGTACAAAAGCTTATTCCATAAAGAATATACGCCCTCTTGGTTAACTGAATTGTTTAAAATTGTAAAAGTTAACAGTACAGATCCACCTTTATACTTGTTGGAATCGTTAGAAGGTAATCCCATAAGAGGGTATTTTTACGAGTCAGAACTACAGAAAACAAGCAATCTTAGCATTTATCTAGTAAAAAAGGTCATTAGACGACGCAAAAAAAATCACACCTATCAATTGTTTGTCAAATAGCTAGGATTTCCGAACCAGTTCAACTCTTGGATAAATAAATCAGACATTGTTTAAGGTAGATACTGTATGAGTATAATTTTAATTTAAAATGTAAAATAAATAAACAAAATATAATAAAGCAAAGCCATATCACAGCGTGCTTAATGAGTCATTTAAACGCTGATGATAGAGTATTTTCTGAATAACCTCGATTTTTTTTAAGCTCACTATTATTTTTGTATATCAGGGGGAGGATAGTAGAAGGGACGGCGGGATTTTGGGCCCCGTGGTCTTTCTCGATGGCATATTCCATCTGCCTATCCATATATGGAAGTATGTCTTCATCTGAAGAAGTGACGTAGCGACTTCTTAAACTAAAGAAGTGACTACAGGTACTTCTTATAGATAAAAAAGTGTATATTTGGTTGTCTAAGAATGCCTCGATGTACCTACCCATATATGGATGTATGTCTTAAGGTGAAGAGAAGCGTGGTCAAGTTCTTGAGCCGAAGAAATTATGACTAATTTTTTTATTTATTTTTTGTCGTCATTGTCGTCGTGAAAGAAGAGTATATTTACGTGTAATTCCTCAAGATTTCCTTATATGGAAGTATGTCTTAAGCTAAAGAAAAAGTCGAGGAAAATAATAGTAGTTTTTTTTTTGTTGCTTCCGCCATAATATCAAGAAAACATAGCTTATACTGTGGATATTGATGCGGGCCAGTGCAGTGTAAGCAAGAGCAGCTTTCGCAATAACGAAAAAATTGGTAAATTACTATTTGCGACGATTCATATCTGTTTTAAAATTGTTTTTTCAGGTTATTGTTGGGAAACAGGTGACAACAAGTTGAAAATAACCAGATATTTTGCTTTGCCAATTTACGATTTCTTCATCTTTTTCTGCTACTAGTGTATAAGCGATTGAAAGTTTGTTTTCACATATTTGTTTTTTTTTCTGTTGTAGAAGTAAAGCTGATTCCAGTTCAACATTTTCTTGTTGCAATTTAATTTGATTTGTATAATTTTGTGACTTGGTTAGATTTTCTTGTTTGTTTTCACATTCTTGGAGTTTATCCAAACATAAGTCATTTACTATTAATTCATTGTCGTATAAATCGATATATTTATCTAGTTCAGAACTACATTCTTGATATAATCCTAAGCTTGTGTTATATAAAGAGTCGTAGTCATCTTTGAGATAATCATACGTTTGTTTATAGGTGTCACAAGACGTTGCATTTGCACCAATACCAATTAAAGTAATTATTATAATTGAATAGGCACAATTTCGAAACATTTCTGCAATGTAGTTTTGCGTGTGTACAATATTCGAGTGGTATTTTTAAAATAAATAAAATATTAAAATTGACTAATCATTTATAAGGGTTATTATATTTTGTCCTTTTCTACAGAAAGAAGAAGAATGGAATTTTTGAACGGAAACAAAAATATCGAGGACTGTAGTCCTGTTGAATTAAAATGTCTACCAACTGAACGCTTTGTTTATTATAGCCATTCGGATTGGTGAATTTGTGTAGATGAACCGCCTACGTCACAAGAAAAGTGTTCTCTTTGTATAAAACCTTTATTACAAGTGAAAAAATCATATTTTAATTTAAAAATTTTTAAAGGCAAGAGAGAGATATGTCTATTCCAGTTAAATATGTATGTCCTAAATGTAAAGGACAAACAGATTTATCTAATGTGTTCTGTATTCCTTGAACTTATCAAAAGGGAATTATAAATCAGAATGGTTATAAACATACAGTTATAAAATTTGCATATTCTACAAGAAATGGAGCAACATGGCTGGAGACAAGATAGAAGACAAAGAAACAATAACTAGAGAAAAAAAAATCGAGATTTTACCAAACAATTTATAAGATTTTACCGAATTTAGTTTTGTATATAGAATTTGTATATGTCAAGTAAAAAAATATGTACATAATTATTTTAAACCTAGAATTAAAATTTTAAGATATTGTAAAAATTGTTTATTAAATCATATTTATGGTATAAATAGTATAATAGCTATGATTTTATTATCAGAATAAATAACACAATTTTTTTTTTCCAAAATATACGTTTTTTATTTCTTAAAAGAGTATAAAATATAAAATTATTCAATATTATTTTTATCTATCCAACTATTATGTTTATTATTGACACCTAAACATTTAACAAACACTTTATCGCCCATACGTTTTAATACTTTTTAGCTAGATAAATATCGGGATGTTTAACTTTTTGCAATTGAAGTTCATAAAATCCTCCTTTGATATCTTGAAGTTGGTTGTCTTAAAGTAGATAAGTTACAGGATTGGTAAGTTGAACTTTTCTTATGGTAAATATTTCAGTAGACCAATTTGGTTGATAGTATTTATTAAAAGCACCTCTAAATTTCGAAATACGTACATGATCGCCAATTGCAAATTTTGGTTTAAATGTCATTTTTATTGTATTATAAGCTGTGTTCAGTAGAAATTTTTTTATGTTTTTTTTATCACTTCCGATGGCTTAAGACCGGTTGTTCTATGTTTTCGATTATTAAGGGTATTAACAATTTCCTTAAGTAGATCAATCCATTTGTATGAACCTTAAATACTAAATTCTTTTCACATCATACTTTTAAGAGTTCTATTGACACGTTCAACATTCGAAACTTTTTTCTCACTGTACACAACATAATGTTTAACATTGTATTTTTTCACTAAATTTTGAACTTCTTTGCCCAGAAATTCACCACCAGAGTCCGTACATAGGTGAATAGGAGTTTGTATTTTAAATACTTTTTTGAGTGCTTTGGTGAGTTCTTTAGCAGATTTTGTTTTTAGTCTATAGACCCATACATATTTTGAAAAACAATTAATGACAACCAAAATGTATTTATAACCATTATTTTCCTTTTCATATTCCTTCATATCGACCAAATCGGCTTCTATTAAGTCTAGTAAAGACTTTATGATAACTTTTCGTCGTTGAAAGTTTTTTCGAGCTGGTTTGTGAATTTCTTCAACTATTTGTCGTTTTATGTCGGTAAAAAATTTGGAAATTATTATTATTCGAAAATATTTACTTCACGTAATTCTTCAATAATGGAATTAATTTCATTTCTATGACCTGTATTGCCTGCTATCTCGGAAGCGAGTAACAACTGTAATCATTCGACAAGCTCATTTGGATTGTCCCAATGTATATAATCAATTGGATTATTCGAAGTTTCCATAAGTAGTAGACCTTCACCCATTCTTGTTTCTGCTTTATTTCCTAATAAAGGTAAAATAATTTTTTTATATTTTACGTTCTTATTTGGAATTAAATGTTTATTTATAGAATTTGATTTTAAAAAAATTTGCCAATAATAATGTTTGTAAATGATTAAATGTGATTTTTAACAATAAAATCGTTAACTAATATTTAGTTAACCAGAAAGAACTAAAACTTAATTACACTCTTTTACACACTCTTATTAGATGTTTAGATATTTTTGCGTACATTTGACAAAGATAGAAAAAATCAATATTATTATGACGTCTCATACTATTATGTTCTCGAATAACATCTTATCTATCACATGCAACGTCATCAAAAATAAAAATAGAATTAGTTCTTGCTCTACAAGGTGGTATTATAGTTTCACTTTTATCGAATGCATAATAACCAATACTCTTTATTGGTTTTAATAATTTCTCCAAATAAATATATTTAGGTTCGTATAGAGATTTTGAATATAGATAAATATTTGCAAATTTTAATCCATTTGGATGTTCCAGTAAACTAATCATTACATCACAAGAATCTGTTATGATGCATCGTATAGTCGATGGAAACAATTTACTATGTTTAATCTTGTTGCTATTACTTGTATCATGATTGTCAAGTTTTAGTATTGTTTTTTGTTTAACAAATTTCTTCATATTAATATATAGGAACAGATTTAAGACTAGTTATAAAAGATTAAAATTACCTAATTTATAATTCGTTTGTCTTTATTCGTCGATGCATCACAACAACAAAAAAAAATGAAGTATTACATAAATTACGATAATGAAAGATAAATCAAGGGAGATGATCTTATAAATTATTTAATTAATAAATTATCATTTGAATTACATTTACCGGAATATAATTACTGTGGACCAGGTACAAAGTTTGAAAAACGTTTATTACGTGGTGATCAATGAATAAATCCATTAGATGAAGCGTGTAAAGAACATGATATAGCCTATTCTAAGAACAAAAAATTACCTGATCGAAATTAAGCAGATGGAATTCTATTAAGAAAATCTTTAAGTCGAATTACTTCTTCAGATGCTTCATGGAAAGAGAAACTTGCTGCAACTGGCATATCAGCAGCTATGCATAGTAAAATTAAATTGAGCATGGGCAACAAAATGAAATCAATATTAGATAAATTAAATTCTACTTCAAATAAAAATCAGTCTTTAGATGTAGATTGAATGCATCACATAAATAGTACCTCTACTTTTATTAAACAAGGTATAAAAATAATGAATGTAAGTATAGGAATTATGCAATATTATTTACAACGAATGGAAGCATTATTAGAAAAAATGCCAAATTTTAATGAGAAAGTAAAACAAAAAAGCAAGAATAATGTTTCAGAGAAAAAAAAGAAAATTTCAAAAAAAGAACAGGAGACTAAACATATTGATAATTACCATGAAAAGAAAATAAAACAAAAAATGTTAAATTCTGCAGCTTCTACTTCTGCTGGTTCCATTGCAGGGAAAAAAAGAAAACTTGAATCAATTCGAGATATGAATACTAATAAAAAGAGAAAATTAATTGAAAATGAAATAGAACAGGATTTATTAAATTTGTCAAAGCAACAACAATAGCAACAAGTCAATAAGGCAATTAAACGTAAATTGGACTTCAATAATGACGAACAAATGGAAAATGATAAAAAAATAAAATTAGATTCATCCTTTTCAGACAGCAGTGGTAACATTTAAAAAAAAAAGTAATATAATATTTAATCATGGTAATAAAGCTTAAATAAGTTAGTTTATAAGTAATGTTGGAATAGTTTAGTCATAACATATATAGTAGTAATATGACAATAACCTCAACACTAAAAAAGAGAAAAAGAAGTGTTAATAAACGAAAAAAGAAGCCACTAAGACAACATCGTCATCGTCGACATTTAAGAAAAAAGAATACAAAACGTAAATCAAGAAAAACCTCAATGATAAGTTTTCAATCGAAATTTCCATCTTGATCTGTTATTTTAAGTAAAATTTCATCAATATAGCGCGTGCTTATTGGTAAGTATATAACATTCGATGGTTTTTCAGCAATTTTATATCCAGGTGGAACAGTAGGATAAAACATATGTAATATATGAACAGGTTGTTCATTATGTAAAGTATTATTTACTAAATTACACTCTATACATATAGCATTAATTTTAAATATATCTACAAGATTGTCTGATATATGAATTTTATTTGGTTCAAGTTGTCTTTTCGTAAAACCTAATAAACTTCCAATGGAATTATTCTTGATAAAATCAATATCTTTGTTACATTTAATTTCACATGTTAAAGTGTTACGATTTTCAACAATAGAAAGTTCAACCTTTGAAAATTTTTTAACGGCTACACGGCACCAACAGTGGCATCTAAATTATTAATAATATCCTGTTGTTGTTTAGTCATATTTAAATTTTTTAAATATTTTATCAAGTAGTTATTTATATCAGCAATTTCATATGACCCTACAGGTAATTCAACTTTCTTATCATTATCATAATAAAATATATTGTTTGTACTGTCAATATTTGGAATTGAATTATAACTTTCAAAATTTATAAGTCCCATTGCATATTCTTCATTTTCATTTAATATAATAGTAGGATACATTTTGGCTGAAAGGTTTGATCCCCTTCCGAATAAAGTAAATATATAAGACATATGGTTTCTAGTGTTATTATCAAGACAAAACGTTTTAAATAAATAAAACTAATCTTTTCAATATTACATATTTATTGATGTTACAAGGAAAAAAAATTACGATAATACAAGATGATAAAGAAAATTTAAACATAAATGACCGCAATTAATAGAATTATAGGATTGATATGGCGTATGATTATAAAATATATTACAAAAACCATTAGAATTAAAGTATTTTTGAGTTTCTAAGGGTGGTTTCAAATTACCATAACTGTCAAAATAGTAAATATTTTGTATATATTTTTTATATGCTGTCCAGTGAGTTTCCGGACCAGAATTATTATCCAAATTAATAATATCACTGTCGAATTTGTTTTCATAAATGATTCTGCATAAAAACTCCTCGAAAATGTGGTATTTTAAATTTTATTGCATACATGGCTAATTCTAAATTATTAAGAGCATGCTTTGGTAATTTTAACTGTGTTTTTTTTTGTTAAAACAAAGTCTTAAACTAGTTTTATATGGTTTTAAATATAACCCTTTTCCCATTGCTATTGCTTCCATGGATTTATTGTGACGTTGACTTTCTGCTAATTGTTGTCTAGCAGCTCGAGGATCATTTACAGCTTTTGCAATCCCTTCTGCCCCTCCACTCAACGCACCTAATGCACTAAGACCAGCAAATATTGGTATTAAAGGTAATATGCCACCTGTTTTTGGAATTTTAATTAGCCTTGGTAATGATCTAATTGAACCATTATTTTGATTTGCAGTTTTTCGAGCTATTTGAAGAACACCATCAACAATTTTAGGTTTTTCTTTTGACATATTATGTTTAATTTTTTTAGTAATCGATTGAAAACTTATCATTGAGGTTTTTCTTGATATACGTTTTGTATTCTTTTTTCTTAAATGTCGACGATGACGATGTTGTCTTAGTGGCTTCTTTTTTCGTTTATTAACATGTTTTTTTCTCTTTTTTAGTGTTGAGGTTATTGCCATATTACTACTATATACGTTATGCCTAAACTATTCCAACGTTACTTATAAACTAACTTATTTAAGCTTTATTGCAATGATTAAATATTATATTACTTTTTTTTTTAAATGTTACCACTGCTGTCTGAAAAGGATGAATCTAATTTTATTTTTTTATCATTTTCCATTTGTTCGTCATTATTAAAGTCCAATTTACGTTTAATTGCCTTATTGACTTGTTGCTATTGTTGTTGCTGTGACAAATTTAATAAATCCTGTTCTATTTCATTTTCAATTAATTTTCTCTTTTTATTAGTATTCATATCTCGAATTGATTCAAGTTTTCTTTTTTTTTCCCTGCAATGGAACCAGCAGAAGTAGAAGCTGCAGAATTTAACATTTTTTGTTTTATTTTCTTTTCATGGTAATTATCATTATGTTTAGTCTCCTGTTCTTTTTTTGAAATTTTCTTTTTTTTCTCTGAAACATCTTGCTTTTTTGTTTTACTTTCTCATTAAAATTTGGCATTTTTTCTAATAATGCTTCCATTCGTTGTAAATAATATTGCATAATTCCTATACTTTCATTCATTATTTTTACACTTTGTTTAATAAAAGCAGAGGTACTTTTTATGTGATGCATTCGATCTACATCTAAAGACTGATTTTTATTTGAAGTAGAATTTAATTTATCTAATATTGATTTCATTTTGTTGCCCATGCTCAATTTAATTTTACTATGCATAGCTGCTGATATGCCAGTTGCAGCAAGTTTCTCTTTCCATGAAGCATCTGAAGAAGTAATTCGACTTAAAGATTTTCTTAATAGAATTCCATCTGCTTAATATCGATCAGGTAATTTTTTGTTCTTAGAATAGGCTATATCATGTTCTTTACACGCTTCATCTAATAGATTTATTCATTGATCACCACGTAATAAACGTTTTTCAAACTTTGTACCTGGTCCACAGTAATTATATTCCGGTAAATGTAATTCAAATGATAATTTATTAATTAAATAATTTATAAGATCATCTCCCTTGATTTATCTTTCATTATCGTAATTTATGTAATACTTCATTTTTTTTTGTTGTTGTGATGCATCGACGAATAAAGACAAACGAATTATAAATTAGGTAATTTTAATCTTTTATAACTAGTCTTAAATATGTTCCTATATATTAATATGAAGAAATTTGTTAAACAAAAAACAATACTAAAACTTGACAATCATGATACAAGTAATAGCAACAAGATTAAACATAGTAAATTGTTTCCATCGACTATACGATGCATCATGACAGATTCTTGTGATGTAATGATTAGTTTACTGGAACATCCAAATGGATTAAAATTTGCAAATATTTATCTATATTCAAAATCTCTATACGAACCTAAATATATTTATTTGGAGAAATTATTAAAACCAATAAAGAGTATTGGTTATTATGCATTCGATAATAGTGAAACTATAATACCACCTTGTAGAGCAAGAACTAATTCTATTTTTATTTTTGATGACGTTGCATGTGATAAACAAGATGTTATTCGAGAATATTTTAGTATGAGACCTCATAATAATATTGATTTTTTCTATCTTTGTCAAACGTACGCAAAAATACCTAAACATCTAATAAGAGTGTGTAAAAGAGTGTAATTAAGTTTTAGTTCTTTCTTGTTAACTAAATATTAGTTAACGATTTTATTGTTAAAAATCACATTTAATCATTTACAAACATTATTATTTTAAAAGATAAGCGGGACGCTGCCTATCTTTAGGTAATTAATTAATTTCTAACAACTGCGTAGATATCTTATAATTCTTGGGAAAAATACGGGGGTAAATTTAAAAAATAATTTTCTTTTCTTAAAGAAATCAACAACGCCGGTTTTAAATTTAAACAACTTATAAATAAAAGGCTTATTACTTAACATTTACTTGACTTGACAAACATTCTCTAGTAACAAAAATTCAACTTGTTAACAGTGAAAATATACGAGACTGGCACATATTAATTAATTAATAAAATTCCCACCGTGATTAAGGAAATACTTACAATAAATTTCCAGAATATTAAATAAAGAATTAAATAATAATTCTTTCTTAAAATGTCCATCCCCATAAAATTTCAGTCCATGTCCAATGAGGCGAGTGGCTATTCAAGTCACTCGGGTGGTAATGGAGGGTCCTCTGCGGCCGGGAGACCGATCGCCGAAGAAATGGGCACACCAGTCAGGACAAACAAAACAGGAATAGACAAAACTAAAACTTTAAATAATAGTAATTCTGATTCGGTGAAAAAGCTTATTAATTTCTTTAATTCTACGACAAATCAAACTAGGAATCTTGATAGTAATGCTAGTAGAATCTTCTTCGTTACCAAAAATAGCGTTACTCGGGGCGAGAGTAGAAGATCGTGGCGCGCTCCAATCAAACCGGAAAATAATTATGGAACTTTTAGACACGGCTCTGTAACAGAGCACCAGCCGCGTTCGTTTACACGAAAATATATATATATATATATATATATATATATATATATATATATATATATATATATATATAAATATGTATATATATATATATATATATATATATATATATATATATATATATATATATATATATGTATATATATATATATATATATATATATATATATATATATATATATATATATATATAAGAAAAGAAATAAAACACGTGAAATTATAAAAAGATGGCGGCTAACCTTATAAACTTCCAAGAAGGAATTCCACCTGTTGACAATCTGATTATTATACTTTCCAAATACTTTAAAGTGCCATAAATTTACCAGCCTGACCATTCTGATCTTATGTTATTTCTACAGTTCTTACTGTTGTATGAACGACCGCGCACAGAATATCTTACCTATAGATTCCGTCGAGGTTTAAGTTCAAATATAAGTTTCGAAATATAGAAAGTAAGTAAAAGGTGTCTGGGAAAGGCAGCGGCGAAACTCACTGATGAGTCCATCGCCGTTAGCCAGGAGAAAACACCGCAACTTTTAGTGGTTTATTATTGAAAAAATGATTTATGAATCGTATATTTGCAATAGGGCATCTCTGGTGGGGACCGATGTGATAAGACGTTATGACGCCGTTACATCGAGTGCTGGGTTATAAAGTACTGGTCCCAATAAAATAAACCACTAAAATGATAGTATCCGTTCATACGTTTCCTCAGGCGTCAGACTTTCTACACAATTAAGATTAAGATTCATCTAAGAATCTTAATTACATATAAAGCTTAGCCTTGGCGGAGCCGTGTTGTATGAACGATCGCGCACAGAATATCTTACCTATAGATTCTGTCGAGGTTTAATTTCCAATATAAGATTCGAAATATAGAAAGTACGTAAAAGGTGTCTGGGAAAGGCAGCGGCGAAACCCACTGATGAGTCAATCGCCGTTAGCCAGGACGAGACATCGTAACTTTTAGTGGTTTATTATTGTAAAAAACGATTTATAAATCGTATATTTGCAATATTACTTTTATTTTTCACCAATAAAACTAAACACATCAAGAATAAAAGCAAATAATATTAACTTGCGTAAAATAACCTAAAACGGAAAGGCTGCATTCTCGACGACCCGAGAAAGCGGCATTGCCATGTCATTAGGCAAAATTGTTTTATCGCTTTACATTAAAATTTAATTTGGAAAAAACGTCGATAGGTAAATACAAAATAGTTTAAGAGTGTTACATATAGAGGTTAATAAAAGTGGTTTTTTATCTCTTGAAATGAATCGTCTCTATGGCATATCAAAATGTACACGCCCTCTTATGCAATTACTTGGTTTTCTCCGTAATGAGGGTTTTATTCGTTTTAGTTTTGTGTTACTACAGGATAGGATTTGAAGAAAAAAGGAAAAAAAGACGGAACTTTTACCAAATTATCACTATACCCCTTTAAAAATCAATATAATAACAAATTAACTCTTTATTTCTAGGATATTTTCTTAATTTTCCTATATAAAGTTGTGTTCCTGGATTTATATGATTCCGTGGCAACTGGATCCGTTTAAAAGCATAAACCCTAGTAAATCTGACTGTAAAGGTATATTTAACTACAATTTAAACAAATATATCCAAGATCAGCACACATCTTCATTAAATATACGTTGTGAAATTAGTAAAAATGTGCCATATATGGCAACGCTCGTCTCGCCAAGATATATCTCAACTATGATTGGTCATACAGAAGCACGTGTTTCCAATTTTACAATTGAATTGTAACTGTTATAACATAAACGTACATACTTTTACTGGGAACTGAGGCAATTTAGCCAGCTTCTCTTTCCTCCATCCTGCGCCAGTAGTAGTGGCCATTACCCGAAACGTTCAATCTCCCACCCCTTGACGTTGACCTTGCCCCTTCTACGTCGACCTCGCCCGTGACCATGATATTCGATGTCGCGTTGGCATGACTTTGACCTTGAAAATGTTATGGGTTCAATGTTGTGTGTGACCTTGACCTTAACGTTGTTTAAGGCTACCTTGATTTTGCTGGAGGTCACCTTGGGTGTGCGATATTAAAGTTATGAAACGTAGTTTAAGGCGACCATGAATAGTTTTATATATGATATGGGGGCAGTTTTATTTAGCAGTTACGTCTGACTTGCATAGGTAGTACTTGTATTGTTATTTGACAAATCATGGCATATGTCTGTGAAAATTGAGGTACTAAATTTACCAACAGTTATAATATGAGGCGCCATAAAAGAGAATCGTGTGCGGCGAGATTTAAGTGCCAGGGGGAAAATGGCCCCGAATTAAAGAGCGTGCATCGGTGATCCAGTAATTAACTGCACTACATGTAATGTGGATATTCCAGCAAAACATATGTTAACACATCAACGAACACACATAATTCATGTTTGCCGGTATGTCATGGAGTGCAACTTATTGAATGTGCTTTCAAAAAGAGAATTGCAACCTATCGGGTTAGCAGTGATATTTCGATTATGTTGGATTAAGGAATTATCACGCTTAGTTTCAAGTCCAGTTAGTTTGAGTGTGATTTAAGAGCTCTATATAACACATATTTAAAAGACATTAAGCCTATGAAACCGTTAACCCCCGAAGAAATAAGGAAGTTTAATGATGCTAAAATATATGGTATATGTGAACGCTCTTTTGAAGACGATGAGATTAAAGTAAGAGATCATTGTCACATAACTGGTGCAAAAAGATTTGGTGCAGCACATTCCATTTGTAATCTAAATTATAAATTACCCTCTTTCATATGTATCATATTTCTTAACTTAAGCGGCTACTACAGCCATTTATTTATAAAAGATTTATGTAAATATGGGGATAAAAGTGATGTCTTGGCTCAAAGTAAAAAAAGTACATATCCTTTACCAAAAGCATTTATGTACACGATTATTTTGTTAATAAATGTGAAAAAGTCAAAAGAAAATATTTAAAGTTGCGGTTCATTGAGAGTTTTAAATTTCTGTCAACGTTTTTGGAAAATTTAGGCAACGGTTTAAATAATGACGATTTTATTGAAATGCGAAATCAGTCTTCAAATATCGAGCAATTTAATATGATGCATTAAAAGGGTGTTTTCTCTATAGCTTTATTGACTATAGAAAAAAATGAAAAATACATGTCTTTCAAGTAAAGATCAATTTTATGATAACTTACGAGAAGAAAACATTAGCGATGAAAACTATAGGCGAACAAAAAACTATGGCGCTTGTTTAGATGTAAAACTTTGGGGGACTATTCAGACGTGTATTTAAAATCAGATATGTTGCTATTGTACGATGTTTTTGAGCAGTTTCTGGATAATTATTTAAAATTCGATAAATTGGATCCGGCACATTACAATACCCTTCCAAGTTTATCATTTGATTGCATCTTGCGTATGACTCAAGTAAAGCTAGAGCTCTTAACTGATATAGACATGATACATTTTTTAAGGAAGGTATTATTTATCAGACTATGACTCAACAGAACCATGTTCATTTATAACATATCTTGATGTTACAAATCTATATGGTCGTAAAATGTCACAAACATTATCATATGGCGGTTTTCGTCGGTTAACAGAGCGCGAAATTTAAATATTATGGCTGTTGGTGATGATAGTTTACATGGCCAAGTCTTGGAAGTGGATGTGCATTATCCGACTGAGTTGCATGATGCACATTCTGATCTTCCATTTCTGGTAGAAACTATCATACTGCAAAACAGAAAACGCCAAATTTTCGAAATTAATTCCTAGTGTACGAGAAAAAAATACATTGTACGCTATATAACTTTAAAACAAGCCATCGCCAACGGCTTAGTGGTAATGCAAACTGATCGAGTATTACAGTTTAACCAATCAAAATGGCTAAAAACGTAAATTGATTTTAATACCAACTTACGTAACAAAACCACCACAAAATTTACGAAAGACAGTTTTAAAATAAAAAATAACGCGATTTTTTGCAAAACTATGGAAAATGTGGAAAGTCGAAAGGGTATAAAATTAGTAACACGTTGGGAAAACAGTGCAGGCAAAAGTAGAGCTAGAACATTAATATTCCGTCACAATTTCAATAGTAGCTCAATATTTATCGAAAACTTTGTTTGTATACATATGAATAAAGTTAAAATAGTAGACAATAAACCAATTTATATCGGATTTTCCATATTAGGTATATCAAAAATTGTAATATATGATTTTTATGATAATTTTATTAAATCCAAGTTTTGCGATGATATTTCGTTACTTTACACCGATACTGACTCACTTATATTAAAAGTATATACAGAAAACTTTTATCAGACTATATCAGAAAACCCCGAAAAATTTAATACATCAAATTACCCCAAAATAAATAATTTCAACATAATTAAAAGTAATTCTGTAGTTGGTAGAATGAAAGATGAGTTTCATGGTGACCCGATAATAAGTTTTTATGGTACCGGCGTGAAGTCTGATTATGTAAAGTCTATTAATAATGAATTTTAAAAAGCCAAAGGTATCAAAAAATGTGTTATCGAGAAAGACCTTCATCAGGAAGACTACCAAAGAATTGTTGAACGGTGTGGTTTGATATTAAGAAAAATGAAAACATTTAGAAGTAACTTACATAACATTTATACCAACATAATAAAAAAAGTAGTATTATCACATAGCCGTAATAAACGTTATGAGATTGGGGATCACGAAGACTCTACATTAGGGACATGCAGACAGATTTTTACAAAACAGATCCGGAGGCAAATTTGGCAAATTTAGTCATTGTGTTGGAATAATTTTTAAGTCAGGATACCACGTAATCTGGAAAATCCATATTTTATTATTTGTATTATTTTCATTGGTTTTATTGAACATACAATGTCAATAGATAACGGTAGCCTTGTAATTTTTTTTTTAATTTTTTAAATAAAAAACATGTATTCATCACTTGGTTGCTTTTATTCAACTTTTATTTTAAAATTATAAATATAATGTAGTATTGACACATAACATACGGCAAAATTATTGATGAAAATTTATTTAACAGCAAATTAAACGCATAGGTCGATGAGGAAATATTTAAAGTGGAGCAGTTTTGTTGACAAGATCCTTCATAGTCTTTTTAATTTTCTGTATTCTAGAATTAAGTTCATCACTCAGTTCGTTTGGTCTTAGCTCATATACTGCAACAACAGAGTCATCAACGTATGCTCTAAGTTCTTGAGAAGTTTCAATTAATTGATTGCGTACATAACCTTCAAGTTGGTTTCTGATAATATCTTTAATAACAATTGTTGAGTCATGAATAGATTTCTGTGTATCTTGCACACAGTGAACAAGGTTATAATCAACATAACTTTGTGTGACCGTATCATCTCCTTCTAGAGGTTCCGCTAAGTAGAACAATCTTTTGCTTCCCATGTCGTAATCTGCAACAGGTGTAAGTTTAAATCCTATTCCTGAAGGTCGGCGCATAAAGTTAAAATCCTAAAATTTTCTTTTGCGACCTTACTTATCAATAGTGTTTACTTCTGACATTGTTATTTGAAACTGATTTGAAACCATTACATTTCACCCTAATATATGGTTTTATTTTATTAATAAACAGACCATGCAGAAAAATATGGATTGCAAAACGTATTTTAGGCGATGTTTAATAAATACACACACAGATTCACTTTACTTTTGTTTTATTATTAAGAAATGAAAATATAACAAAAAAATAAAATAAAATAGGCAAGTTAATTTCTTCTGTACAGGTATGCTTCTTGTATTATCCAATCCCTCCTTTGGATGACACGTTCAATAATGTCCTGGTCCGGGTAGTGAACTAGTCTACAAAAGCACATTGTACAAATTTTACCCTGAGAAGGTCAATGTAGTTGAATTGTGTGTGAAATAATTTCTCCAGCAGATACTTTGTATTTTACAACTATGACAATTTAAACGAAAAGATGTTGGTATATGCCTATATGTTTTGGTTGCTTCAAAAGGTTATTCATCAGTTGGCAACATGATGTTTGAGTATTTTGTCATTTTTCAAGGGGTGTACTATATTTTTATGTTACTTTTTAAAATAATCTTGACAGGGACAAAAGTCCTTGAAAATTTCAACCTAGAAAACGACCCTGGTATTTTCGATTACGTTGGCCTTGGTCTTGACCTTGCATCTCATAAGTTTAAATACAATACTTGATGCATCAAACATGGGCATAAATGCAGACTTGCTGGCTCGAGCTCTTCACAGTTCATTAGAACACAGTACAGCGCAGTGCTAAAGTTAAAGCTAAAGTTAAACGTAAATCTAAAGGAAAGATGTCTTTCAGAGCTCAAAGTGTTAGTTTACTCATGGATGCTTTTAATGTGAGTTGTGCATCTAAACAAGATATGTTGAAAAACATAAGTGACCTCGAAGTGTTAACGTCAGGGGTGTTCGAGGCTTGGCACCAGGAGCCAGAGAATGCTGAGGCAGATAAGGCCCTTAACGATGATTGTGAAGAGAAATTGGTACAGTCGGCGGCGGACTTTCTTAAAACTTGGAGTGAGGAGAAGGAGCCGAAAATCAAAGTACTAAGTGATGTAGTTGTTCAAAAACAACGCGACCAAATCGGGCTTCTTCTCTTAAAAGTTCAAAACTAAAGAAACTTCAGACCATGTCGAAATCTCCGATAAAAAATCTTTTATTCGGCGAATAAAGGTGTTGGGCACGAAAAGAAGAAGTTCAATTTTAAGCGTCCCTCCGTCCCTTTTCCGCAACCAGACTTTTCGAAACACATCAAAAGCCGTTGTCTGTCGAAGTGGAAGTAATCGAAGGCCCCGATGGACCAACGCCATCAACACCGGCCACTATACAAGAGGAAGTGTCGGAGTCTTCCCCAGCGCCACTATCTCCAATATTGGTATACCGCAAACCTATGAAGAAGCGGTTTAAGCAATGTTTTGAAGTTGACAAAGTATCCGCTGCTTCGTTGTCTTCAAAACTATCGTCAAATGGAACTGCTTCTTCAATATGTTCTGTAGCATCTCAACCGGAGTGGGTTGAAGAGTTTACCTGCTTGCAAAAGAGCAAACTATCGGACATGTTTAGAATTAAAAAAAAAAGACTTCATTACTAAAGTAAGTGGAAATGATTGTGCGATAATAGAACTTGAAAAACAATTATTAGAATTACAGAAACAATTAGCAGTTAGAAAAGGAGCGACTGAACGATATAGAAGACAAATAGCGGACTTTGATAAGTTTTGTAGTAGGTGTTAAGTAGTTGTTTTTAATTTATAGTATTAAGTTAGTTTACAAAAAAAAATGTGTTTGATAAAACAGATCTTTATATTTTAATGAATATTTTTTACAAATATACAGTGCCTTCATTTCAAAACGAACCATCCTTAATAACTTTGTTAAATAGAAAAATTTAAAAAACACGTCAATTTAGATATACAGGGGGAAGTTTAATTTTGCATTTGTTAAAAGTCTGTCAATCACCTCCTCACCTCCAGCTAACCTCACTTTGATATGTCAAATTGGAATCCCCACCTTGTGACACATCATTGTAAGCAGCATAAAATTGTCTATCCAACCGTATAAAAAAAAATAAATCGGTTGACGTACAAGCGAACAGTGTGCAAAAATGTCTTGTAATAATGCATAATATATCGGCCTCGAACTTTAGTATGTCAAATGATTACCCTATAGTGTGATACATCATTTTAAAGGGCATACTATCTCCTATTTAGCCAATAAAAAAAAACAAAATCTGTTGATGTAAAAGCGAATAGTATGAAAAGATGTGTGGTAATAATAGACACCTTATCACATTAAACTTTATTATGTCAAATGGCTACTTCATAGAGTAAAATATTATTTTAAATTTAAAATAAATATTTTTTTAAAATAATAAACAGTTAAAATATTTGCGAGAAAAAAACTAAGCCTGTTTTAAAATTCATCGCAAAATTCATTGCAGTCTAATCAATCTAGTGTATTTATTTCAATGATATTTTTTGCGGTACCTGATAGGTACAAGAAATCACTGCAATAAATAAAATTTTTAAGATCTTTAAACACCAGTTGTTTATTATTGTTAAAATTGTCATTGTGACGCCTAGTTGAAACGTGAATATAAATGGTGTATACGCTAGCCGAAAGAATAGAAATAATTTTTCTCTATGGAGCTGAATATCGGTGCGCTCGTAGAACCGCCAGAGCATTTAACGAGAGGCATCAAGACAAAAACGTGGGCCATAAATATGTACTCGAATTGGTACGAAAGTTTGAAGAAACGGGATCCGTTTGTAATAAAAACTCTATTGAGAAAAGGGTTGTAGATGAAGCATGCCAAATCGAGGTACTAGGACAGTTTGCAATAGATCCAACTTTATCCATCTCAAAGGTCGCAGATTTAACCAACATTTCTGCTGGCTCTGTGCATAAAGTTTTAAAACGAAATAAGTTTTTTCCCTACAAAATTCAAATTCTTCAAGAACTCGGAGAAGACGATTTTGATAGGAGAATTCAATTTTGCGAATTAATGTGCCAACGAATTGACGAGGACCCCCATTTACCTAAGAATATCTGCTTTAGTGATGAATCAACTTCTTTTCTAAATGGACTGGTTAACAGACATAACTGCAGATACTGGGATAATGAAAATCCGCACCTTTTCCGAGAAGGGCATACTCAATATCCCGAAAAAATTAACGTGTGGGCAGGAATTTATGGCAATGAAATCATCGGGCCATTTTTTTTGGAAGATAATTTAACTGGACAAATTTATTTAAACTTTTTAGAAAACACAATATACCCTGCCATTGTGCAATCTTTAGAAAATCAAGTGGATGAAAATGCTGTTATGGTACTAAATGAAAATAATTTGCATTTCCAGCAAGATGGAGCTCCCCCGCACTACGCTTTGGCAATTCGAGAGTGGCTTGATGAACATTTTCCAGGGACGTGGATTGGCAGACGTGGTGCAATTGAATGGCCAGCACGGTCTCCAGACCTAACCCCTCTAGACTTTTTTCTTTGGGGGTATTTAAAAAGCAAGGTTTATAAAACCCCACCTGAAAATATTGACGATTTAAAAGATCGAATTGTTCGGGAATGTAGAGGAATTAGCAGAGAAACCCTTGCCAATGTTCGTGGGGAATTTCAAAATAGGCTTTTTTATTGTCTCGCTAATAACGGCGCACATTTTGAACATTTAATAAAATAATTTTCTTTAACTGAATAAAACTGAATAAACTGCTTATATTTAACACACATTTTTGCATCCTAATTGCCTATAACGTCTATTAACTTAATTTTTTTTGACATCATTGGATAGCAGATCGTACGTCCTTTAAAATGATGTATCACACTATAGGGTAATCATTTGACATACCAAAGTTCGAGGCCGATATATTATGCATTATTACAAGACATTTTTGCACACTATTCGCTTGTACGTCAACCGATTTAATTTTTTTTATACGGTTGGATAGACAATTTTATGCTGCTTACAATGATGTGTCACAAGGTGGGGGTTCCCATTTGACATATCAAAGTGAGGTTAGCTGGAGGTGAGGAGGTGATTGACAGACTTTTAACAAATGCAAAATTAAACTTCCCCCTGTATATCTAAATTGACGTGTTTTTTCTTTTTTTTAAATTTTTCTATTTAACAAAGTTATTAAGGATGGTTCGTTTTGAAATGAAGGCACTGTATATTTTTACATATAGAATAACAATTGCTTGAAAATATATTTTTTGGTGTTTTATTTCGTATAAGACCTTTCCCGCGTAATATTAGGTGTTAAAAAAAGTGTCAGTAATTCACTAAAACTACATAATAGTAGTAAATATTTTTTGATTATATTTACAACTATGCAAACACATGGTTCGGTTTAAGAAGTTCAGGTTCTGTCGCTAGAACCTCTAATACTTTGCGTCTCGATATTGTATGTTTAAAAAAAAACATAAAATATTGGTCACAAAGTATTATAACCAACTAAAACTACAATCAAAATATTTTGTAGTCGTGAAAACGACCGTTTTCTCTTGTGTGGCAAGAAATATGCAACTCGTTATAGCGTTCCGTCAACAGCACCATTGTTTTCCGTTCACTGTATTATGAATTTCCAGAGGGCATCCCACCTGGGATCATCTAGATCCTACTCTAGGTAGTTTTCGGTTATGAAATCCACCACTGGGCATTGGATAGATTGTTGTTCGTTCGACATGTTGAATTGAAATGATTGTAAGAAGTATTGGTGGCCGTATATATAGATAAATATTTGTGGTAGGGGATAGACAAATGTTGTGTTACGTATTGGAACCAAAGTTGTTTGTGGTCTCGAATACGAACGAACGATTTTGCCGGGTTCCACCAGCACCAAAATTTTTAATACTTTCTATCCAATTTTGTATGTTCTATAAATACAATATTAGTAATAAAGTATCAATATGAACTAAAACTACGATCAAAGTATTTTGTGGTCCTGAAAGGACCGTTGTTTTGTGCCCTTAAAAAGGGCAGGGGAGGGTGAGAGTCACATCCTCATCGACAGACCACCAGCTTGAAGAGTCGCAAGGACCCTGGGGATCTTCGAGCGTCGGCGATGCTGGAGTTTCCAACACGACGTCGTTCGTAGAGTTCGGCTCTGGCTGCGGACTGTCGTCTTCGAGGTGCTGAAGCACCCAGTCATCCACGTCGTCCAAATCTACAAGACCAGGATTGTGGTCATAGAACAATTATATTGGCTCATCTAGGTCGCCCCATCAAAGGACGTCAATCCAAAGTCCAAGTCGAAGACTTCCAGGTCCTTAACATTGCCGGTGACTACCTCTTCGCTAAATACTCAAGAGCCTCTGCTTAGGGGCCTTTCTTATTCTATGCTAGTCGTATGAGAGTCGAAGGAGTTATGACTGTATAACTCGCTCGGTCTCAGTTATATAAAACTACCCCCACTCCACCAGGGCATTCTAAACGTTGTGTGTTGGTGAGAGCTTATAAAATTATTTATTTTTGCAAAAACTTAAAACACGGAATTTGATTTTTTTTTGGCTTAGAAAATAAGACTAATTCTTAACATTTTGTGAAGAATATATTTAAAAAAAAAATAATAATAGAAACCTTGTTTTTACTGCCATCATTTTCATAGGTCAAGGATTCAACGATTACCTCGTTTTCAAGCCTATAATTCGACACTTAAGCGACGAGACAAGTCGTGGTTGAACGAATATCTCGCCTCATAAGTGACTACTAAACTACGATCAAAATATAATGTGTTCCTGAAAAGGACAATTTTTGTGGCCCTAAAATGGCCTGGGGGAGCGTGAGGTGTCTACTGTGGAGTAATACCCAGTGATAGTAATACCGACCTAGGTGCAGCCCTTGGCCTTCCTCTTAGCTGCACCTGGACCTTGGGTGCCGGCGTTGCTAGCGGTTTCGTCGGTGCTGGTATTGCGGACTGTGTCCACCGTGCTGGTGCGGTTCCCCTGCACTTCGCACACGTGCATAATTTTCTGGGCATGAATGGTCCTACAATACCAATAATCTTTTTTGAAATATCTTTCATCCTGCTTGTCGAATGTGTAATGGTGAAATAATTCGAATATCGCCCATACATACATTCAAGAAAGTTGAAGGAGGTAAGGTGATGTGCAATTGTTAGTTATATTCAACATACTGTTCAAACGGTTGAAATACACGACCTATCACGTTGGTTTTGTTTGACATCAAAGGCGCATCGTGCCATAAAATGTCGCGCTTCGCGCCTTAATATATCGCGCTTTGTGCTATATGGTGCTTCGGCTATAATACGTCGCGCTTCAAGCCATAATAAGTCGCCCTTCGTGCGACATTTTGGACTCCCTAGCCAGCCGACGCCAGCTGGACCACCTTTAAGCGACGATCATTCACCTTTTGTGTAATGAAGTCGCATGCAAACGAGTGAACCACTGATTTTTTCTTGGTGGAGCCGCTCATGCGCCTAAAGGAGCGAGTAGCCCCCCCCCCCCGGCCAGAAAATTTTTTTTGACCTTTAAATGCATTTTAAGGCATTTTCCAGTCATGAAACAATGAAATTAACTGATCTCATCAGATCATTCATAATACGTTAAACTACTCGTTATGGTGACAATATAAACATGGATTCACTTCTCCGTCCACTTTTTTGTTGATTTTCAAATAAATATAAAACTACTACTTGACTTTTTACAAATTTATTAATTGATGTACCATATTTTAGCATTATTTTGTGTTACATATGTGTCATGGTACCGTTTAACACATTATAACTAAAAAAAAAAGAGTCGTGAGTAAGTAACGCATCTCTTTAGTGTCTTTGGGGAATTTATTTTTTCGGCTTTGGAACTCTAATTTCACATCCACGGTAGATGAGTTAATAGCCTCTGGCTGATGACTGCAATTGATAATAAAAACGTTGTTTTTCATATATTCCGCGAACGTCATCATCGGATTGTTTATTTCACGCCCGTAATAGCTGCATTGAAAGCTTTTATAATTGTAATAGGCTGCTGCGTACTGTTTCTTGGCGAAATCTTAATTCCATCTTTCGTAAGGATAAACGGTTGAATTCAGATATAGTATAATATCGCATAGGTCGGAGTGGGTAAACTGGGTTGCGTTTCTTTCTTTTTTGTCGCAATTATTACTGTCTTGAAATCCGACGATTATATAGCGTGGTCTTTCTAGACTTGCGCTCGTTCTCAAGGCTCATACGTCGGAAGATGTTTGTCTTGAAGCTGGCAATTCGTACAGACCCCATTTACGATATGCCATTTGAATACTGGCATTATTGCCGCCTTTATTAATGCGAGATAATATTTTCAATTTTTGCTTGTCGTCTAAAATGATGTGACGAATTTTCCACTTGATTTTGTTTATATTAATTTCGGCGTCTACTTCGTCCACGTAGCAAACAGTAAAAATGCGACCTATAATCATAATAAGCTCTGTTTTATGTTGAAAACATTTTTGTATAATCTTCGGCGAATCACATAAGATATTTTATGGGTAATTTCCCCAAGAATATGTTACTTGCCGTGTCTACGATATCTTGTTTACTTCATCGAGAGCCCATCCGCATGTCATGAGAGATCTTTTTTACAAACATCCGAATGAAACCATTGTTTTTAATGTCGTGGTAACTCTTCAAGAACTCGGAGAAGACGATTTTGATAGGAGAATTCAATTTTGCGAATTAATGTGCCAACGAATTGACGAGGACCCCCATTTACCTAAGAATATCTGCTTTAGTGATGAATCAACTTCTTTTCTAAATGGACTGGTTAACAGACATAACTGCAGATACTGGGATAATGAAAATCCGCACCTTTTCCGAGAAGGGCATACTCAATATCCCGAAAAAATTAACGTGTGGGCAGGAATTTATGGCAATGAAATCATCGGGCCATTTTTTTTGGAAGATAATTTAACTGGACAAATTTATTTAAACTTTTTAGAAAACACAATATACCCTGCCATTGTGCAATCTTTAGAAAATCAAGTGGATGAAAATGCTGTTATGGTACTAAATGAAAATAATTTGCATTTCCAGCAAGATGGAGCTCCCCCGCACTACGCTTTGGCAATTCGAGAGTGGCTTGATGAACATTTTCCAGGGACGTGGATTGGCAGACGTGGTGCAATTGAATGGCCAGCACGGTCTCCAGACCTAACCCCTCTAGACTTTTTTCTTTGGGGGTATTTAAAAAGCAAGGTTTATAAAACCCCACCTGAAAATATTGACGATTTAAAAGATCGAATTGTTCGGGAATGTAGAGGAATTAGCAGAGAAACCCTTGCCAATGTTCGTGGGGAATTTCAAAATAGGCTTTTTTATTGTCTCGCTAATAACGGCGCACATTTTGAACATTTAATAAAATAATTTTCTTTAACTGAATAAAACTGAATAAACTGCTTATATTTAACACACATTTTTGCATCCTAATTGCCTATAACGTCTATTAACTTAATTTTTTTTGACATCATTGGATAGCAGATCGTACGTCCTTTAAAATGATGTATCACACTATAGGGTAATCATTTGACATACCAAAGTTCGAGGCCGATATATTATGCATTATTACAAGACATTTTTGCACACTATTCGCTTGTACGTCAACCGATTTAATTTTTTTTATACGGTTGGATAGACAATTTTATGCTGCTTACAATGATGTGTCACAAGGTGGGGGTTCCCATTTGACATATCAAAGTGAGGTTAGCTGGAGGTGAGGAGGTGATTGACAGACTTTTAACAAATGCAAAATTAAACTTCCCCCTGTATATCTAAATTGACGTGTTTTTTCTTTTTTTTAAATTTTTCTATTTAACAAAGTTATTAAGGATGGTTCGTTTTGAAATGAAGGCACTGTATATTTTTACATATAGAATAACAATTGCTTGAAAATATATTTTTTGGTGTTTTATTTCGTATAAGACCTTTCCCGCGTAATATTAGGTGTTAAAAAAAGTGTCAGTAATTCACTAAAACTACATAATAGTAGTAAATATTTTTTGATTATATTTACAACTATGCAAACACATGGTTCGGTTTAAGAAGTTCAGGTTCTGTCGCTAGAACCTCTAATACTTTGCGTCTCGATATTGTATGTTTAAAAAAAAACATAAAATATTGGTCACAAAGTATTATAACCAACTAAAACTACAATCAAAATATTTTGTAGTCGTGAAAACGACCGTTTTCTCTTGTGTGGCAAGAAATATGCAACTCGTTATAGCGTTCCGTCAACAGCACCATTGTTTTCCGTTCACTGTATTATGAATTTCCAGAGGGCATCCCACCTGGGATCATCTAGATCCTACTCTAGGTAGTTTTCGGTTATGAAATCCACCACTGGGCATTGGATAGATTGTTGTTCGTTCGACATGTTGAATTGAAATGATTGTAAGAAGTATTGGTGGCCGTATATATAGATAAATATTTGTGGTAGGGGATAGACAAATGTTGTGTTACGTATTGGAACCAAAGTTGTTTGTGGTCTCGAATACGAACGAACGATTTTGCCGGGTTCCACCAGCACCAAAATTTTTAATACTTTCTATCCAATTTTGTATGTTCTATAAATACAATATTAGTAATAAAGTATCAATATGAACTAAAACTACGATCAAAGTATTTTGTGGTCCTGAAAGGACCGTTGTTTTGTGCCCTTAAAAAGGGCAGGGGAGGGTGAGAGTCACATCCTCATCGACAGACCACCAGCTTGAAGAGTCGCAAGGACCCTGGGGATCTTCGAGCGTCGGCGATGCTGGAGTTTCCAACACGACGTCGTTCGTAGAGTTCGGCTCTGGCTGCGGACTGTCGTCTTCGAGGTGCTGAAGCACCCAGTCATCCACGTCGTCCAAATCTACAAGACCAGGATTGTGGTCATAGAACAATTATATTGGCTCATCTAGGTCGCCCCATCAAAGGACGTCAATCCAAAGTCCAAGTCGAAGACTTCCAGGTCCTTAACATTGCCGGTGACTACCTCTTCGCTAAATACTCAAGAGCCTCTGCTTAGGGGCCTTTCTTATTCTATGCTAGTCGTATGAGAGTCGAAGGAGTTATGACTGTATAACTCGCTCGGTCTCAGTTATATAAAACTACCCCCACTCCACCAGGGCATTCTAAACGTTGTGTGTTGGTGAGAGCTTATAAAATTATTTATTTTTGCAAAAACTTAAAACACGGAATTTGATTTTTTTTTGGCTTAGAAAATAAGACTAATTCTTAACATTTTGTGAAGAATATATTTAAAAAAAAAATAATAATAGAAACCTTGTTTTTACTGCCATCATTTTCATAGGTCAAGGATTCAACGATTACCTCGTTTTCAAGCCTATAATTCGACACTTAAGCGACGAGACAAGTCGTGGTTGAACGAATATCTCGCCTCATAAGTGACTACTAAACTACGATCAAAATATAATGTGTTCCTGAAAAGGACAATTTTTGTGGCCCTAAAATGGCCTGGGGGAGCGTGAGGTGTCTACTGTGGAGTAATACCCAGTGATAGTAATACCGACCTAGGTGCAGCCCTTGGCCTTCCTCTTAGCTGCACCTGGACCTTGGGTGCCGGCGTTGCTAGCGGTTTCGTCGGTGCTGGTATTGCGGACTGTGTCCACCGTGCTGGTGCGGTTCCCCTGCACTTCGCACACGTGCATAATTTTCTGGGCATGAATGGTCCTACAATACCAATAATCTTTTTTGAAATATCTTTCATCCTGCTTGTCGAATGTGTAATGGTGAAATAATTCGAATATCGCCCATACATACATTCAAGAAAGTTGAAGGAGGTAAGGTGATGTGCAATTGTTAGTTATATTCAACATACTGTTCAAACGGTTGAAATACACGACCTATCACGTTGGTTTTGTTTGACATCAAAGGCGCATCGTGCCATAAAATGTCGCGCTTCGCGCCTTAATATATCGCGCTTTGTGCTATATGGTGCTTCGGCTATAATACGTCGCGCTTCAAGCCATAATAAGTCGCCCTTCGTGCGACATTTTGGACTCCCTAGCCAGCCGACGCCAGCTGGACCACCTTTAAGCGACGATCATTCACCTTTTGTGTAATGAAGTCGCATGCAAACGAGTGAACCACTGATTTTTTCTTGGTGGAGCCGCTCATGCGCCTAAAGGAGCGAGTAGCCCCCCCCCCCCCGGCCAGAAAATTTTTTTTGACCTTTAAATGCATTTTAAGGCATTTTCCAGTCATGAAACAATGAAATTAACTGATCTCATCAGATCATTCATAATACGTTAAACTACTCGTTATGGTGACAATATAAACATGGATTCACTTCTCCGTCCACTTTTTTGTTGATTTTCAAATAAATATAAAACTACTACTTGACTTTTTACAAATTTATTAATTGATGTACCATATTTTAGCATTATTTTGTGTTACATATGTGTCATGGTACCGTTTAACACATTATAACTAAAAAAAAAGAGTCGTGAGTAAGTAACGCATCTCTTTAGTGTCTTTGGGGAATTTATTTTTTCGGCTTTGGAACTCTAATTTCACATCCACGGTAGATGAGTTAATAGCCTCTGGCTGATGACTGCAATTGATAATAAAAACGTTGTTTTTCATATATTCCGCGAACGTCATCATCGGATTGTTTATTTCACGCCCGTAATAGCTGCATTGAAAGCTTTTATAATTGTAATAGGCTGCTGCGTACTGTTTCTTGGCGAAATCTTAATTCCATCTTTCGTAAGGATAAACGGTTGAATTCAGATATAGTATAATATCGCATAGGTCGGAGTGGGTAAACTGGGTTGCGTTTCTTTCTTTTTTGTCGCAATTATTACTGTCTTGAAATCCGACGATTATATAGCGTGGTCTTTCTAGACTTGCGCTCGTTCTCAAGGCTCATACGTCGGAAGATGTTTGTCTTGAAGCTGGCAATTCGTACAGACCCCATTTACGATATGCCATTTGAATACTGGCATTATTGCCGCCTTTATTAATGCGAGATAATATTTTCAATTTTTGCTTGTCGTCTAAAATGATGTGACGAATTTTCCACTTGATTTTGTTTATATTAATTTCGGCGTCTACTTCGTCCACGTAGCAAACAGTAAAAATGCGACCTATAATCATAATAAGCTCTGTTTTATGTTGAAAACATTTTTGTATAATCTTCGGCGAATCACATAAGATATTTTATGGGTAATTTCCCCAAGAATATGTTACTTGCCGTGTCTACGATATCTTGTTTACTTCATCGAGAGCCCATCCGCATGTCATGAGAGATCTTTTTTACAAACATCCGAATGAAACCATTGTTTTTAATGTCGTGGTAACTCCAGGTTTACGCACCATGGCGACCTGCTCACCTCCCAGTCCGTAGCGAATTTCATCAAACAAAAATGCGAGGGCATTATATGATAAAAACATCTTTTCGTGGCGTCTATGGGTTTAAATTTTCCTTCGATATATAAATAACTTTCGGCGATATCCAGTATAATATCTTGAAAATTAATAGAAATACGGATTTCACCGAAATTGTTGAATGAAGGATATCCGAATGGTTGATACGTATAATCTTCTATACTAATAATGGAATTGTCCAAGATGGGTTCAGAGAAAACCTCTATTTTATCGCTGGTGGTGGAAATCATTTTCGCACTTTAAAACCGATTGATTTTAAAAATTTATAGTCTTTGGCAGATAACTGTTACAATGTTTGCGATCTAATAGCTGGATGATGACTAACCTAGACGTTAACTCTTCGTTTATTTTATTAGGTTTCCGTGGTTCCCCAAACTTAGTCGACAGCATACACAATTGACGATTGAAGCAAGAACCCATTTCTTTGAAAGTTCTTCAATTCCAATTTCATGATAATTTTCTCGCCTTGAAAACTAATTAGATCACCACTATCGTCCAAGATGGGAGGAGTAATGTTGTCGATAAACTGACGTCCTTCCGGCATTAATGGCATATAAATATTATTTTGTGTCTCTTTACTGATTTTGTAACCGGGCTCCAAATCGATATCGAATTCTAATAAGGTATAACCTTCCACAAAATTCATATATGCACCGGAATTTATATTACAATCTACGCGTATGATGCGTACTTTCATTATTTTCACCATTTCGTTTGACTCCTGCTTTTTGTCTCTCTGAACACCGTGTAATTAAATCCTAACATTTTACCGATACCTCTCCCCGGAAATCAATAATATATTGGGATATCAGTTCATATTTCAGCGTATTATTATTAGCGACTCAGGAAAAGATTCCATCATTTTTTTCTTCAGTTGAATTTTTCGAAGCCTCCGACATAGCTTTATCTATTTCATCTATTTTCTAGACCCCAGGTAGAATCTGCAATTGTATCGGCTCGGTGGTGGTGTAACCCTCCTTCATGTAGACAAACTTATTGTTGCTTTCATCCACATTAAAAATTGAATTGTATGTATAAAATCCCAGCAATGCAAGATAATATTTGTTTTCTTTATGTACTTCGATGGCTGGATAAAAATCAGCACTTAAGACACTCGAGTGTTCTGTTAGTGTGAACGTATAAGACATGACTAACCATTAAAACATCCCACATCTCGGTTTTATTCTTAGCGGCAACATTTGAAGAGATTCATCTTTACACCTCTTCTCATTGCATTAGAGAGTAATGTTTTTATTCTGCTTTAATGCGCATATCGTTGATTTTGCAATAACAACAAAATATTTTTCTAGACACAGGACCGTTATCACCCTTATCCTCTTTTAAATTGCTGCTGGAATAATGTTTGCAACCGCACTGACATTTTAATATATTGATATGGTTTTTAAGTTGCTTTACTTCCTTGGGCATGTTTTCTAGCTGTTTCACGGTCATTTTTCTTAATTCACCGGCTAGATGAAATGCTTTCAGTGACCGTAACATTGTTGCGATTCATTTACGGTGTTAGTGGTGGCGATGATGATATCTTTTACAATGATGATTCGACAAAAATGTTTAAGTACAAATGTCCGCACTAGATTGGTCCAAAATCCTGTTGACGATCGTATGTATAGTAAATAATTTTTGATGGTTGCGATCCCGTTTGTAGATATTGTACCAATTCGATCGGTGGGGGTAAATCGCCGAAGCTGTCATAATATGTTACTTTAGAATTATTTTTTCTATAAGCTACCCAATCAGTCCCTGCACCACACGTACTATCCAAATTCACTATTGCTGCTTCGTAACGTCGAGGACCTTGTCTAGGTAATGAATCCCTCATATAAACGCCTCGAAAGTGTCCTATTCTCTTCTTCTTGGCATATTTTTCAAGATCGATGTTAGATAGAGGTCTTCGAGGTAGGGATTCAATTAGTTTTTTGATCTACGATTTAAAAACAATCCCATAATTTTACGATATGGCTTTAGAAACAAACCATTTCCTCTCATTTTCAAATAGAGACCGGCACCGGTTTTAACTTCACTGTTTTTTATTTGTAGCTTTTACGGCACGCACAATTCCCGGCTAATGAACCCAAAGCTGATAACCCGACGACATTGATATTAATGGTAATATTTCACCAGTTTTAGGAATCGGTATTATTTTCGGTGTACGAATCTTCCTTTTGCCAGGTGCCGCTTTGACCGACCTATGTGCTGTCGACAGAGCTATTTTAAATGCTTTTATGAGATTTTTTTCCAACACATTTTTCCTTCCGGCTTTTAATAATTCCCTTCGAACTGCTTGTCGAATAGCTGTTCCGAAACTGACTTTTCGAACATGTCGACTTTTATTTACACCTTTTCTTACTGTACGACGTGTGCCTTTACTAGATTTTTTTTTGTTGGTATTGATGATGATGATGATGATGATGATAATGATGATGGTACACCAAAACGCTGTTTTCCCTTCATAATGTTTGTAACTAGTTAAGCTGCAGTTTTTTCACTTAAGCTGCGGTTCGATTTTACTCTATACCAAGCACTTGGTTCGAGCTAGTAATCAGTTCGATGTCTCGCACTTATGTTGTCTTTGGTAGGTAAAGGGGCTAAATCGTGTTTTTTGCATGCGGCTTCCAAAGGATTAATGCCCGTATCACCTCTTGTTACATGTTTTAACACTTTTGTTCCAAGTCCGCAATATTGATAACCGGGAATGTGTACGTTGTTGAATGGTAATTTAATAAACAAATTCTTAATACCGTATCCAGTTTACACACCCACTTGGGCTACATTTCGAAAATGTCTATATATTTACTCGAAATCTCTGTATCAACCGAAATATTAGTATTTAAGGAAAATTTTAGCACCCATCAAAGGTTTAGGCTACTACGTTTTTAGTGATTCCAGTAATATTGTGAAACCGTCCGATGCAAAACCAAACTATATATTTATCTTTGATGATGTTATATGTAAAAAACAAGAGACTATGAGATTGCACTTTAGCATGGGACGTCATAAAAATATCGACTAATTTTACCTAGCGCAAACATATTCGCAGGTTCCTAAACAGCTTGTGCGAGACAATGCCAATTTTATTATTAGGTTTAAACAAGATAAGTCGAATATGAAACACATATTTCCGACCACGTTTCACCAGATCTAACTTGATACACCCTCGATATCAACTAATACATCTCTTGTATTCGCTGACACCGCAAATTCCGGTACTTTAAATGCAAACTTAAAACCATACTATATTGTATATGGTGTAAGTTTTTGTTCAAAAACAGATCGTACCAAAAATTTTATTGCTAATTTAGAGGTACGCTTTCCAAATGGAAATATTACCTTACATAAAAAGGGGAAAATATTTCAGAATACGATGGATCACCGGAACTTTATGACTTGTTATTTCCTTAAAACACTCCCAAGTTTAGGCAAGGAATTACAGTTAAATGATAATGTACTTACGACGTACAAGAACATTTTGGAATCCACGAGGGCTGTCTACAAAAATTACAAAAAAAGTGATGGTTTATTGGAGACCAAATGGAACAAATATTTACGAATTATTAAACCTCTGATGATGGACACAAACTTAGTGGTGGTGTTAGAAGAAAAAATCTTCCAGAAAAACTATAGTTACGCACAAAAAAGAAATTATCTTCGAAAACATTTCAATATATCTAATGGAATAAAGTTAAAGAGTTGGTGGATCGTTTAGGTTGGTTGTGAAGTTCCAAAATGGCCGGTCACACTGGACACGAAAATGAAATTATGTCAATTATAGAGGAATTACGAGAAGAAGATATAATATAGTAAGCTCAATATTTAATGATATTCTTCAGTTCTTTCTTCTATCTGAAACCTTTAATATTACTAATAATATGGAGCCGAGTCTAACAAAAACCAAAATTGTTAATGAACTACATAGAATGGCCAGAAAAAATTTATAACATGACGTACGATAATAAAAGGATACAGGGTTTTGTGGCAAATTGATTTGGTTGAAATGCAACGGTATGCCTATGAAAACGATGATTATCGTTATATTTTGGTCTATATAAATTGCTACTCTAAATTTCTCTATGCCAAAGCGATAAAAAACAAGACCGGTATAGCAGTTACTAATGGAATGAAAAGCATCATTGAAGTGGCATCACATACGCCAACAAGTTTGCAAAGTGATCGAGGAAAGGAATTCTATAATAGTAACTTTCAAGCACTGATGAAAAAATATAATAGAAATTTTTATTCCACCTGTAGCTCGAAGAAAGCTGCAATTGTTGAGCGAGTCATAAGAACTCTTAAAAATAATTTATATAAACAATTGTCGACAAGAGGATCTTACAAATTGATACATATATTATGGGCAGTAACAAAAGCCTATAAACATGCAAAACATTGCACCATTGGAATGAAGCCGGCAGATATGCAAGAAGAAACGCAAATTAAACCATATGATTATTTAAAAATTGCTTATAAAAAATTGAAATTTTTCTTTGTGCGTATTAGCAAGTACAAAAGATTATTCAAAAAAGATATACGCCCTCTTGGTCAACGGAACTGTTTAAAATTGTATAAGTTAACGTTACAAATCCCCCTATCTACTTGTTGGAATCGTTAGAAAGTTATTCTCTAAGAGGGTATTTTTACGAGTCAGAATTGCAGAAGACAAGAGGACCTGACGTTTATCTAGTAGAAAAGGTCCTTAGACAACGTAAGAAAGATCACACTGATCAATTGCTTGTTAAATGGCTAGGATTTCCGAATACGTTCAACTCTTGGATAGATAAATCAGATATTATTTAAGTTAGAAATTGTATGAGTATAATTTTCATTTAAAATGTAAAATAAATAAACAATATATAGTAATATAATTTTTTTTATTTCAATTATTATCATCAACAACAATAAAACGTCATACACATAAATTATATTTGAATATTCTCAGAGAGAAGATCCTATTCAGCGACGACAATGACGTTATCTTCAAGGCTATGACATTAGGAATGCATTCTCCTTTTCTTTCACCTGCTTTCCCTTCTAAGATTGTTTTTTTGAATCGTGCCTTACGACATTGCCCTTAATAGTTCATTTAAAGGCTCTTGATAGAGAATTTTCTGAATAACTTCCATTTTTGTTTTAGGCTCATTATTATTTTTGTTTATCAGGGGGAGGACATCCTTATCGAATATAACACAAATTACAACTGCAAAATTGTAAAACTTTCTATCAAGGCATTTTTTTTGTCACAGTACCATTATCATCTTAAGGTTCGTTTTCCATCCATATCATACTGCCCATCCACTGTAACTTTCAAATACCTGGTGGCACGCGTAATATGGGATTTTTTTTTCATTAGCTCGCTACCGACCAAGTTTATCAATTGGGTTGTTTCCACGACTCATTTTTAATCTTAACTAAACTATTTCCTCCTTATTTGCTCTACCTATAATAAATATTTAAACTGGGAAAAAGGAGCACAGACTATTATCTACTGAATTGGTATATTTATAAAAAAAGTAAAATAAAACAGTGATTGTAACAAACATTTATTTACAGTTATTCAATTGTACAAATACAAAAATAATAAAAAATTAACATTTTACATATGAAATGTCCTCATTTTCGTTATTCAAAATGCTATCCCATCCAGCATGATTTCGATTGTCAACATCTTGGGCTCTTGCTGTTGCAGGATCTAATTCACATTTTGCAGCTAACTCGCCAGGTTGTGTGGAATATTAACGAGGTATTCTTTTCATTCTTCATTGACCATTTCAGCACAAAATGTATCCATATCTATTGAACCATATAAATATTTGTGGCATAAGTTTGTCCGAGCCATAAAATTGATTGCATCTCTGATCTCATTCTTATATTGATCTTCATTTGCACCATCTAACATATCGTGAGCTACACATTCGCATCAGCCGACATCTTTAACAGAAAAAATGAAAACGCGTAAGTGTCCTTACATGTGCAACAAATTTTTAAATTTAATATCCTTTTTTCAAACACTACATACAAATTACTCCAATGAGCCAAAACGTAATAACGTTCGAGTATTCTAGTACCTTGCCGCAAGTCAGTTAAAGTGTATTTCCCTTTAGTCTTATTCATAATATCTACAATATCGTCTGACAGTGTTTCAGCCACCCGTTTTGGCAAAAATTCTCATTATCACCATCATCGTGTAAAGACACTAGAAAAGTTTTACCAAATCATGTAGTGATTGAAACCATTTTTATAATTTTATACACTTTCCCCACAATCAATTCTGTAACTTTTTTTCTCTCTAAATCCTCGAAATCTTTCCTGAACCTCTCACTAATTTCATCTAGAGTTTTTTTGGAATACTCATTGAAAAATGTTATAAAAATCCAAAAAAAAATTACCGTGGATACAAAAGTACTTTCAGAACACCACACGAAGACAAATTTGATGTTTATGCTACTGATATCTGCGACTGTTTGAAGTCACATCTTTTCCCACTAATCTTTATGGAGATTTTTTCAAGATCGAATTATAACAATGGTGGTGAGAGTATTAACGACAGACACACCAACGATAGTGGGGCTGTCTTAAGGGTCAAATTACATCACACGTTTAAAATGGTATGAGGAGAACTTCAAGATCTAAATATAATGTAACAACTGACTAAATTTTATGTGTTTTATTGATTAACTTTTTTCTGTTGTTCTCTTATACTTGTAATGTAATCATTTAACTATAAATTACTTAGTTTGCTCAATAATGTAAGTTCATTTTATCTTTTAAAAATTCCTTAAAAACTACACTTAGTAAATAACATAGCTCAACATGATCCATATATCTAAAAAATATAAAATATCCTGAGCCTCCGAATCTTGCATATGAGTAAAATTCAGAACAGGCTGCAGAAATTAAAAACTCCTCATACATCTCTATAACTAAACTTTCCATATTAACTACTACGTTAAAGAAATGTCCAACCCTTTAATTTCATTTAATATAACTAGATCTTTTCTGAAACTAATCAGTTTTTCCATACAGTCACTAAATCCTTTTTTATTTCACAAAAAAACTCTAGTAAATTTAATGTTTTCCTGCAATATTTACAACATGCATAGGCAGCTTCTTGATATTCAGAAGCTAAAACACAATAACGCCACATACATTCTAGTCGACTTTTCGTTGAATCATTAGTATAATTATTTGCTGTTTTACCAAACTCAACGCCTAATTTTTTAATTGTCTCTTGCAAATTACTGTTCATATTTTGTCACTTATTTTTTACAGTTAGGGAACTTTTTTATTGCTGATAGACCGTCTCTATGATGACGATATATTTTTTCATAATGAATGTAACACGGTAAGTTCAGCAATAGTTCCTTGTCACACCGATATTGCTCTGGCAGCTTATTCTAAATTTGTTCCAAACTGAGAGAATCGACATAACTTCTCAAGTATTCGAGAGGGAAAAATGCCATGCTGACTTTTCATTAAAATCACACAAACTTTTTAAATTACTTTGATAACAACAAATTTCTCTGCCTACTTGCTCTATAACTTTATCTTGAGATATTTCTGTATCTGACATTTCACACTGAATGAATATAAACAGGCTCAAGCAGCTTGATAGAAGAATTTCCAACGTCAAAACCATTTCAAGATCATCCAACATTATTACAATGCACAAACAACCACTTGATGGTGATAGTCTTTTCGTTGAAACTATGGCCAAAATAATTGATAAACGAACATAGAAGTTTTATAATAACGTAAAAACAAAAAACATAGAACATAAACAGCAAAAATATGTAGCATTACCTTACACTAGTGAGCTGTCAGAAAAAATAAAATACATTTTAAAAAAGCACGATATTATCGTATGCCACAAGTCACATAATAAATTAAATACATTTTTCACAAACTTAAAAAGTAAAACTCCTCTCATGAATAAATCAAATGTAATATATTCAATCCCTTGCACAAATTGTCCCAAAAAATATATAGGCATGACGAGCCAATTACTGAAGAACAGATTAAATGGCCATAAATATACGAAAAACGCCTCAACAGCGTTAAACAAATACACACAGGACGAAAAACATACTTTTGATTATAACGGTACCAAAATAAAAAACAAACAACAAACAACAAAAATTACAGATAAAGGAAATGATTGAAATTAAAAAAGATAAAAACACTGTTAACGAGAGAACAGATATGGGATATTTGAGCCAGATTTACACAAGCCTAATTTAAACAAAAATATTAAGTATTCGTTCCTGTCAAATAAGAATAAAAAATTGAATATCCTCTTAAACATAAAACTAAACGTATACCTTATTTGTTTTTTTTTGTGCATTGTAAAATATAAAAAATATAAAAAAACACATTCGCATTCCATGAATCCTCAGTAGACGTTGTAAAGATTAAATTTTATTTAGTAATAGAATAACAAAATGTCAAGGTGTGTACCGGTAAAATTAAATATTTTTAAAAATTTTAAAAATTTAAATACTGTTTTAGAATGTCTTGTTTGTTTTTTTAAAATTGTAGATATGCGAATGTTAATTGTATAAAAATATTTTTAGGTGGAAAAAGTTTTGAAAATGCCTTAAAGGGCAGAACTTCAATTGTTTTGTGTTTTTTATTAAACATAGAACCTAAACCCAAGAAAAGACAAAAATAAGGAAATATATATATATATATATATATATATATATATATATATATATATATATATATATATACATATATATATATATATATATATATATATATATATATATATATATATATATATATATATATATATATACATATATATATATATATATATATATATATATATATATATATATATATATATATATAAATTGTTTGGGATACCTTGCCGACTAGAACAGATTCTCCAGGCCTATTTAGTTTAAAAATCTTAGGATGTTGGATGGCTTTAAAATGGATAGTTCCCCTTCTTCTATTTGGTGTACTACCAAGAACCGCATTCTACAGTTTTCTAAAGTGCTGCACTCTGAAAGGTGTGGATAGAGGATTCATCCTTCCCATCAGAACTTTAAGTTGAATGGTGCTTAAGCTTATCCATTCCTTGAATCTTTCCTGATTGCAATTCACAAGAAATATCTTCGCTCGTCTCATTTATTGCAAATCCGTCCAGTAACTGGATCTCCGGCTCTTTTCTTCTTTTTTCAGTTCATCCAGCAACGCACTGCCACTGATTCCACAAAAAGGTTCAGGCCCCAGAAATGTATCTTAGCTCCTTTTCTCGCGAGCTTATCTACTATTTCATTTCCCTCTACCCCATTTGTCCCGATACCCACAGAAGGGTGATCTTATTATTCCTACCTAATTCATTGAGTTCCTCTAGGCTTTAACAGACAATTCTGGAGCTGATTACTTAAGAACTGCAAGAGAAGCGCAATTACTTGACTATTCAACATGATATTAATCTCCTGGCCGCGATAGTGCTCTTCGCTGAATTGTATGCATTTCCACCTGGAATATGCTTGATGATTTATCCTAGCTTTCATGGTGTCTGATTCTGGGTCCAGACACTCCTATTCCAGTTCCCTTCGTCGTTTTTTCATTTTTGGAAAATTTTTCCATGGTATTTCTGTCTTATTCACTTTTGCGACTAAACTTGCTACTTTCGCTTTGAGGCATGTCTCAGATTTCTTGATTTCTGGATAGGAAATTCGGCCTTCATTTTGTGACTTCATCCTATACACTGACTTCTTCGTCATACTGTCCACAAGATATGTAAAGGTGTCATTGCTTCAGTAATATACGTACAGGCCAGTCTCTGAACGTTCGAAAAATTATCTCTCGTGTTAGCCAGACTTATTTTTTACTCCAGATCACTGCCCCATATGTGAGGATTGGTCCTACTATTGCAGTGTACATCCACTGCAGGATTTTTGGGTTTGTGTTCCAGCTTTTTTCAGCGAAGATTCTACAGACCATCAAGGCTTTTATAGATTTATTTAGTATCTAGGGCCAGGTTCTAACCTCTGACTTCCACTCAATACCGTTCTCATATATTTCGATGGTTTTCAGGTTGAAATTTCTCTTCCTTGTAAAGATTAGTAAGGTGGTTTTGGTGAGGTTGACATTTAGTCTCATCATCTGGCACTATTCTTTGCTATGTTAAAGTCGTTTCTGGACTATATCACAGAGGATATTCTCGAATTTGTCCCACGCGAAGACTATATTATCGGTATAGCCCTGACAAGATATACGAATGTCAGTCAGATTACAGAGGAGTTGATCTATAAAGCTCTTAATCCCCCCAAGGGTATCCCCTGATGCTACAGAAGTCGATAGTGCCCTGTCTTATCTCTGTCTTTGCTATTCTTGTTGAGAGAAGTTACGCCATCGATTTGGACGTCGTTCTGTCTACTTCTCTATCATTAAGTGGTCTTTTGAGTGTGTTGTCAATAGCCAATTCTATATCAAGGAAGGCACATACTACGGTTTCTGTTCTATTTAGTGTGCTGTTCAGCGCATCTTGAATCAGATCAGTGCAGTTTCCATAGACCTGCCTGATAGATGCATGTTAATGAGGATTTAATGGCACCTGTTCAAGAATTTCTGTTCTGATGTAGTTATTATCTACATCGTTTTTAAAATAAACGATTTAAGACTGATAAATTGCAGCGATTTAGGGTGTGTAGTGTCCTTTTTCCTCGCTTTCGAAATGAAGATGGCTTTGGCCCTTCTACAGATTTCTCGTGTAGCTCAATTTCAAGCTATTTCGACTGATATTTACTATATGTGAATCTCTTGGAACAGGGTCGGGATTATTCCATCGACTCCTGGGTTTTTAAATGATAGTAAGATGTTAATTGCCCAATTTCGACGACGGCTCTGGTGGGTATTCTGTGATGTTCTATATACTTCTTCTCCTGCCCTTGTTAATATGTAGAGGTATTTCCTATGTTGTTTATGGTAAGATTTCATTTAAAGATATGTTCTAAAAGTTGCTCACCTCTTTGATTGGTCTCCTTGCTTCCCCAAATTGTGTTGTAAACGTTGGCAGCACACCCTAATAATAGTGAGAGTTTTTTTCCTGGTAGAATTTTACAAATTTTTAAACTTCTTTTAGCGGTACATGCCCATCGTCTGCGAAGCAGCATGAAGCTATGATGATCTTTGCTTGATTGCTTCTTCTTGTTCAGTTCGAGGTATTCTGAAAAACAAAAATAATTAATATTTTTCTTTATTATACGCTGTATTGTTACATGTTCTGGGTGTGTCATTACTGACATGATATACTACTTTAACATCTTTGGAGTGTAATCCTTCTATCTTGTTTACGTTGACTCAGGATTCTTAGATCAGCGCAACTCCCAGCTCGTTTTTAATGAACATTCTAGCGATTACCGCTGGGACACACATAGTATGGAGGACGTTCACTTGGACGATATTGATACTCGCCATTTTCCTGTTATTAGATGAGGGTGTTATCCACTCCTCTGAGAGTGTTACTTTCCCTATCCTCTTCTTCGGTTTCTCCGATCTCCGATATGGTTTCGCCGAGTGATGGTATTTCGAGATAAAAATTGGGGATGTACAGACTCTCCACGCTTTCCTCGTCGTCTTCTTTAAAAGTAATAGGATTTACTTCCTTCATTTCCTTCTCATCCTTCTCATCCTTTTTGATGCCGTACATTAGGATTTTCCCACACCGATAGTGGATGATATGCCCTTTATCCCTGATTTTTGGAAGGAGAGGTTGTCGATTCCAGTCCTCAGTATTTGGCTTTCCTCTTCATCCTTTAGATTAATAACCTTCCATTGTGATGTTTTTATCTCATCGTTTTGGGCTTCTATTAGCAACAGAATCTTTTCTTCTGCTATTCCTTGGCTTCTGGGGAGAAAGATAGTCATTTTGTGAGCTCTTGGGGTGTTGTCTCCCTTTCCATCCTTTCAGCTTTGATACTTTCATCCGGAACCATTCTGCCGATTGTGATGTTTCATAGTCAGTAAGAATCATACGCGGACGAAAATTGATACCTCCGAATTAGAGTTAATACTCTTACCCTTCTACTAATGTCTCCTCCAATAAAGTTTTCTCGTTCGCATTGAGGGTAGTCTTAGGCAACATTTTAGGGAGAATGGCAATCTTTTTTGATTTGCAGCTACATGGCTTCCACCAGTAGGGGTGGTGGAGGTGCTCTTGCTCGTCCTTCTCCTCTTTGATTCTGGTTTTTGCGGTAAACATCTGCCTCCTCCCGCTTAAATTTTAGTTTATTCTTTTAGTCTGCAGTAGCTTCCTGGATTCTTCAGGTGCTAGCCTTTCAGTGAGATAGCGCAGGTATCCCTTTAACTCTGCTCCACTTAGATTTGGGGTCAGAGGATCGTCCCTACCTCCCAATATTCCCAGTTCAGGTAGTGGAGATAAATTTTTCTTTTTCCTACCTTCTTTTTTTTTGACGGGGGACTTCCGGCTTCATTTAGGAAATGGAGGCTGTATAGAGAGCAGTTTTGCTCCCTCCCTCCTTTCTTATTTCCTTTTCGTTTTCTCCACTCTTTCTTTCCTTGTGAGGCTGGCTCACTTGGGAGTGCAAGTGAGTTTTCTCAGTTATCTGGATAGCATATTCCGTTTTTGTTTTTCAAATTTCTTACCTATAGTAATAGAATAACAAAATGTCAAGGTGTGTACCGGTAAAATTAAATATTTTTAAAAGTTTTAAAAATTTAAATACTGTTTTAGAATGTCTTATTTTTTTTTTAATTATAGATATGTGAATGTTAACTATATAAAAATATTTTTAGGAGGAAAAAGTTTTGAAAATGCCTTAAATAAAGGGCGAAACGTCAATTGTTTTGTGTTTTTTAATAAATATAGAACCTAAACCCAAGAAAAGACAAAGTAAAGGAAAAATGATATAATCTATGGTTCGAGAATCAAGAATATATATATATATATATATATATATATATATATATATATATATATATATATATGTATAGTTTTTTTTTTTTTTTTTTCTTTTTTGTTATCGATCGTACCTTAATAATTTTGGAAGGAGTTTATCGGGTTGCGGTCTGTAGGATAAGAATAATTAACTCATTTTTCTTTTAATACTCAATATTTTGACATTTATTTTATGCCTTCTTCAGGAGTAAAAACTAAAAATCAAACACACAACAGGTAATTCACAAACAGTTAAACAAAACTAATATGTAATTAAAATACTTACAAATTAGAGTTTCCTTCTAAGAAATCCACCCTAAACACACTCAACATCGTACGAAGTGTAAAACATCAATAAAACATTTAGGTTTGTATATTTATACAGTGATACATCATTATTATTAGCGAGACGAAAAAGGGTTCTTTCTGATAACAAAAAATTTTTCTTTTAAGGTAGTATATACAGTTTAGATTAAATTTAAAATATTACAGTAGATGTTGCTAAGTTGGTTAGTATCAGATTTATAGTTTATGGTGTTTTTTGTTTTTTTAATATGATACATTTCCAGGAATAGACGACTTTTATAATTGTTTTGATGTTCTAAAATTTTTATGTTGTTATAATCAAAGTGATGACCTGTATTCAAATTCAAACTCTAATTTGTAAGTATTTTAATTACATATTAGTTTTGTTTAACTGTTTGTGAACTACCTGTTGTGTGTTTGATTTTTAGTTTTTACTCCTGAAGAAGGCATAAAATAAATGTCGAAATATTGAGTATTAAAAGAAAAATGAGTTAATTATTCTTATCCTACCCGATAAACTCCTTCCAAAATTATATATTTATATATATATATATATATATATATATATATATATATATATATATATATATATATATATATATATATATATATAGGTTTAGGTTTTTTATTTCATAAAAAAGTCAAACAATTGACGTTTTCTGTTTTTTATTTATTTACCTTCCGAGAAATATATTTTATATAATTAGAAACATTCATATAAGAACATATCTACAATTTAAAAAACACTATTCAAATTTTTAAAAAAGTATATAATTTTACCAGTACACACCTTGACATTTTGTTTATTAATTAATAATGAAATGCAACTTTTACGTCGTGTATTTAGATACTGAGGATACATGGAATGCGACTGTGTTTTATTTTTTATATTTTACAATGCAACCAAAACAACCGATAAAACGCATACATTTAATTTTATGGTTAAGAGAATTTTTGATGTTTATTAATAGGATCGAATACTTAATATTTTTGTTTAAATTAGGCGGGCGTAAATGTGACTCAAATTTCCTATATTCGTTCTGTTGTCACGGTTAAAATTTCATCTTAAATTTATTATGGTTAATTCGGATAATTTTACCTTATTTTTGCTAATATACACGTTTTGGGTAACACTATATCATTTTCATTAAGCATTTCTCATATATCCTTCGTATAATAGCATAATATTCGTTGTATTTTTGGGTCTTACTGCTTTTTCTAGCCATTCCAAATTTCACTTTCTTGCAAATGTTCTTCCTAACTCTATTATTTTCTTGATCATTCACTAATCTGCCTACAAGAAATGCAACCGTAATTTAATTCCATTCCTAACTTGATTTAAAGGTCGGTCACTCTACGTCACTGCTTTGGGTTGTTTATATTTAAATAGGATATTGGTATTTACCTTATTTTTGTTAAATATCTTTTCCATGCCGGTTATTTTAAATGAAATTATTAGATTTATCCACTGTAATAACAGTTTTCCTGATTTTTATTTGAAGTAAATTCATGGCTTTTTTTATATTTTTTGTTGGGTTATGTGACTCTTCCAGCTGACGTTTAGACAATTCGTATACTTTTGAGCCGTTATATGTTAGGTTGCTATTTCTGTGATAATTTTTGGAAGGAAATTTGCAGTGATGGTAACGGCTCGTGGAAAATTCATATTTCTTCCATTAGCGATAAACAATGAAGTCCTATTTGATTTTAAGTCGGAAATGTCAACGATTTATTAGTTAACAATACTGTTTAAGCTCACTATTTTGAGCTGTCATTTCTTCTGTCGAATTGCTACTCGTTTAAAGTCCCTTCTGACTAACGCCCTATGTTGGGGAAAAGGAGGCTTATACAGCGCAGGCTTCTGGCTTCATTATAAAATTGCGAGAATTTACCTGTTATCCCCACTTTTTCCTGTGAAATTTGTGACAAGAGACTAGAAATTTTCATCCCGTTTTTGTCGCCATTCTGCGGGATTTGTGTGTATCTTGATAACAATTTATTGGGGTTTAGGTTGAGTATTTTCTGGCCAGCTTGGCATTTTGGTAGTTTATCGAGGTATAACCTGGAAACAGGGATTTCGTCGGTCTTCGGTACATTTTAATCAGGAATCAGTCTGACCCAAGAAAATCGAGTAAGGTACTTTAAATTAAAGACTATTAAAACGATCCTGCCTGGACTTTTAAATTTTAAAAGATTTCAGCTCAAAATTGATAATTACGAGTGTAATTTAAGCTTATTTTAAAACCAACCGTAGTATGTTATTCTAAGTCTCTTTTAGACCTTAAATTAACCCCGTTGTAATATTTTTAATATGTATTTTGGGGTTTTAGGCCGATTATTTTTTTTTTTTTGTAAATTTCGACGGGTAATTTTCATAGTTTTCAACAACGATAAATAATTTTTATAGCTTTAGACAATATTGAGGTATGAGTTTGACTAAAGTGAAATTATAAAATCTTTTAGCTCATGTAAATTTATTAATTATTTAAAGGTTAATGTCAAGCGGTACATCTTGACTTGTCACTTAGTAGTTCGGTATTTTGTGATAATATTTGGAATATTTTTTTTTATTTATTATTGCTGTCATAAAATTCAACTGAAAAATCAGTGTTAAATTGCATATTCTGGCTTTTTACATATAGTCTGGTAAAATTGTGATCATACTTTGAGTATCTTTTTCCTATTGGTTGCCTCGCAATTAATTAACTGTGGGTTTATTTTAGCCAGATTGAGCCAATTTATTTAATGTAAAAGAACTATGCATTCATTGATCTCAGACCCTGAATATTGTATGTTTATATTATTAGTATATTTAATTATGGATTGATTAATTTTTTTATATATACATAAGTAGTTTTTTTTTTATTTTAACGAACCTATTGTGGAACTTTTGCTGGCTAATTTTGTGTGCATAATTGTAGTCATACTGGATGACTACTTTAAATGATTTGTGTAATTTAGCTAATTAGTTTCAATATTTCCTATCCTATTAATTTGTAGTTTACCTTTAATGATTTTTTTCTTTTCTTTAATTATGGCGTGAATCTGAAATTTTACATGTGATTATTTATTGACATTTTGGCGGTAGATCATTTATTTGCTTGCTTTTCCTATCATAAGTACAATACGATTGTAGGCATTGCTATTTTATCTTAGGGTCCACCCATTGGGTTCATAACATCAACATCCACCCTCTGGGCTCATAACATCCAGGTCCACTGTCTGGGTTCATAACATCCAGGTCCACCCTCTGGTTTCATAACATCCAGGTCCACCCTCTAAAATAAAACACAGTCGTATTCCATGTACTTAGATTGCTTTGTAACTTGAAAGTTTGGAGGTCAAAGAATAGGTGGATACCTTACAAGAGAAGTTACAATGAGTTCAAGAACTAGTTAGGGAAAGCATAGATCTGGCAACAAACAGAATGAAAACAAAATATGACATCGAAGCAAACCCGACATGGTTTCAGCAAAGTATATAAATAGACGACGTAAAAGTTGCATTTCATTATTAATTAATAAACAAAATGTCAAGGTGTGTACTGGTAAAATTAAATACTTTTTTAAAAAATCTGGATAATGTTTTAAAGTGTTTGTTTGTTTTTTAAATTGTAGATATATTCTTATATGAATGTTTAAGGTAAATTAATAAAAAAAAACGAAAATTTTCAAAATGCTTTAAATAGAGGGCGAAATGTTAATTGTTTGGATTTTTTATTAAATAAAGAACCTAAACCCAACGAAAGACAAAATAAAAAAAGTATATATATATATATATATTGTTCCGGATCGCCGATCTTCGAACAAACTACACACACTGTATAATTTTAATAACTTTTTATTGTCAACCTTATTTTTGACACTTGTCAAACTAATTCAACTTGCGTCGACAAACTCTCGAAATATACTGACCAAGAAAGTCGATCTGGACCCTTTATATACTTTTTGGTCGATACCGGAAGATTCCCTAATTCTCTAGAAGGATTTCCATACTACATTGGATAATCTAAATAAGAAAAACGAATAATCCGGCGATTTCTAGACCTTCCATCATAGGCGTTCCATGTTAAAAATAAGGAAATCGAATTCTCTAAAAAGTTCCAGATCTTCTTTCATAGTCGTCTCCTAAGGAAATTAACAAAGGTAAAATTACTTAAATACATTATGAACTCGTAGAAAATATGCCTAAAACCCTAAGAACTACAAACACAAACTAATACTATGAAATATAAAATGCTACGAAGTTCGTTACATTAGAAAATATACCTAAAACCCTATAAACTACGAACACAAACTAATACTAAGAAATATAAAACGTTACAAAGTTCGTTACATTAGAAAATATACCTAAAACCCTACAAACTACGAACACAAACTAATATTATGAAATGTACAACGCTATAAAGTTCGTAAGAATATATATATATATATATATATATATATATATATATATATATATATATATATATATATATATATATATATATATAAGCAGATTATTGATTTTTCGAATTTTCATCCATTTTTTGAGGTAACAGTGAAATTAAGACGTGATGAAGAAATTTAAACCTCCGATTTGATGTCAGCGATGTGGTTTTCATATAGGTATAGGTAAAGGAATAATTTTTTTGTGAACTCGGGTTATTATTGATTTTTCACAAATTTTTTATCCACTTTAACGTTACAAATAACTGATATCTAATGGAATAATCTGGACCTCAAATTCAGCGTCAGCGCACTGATTTTCATATAGCTATACAGCTGTAGATCGAAAATCAGGTTTTTGTGTTTTCTATCGATAAGTCGAATATCTGAACCCTTGAGATTCAGCAATAGAACCCATCAAATCTCATGAACAGGTCACCTCGAGGTAAAACTTTTTTTCCAATGAATATCTACCTATACACTATTATTTAAGGAAGAAAAATCTTTAACATTCGCGGGCACAAAAACAAACAAAAAATAGTTTTTGCCATCATTTTTCGTAAAGTCAAAAAACTCATATTTGTTTTCGGCTAGAGACATTAAACATTTTTTAATATTAATCAAATATTACAAAATAATTTGCTTTTTAAAATGCTGTGATATAATGCAGGAAGGCTCTAAAAATGAAGCCCAGCAATAGTGTAAAGATGGGCTCAGAAGTGGGAGGATATTTTTTCTTTGATCTTAAATATATTTGGGTACTTCCTTTCTAGAAACTAAATTTTAGATTCTCCAAAATAAATTTTTACTGAAGGCAATAAAAATGTATTTTATTTTGTCTACATCAATCATTCAAATCAATTAACCTGCTACCTTAAAATGCAACTATCTTATAAATCTTAGTATTTATAGAAGTGATAATCGCAATGAGATACAAGGGAACATATTTAAAAAAAAATGTTTGGAATGCTAAAAATAATCTTAGGTAGCAATCTCTACTACGCGACTTGTGAATTTCCTAATTTGTTCGAGAAATTTATATTGGATTTTTGAATTTCTATGTCTTGTGTTATCCATAAAAATTGTAAAATTATTAAAATTACGACAATATGATGTAATATTAATAAAAATTATAATTTTTAATAAAATCGATAATAAGGAAGTTTACATGTTGATGTTTTCTTGAACATAACATATCAATAATTTTTCTTAGTAGAGGAAATCACATCTTTCCTGTATTATCAGACCAATGTAATTTACTTCCATACTTGTGCTATATCCCAGTGTTTTGGGATTTTTATCTACAACAAAGAACGATTTTATTTACTATAACCCGTTTAAATAATATCCAAAAAATTGACGTGGGTTATAATTAATTATACACGTTTTAGTAAAAGGTTTTGTTTCAATAAAAAATAATGCAAATAACATAATACGAGGGAGTCATCAAAAGTTATTTTACAAGATTGTCCAGAGTACAAAGCTGTAACACTTAATGGAGAAATATACTTAGGGTAAAGTATTCCCTAATTTTATTCCAATTATATAAGTTTTTACGTTTTTTTAATATAAAGCTTAATTTCCTTACAAACTCGTTCATCACCGATTTTTAAGTAGATTTTATATTATAAGAAGAAATTAAATTTTAGTTTACTAGCTACCGATGGGGTGGAGGAAAAGAAAAATAGGTAAGAGGAACAGACTACACAAATCCTAAGTCTTTTCGCCCTAGCCAGTTTCTTATTAAAGACACTGGAAAGGTTGGTGGATAGACACATTAAGGAAGAAATAATGGTGTAATATTCCTTACATCCTTTGCAATTTGCCTATCAGGTAGGAAAATCCACAGATGCGGTGCTACATCGATTCGTCACAAGAGTCGAAAACGCGCTGTTGGGTGGACGATCTGCCTTAGATACCTTTATCGATATCGAGGGGGCATTCGACAATACTCCTCACAATTCGATATGCAATGCTCTACAACGACGAGGCTCTGAACCGACAGTAGTCGCATGGATCAGAGCAATGTTAACTAAGAAAATAATATATGCTGAGCTTAACAATGTAACTGTTAAAGCACTGTCAAATAGGGGCTGTCTACAGGAAGGAGTGCTATCGCCTTTGCTGTGAAGCCTTGTGGTGGACAGCCTGTTGAGTGAACTGAATGATGCCGGTTTGTATACACAGGTCTATGCTGATGACATAGTCATTTTGTGCCCTGGTCGCCATGTCTGAAACTTAGAGGGGCCAATGATGCGGGCCCTTCGGATCGCGGAACGATGAGGCCGCAGGAATGAACTCGGAATAAATCCGTATAAAGCTGAGGTGGTAATCTTTACGAAAAAGAGGAAAATGGGGAGACTTCCCACAATTACATTGGTAGGAAGGACTCTTCAACTTGAAGGGACAGTTAAATACCTGGAAGTAATTCTGGACCCACGACTGAGCTAGAATGATCATATTGAGGCTCAAACCAAGAAAGCCATATGTGCTTTCTGAGCTTGGAAACGAGCCTTGGGGTGTAAATGGGGACTGACACCTAAAGTGCTATTTTAGATATACACTATGGTGATCCGCCCCATGATAACGTACGCCGCTATCGTAAGGTGGCGTAGTATAACAAAGCGCAAACACATTCTTCAACTTGATAAAGGTCAGAGAATGGCTTGTATGGGAATATTGAGTGCGATGAGGACTGCTCCCATCAGGGCTGTGGAAGTCCTGATGAACCTGCCTCCTCTTCACTTATACATAGAGAACGAGGCCCTGTTTATCGTTTCAGTTGCCTGGGACATCTTGGAATTGGAACGGACGGCTACTCAGGTATTTGGGAAAGCGCGGTGTAGAGGTGTCCATCACTCCCCATGCGGACAGATTACATGACGCCGCTTTTAAAACCCAACCTCAACCCTAGAGATATTTCTGTCAATTAGAGAGGATTGGGAGGGAGAACAGAATCTCCCGAAAAATGAATCCTGGTGGTATACTGATGGATCTCAACAAGATGAAAGAGCTGAAGTCGGAGTATTTGGCAGGAGCAAAGGAGTCAGAAAGTACTACCCTCTCGGACAAAGTGCGACCATTTTGACAGGAAATTTATGCTATTCTGCAGTGTGCCCATCTCTGTGAGAGGAACATAGACAGGAATAGATATATGCTCAGACAGTAAGGATGAGGTATTGGCATTGAAGTGCAGTGTCGTAACTTCGCGACTGGTGTCTTAGTGCAAGGTTGTACTAAATGGTATGACAAGGAACGGCTGCACAGTCAGACTCGTATGGGTTCCGGGTCACTTGGACATACGTGTGAATGAGGAAGCAGACCATCTGACAAAGTTGGATTCGGCGACTGAACCGTATGGACCCCAACCAATATTACCTGTCCCAATCGCTATTGGTAAAAGGGAACTAAAATCGTTGCTGGAAAGCAAGTTTATTGAATCGTGGAGGGGAGCTCCTGGAATGAGGTGTGCTGAAAAACATATAAATGGGCCTAGTGCATGGCGTACTAAGGAGCTTCTCTCCTTGGGAAGAAAATAGCTGCGAATTGTGGTAAGATTGTTGACAGGACATTGTCACCTCAGAGGCCATCTTTATAGAATCGATATCGAAGGCGACCCGACATGCAGATGGTGTTTGGAGGAGGATGAAACTGTTAACCATATCCTCAGAAGGTGTCCAGTACTCAACGGAGATACAATTTTGTTACCGGAAGCAGTTAGGCAAGTTCAACTAACGAGGCTGCTTGGATTCGCAAGGGTGATCGGCCTCGGATAACCTGCAGCTATGGTGGGGTGTAAATGGCTCAATGGAGACCTAGACATCAATGATCTAGTATCACCACCCCTTTTTCATTGATCGCTAGTTAAACGCAAGAACCAACTAAAGCCATTTTAATCATAAATATTCAATTTATTTCGCCACTTCGTATATTTGTTATTAATATCCCTCGTAGAGTATTATTGTTATGAAATATTTTACAGTGGATATTTTCATCTTAAAATACCTAGAACAAAATATGAATATTTACCATAAAATCTAACATTTGTTGTTTTACTTCAAGTGATAAATTTAGTATTAGGACCTTGGGTTAGGATTTTATGATTGAGTATTATTAGAAATTAACTTGAATAAACAGTAATAGTCCAAGCCATCGTAAATATAGTGACCTAAATTCAGAGATGTATAAAACCTATACAGGGGTGTTGGGGGTAATGTCAGTACAAAACCTGTATAAAATGTAACAGCAAAAAATAGGTTGGGGCCCAAAGGGGGTGGGTCAAAATTAGTTTTCTGAATCTACAAGCCTAGGAACACATTTTGGAAAAGAAGTTTGAAATAAAAGTTGTAGAGATTTTAAAAACCTACAGTTTTGCTTTGTGTGAACATTTTCGTCAATTTGTTATTACAAAAAAGCCAAAAACCCTCAAAATCGGTCGTTTTTTGCAGATCAATTATTTATTGCAAAATTAACTTTTTTTGCACTTTTTGCTTTTAAAAGGAAGCCCTCGTCATTCTGAACAAAATGATAATTTATAATAGTAAATCGGGTAATTTGTTACTGAGATATTGCTATTTGTTTATCCCAAGACGCAAAATGTTGATTGTTATAACTTTCTTTTGGGTGAACATTTTGATCTTCACAAAGGCTCCATCTCTTAGTGAAGACCTAAATGTTTATATCTTGTTAGAGACAAATAAAAAAATGCAGTTTCAATCCATTAAATATCGCTTTAAAAAAGGTATTTTTTTATTAAAAAAAATAGAACTGTAGTCTCTCCCTTACACGATAGACATTTCTAATTTAAAAATTCGAATAGCCGAGTTCGAGACAAAGATTTTGAAAGGTAAAAAAAACCTTTTTGGACCAATAGGAACCGAATTAGGATTTTTTTTTCTCAAAAAATCATAGTCCTTTTGTTTATAACAATTAAGAAACAAATCTAACGGCTCCATACTTAGAGAGTTATATTTTTCAAATCCGTGATCAGATTTTGCGAAGTGCGGCTTTTTATTCTTAAAAATCATGGATAAAGTAGAGCATCTGAAAAGCGACTGATAGACCGCGATGATGGGGAGAGTTCGCCGCCGAGCTCTCGCGCGTTTAAATCAGCGGCGGCCGTTTTTCAACAATTAAGCTATATTTAATATGTTATTTGGAGTACTTATAAAATTTGAAATCTGTGGACAAGTTTAATTTCAGTTTTAATCTACTATACGTGGTAAATAATTATTCAGCCTTTTTCGTATTCTAAGGAACTGCAAAATCAATAAAATATAGTCGTTCAAAGTAGTATAGATGCCGGGTTTCTGGGCCTAATGGTGCTCTCGATGACGCATTCCATCTGCTTTTCCATATATGGTAATACTCTTGCCGGCATGTTCCATCTGTATTTCCATATAAGGAAGTATCCTTTTATTTCTTCAGCTCGAAGAAGTGTTCTTTGGAAAAGAACAGGCGTAGTTTCTTCATATGTGATAATACTCTTGATGGCATGTTCCATCTGTATATCCATATAAGGGATCAGTCTGAAGAAGTACTCTCGTTTGTTTACCAAATATGGAAAAATATCTTTGGTAAAGAACAGACGTGGACGCTCCATATATGGTAATACTCTTGGCATATTCCATCTGTATTTCCATCTAAGGAGGTATTCTTTTACTTCTTCAGCTGTCTACTAAATATGGAAAAATGTCTTCGCTAATGAGCTGAAGAAATGTTTCTTGTTTGTTTGCTATATTTAGAAGATGCTTAAGAAATCATCCGCATTTCCATAAATGGAAATATGTCTTCGCAGATGAAGAGCAAACTTGACCAAGTTCTTTAGCCGAAGAGTTGTGAAGTGTATTTTAGGTTGAATTCACCATGAGTGTCAAGAATAAATATTTCTTTTACCTTGCGCATTTTGTTCAGATAGGTTTCGAATGACTAAGATAGTATGAATCATCAAATTTTTGGTGGAGGAAAAAGGTAAATAAAATAAGTATTTTTGAAAAAATGTTTTATATATTCTACATATAATGTTATTTTTCTTTTATTTTAAAAAGTTTTAATAATGTTATAAATTTATTGGGTAAATTTTCTTTTTTGTAACACGTTATGTACAGATACTTTCCACTTAGGTAATGTGCCTTAAATTCGTAGCCAAATAAACATTTGTTACATATTTGACAATAACTGTGTGATTTACATAAATGACGAAGTCCTTTTCTTCTGGCCACTTGAATTTTATACCAGGTATCTTTTTTACAATTACCGTATGTACAAATTGGATTGCTAAGTATTGTCACCTATTTATTATTAGAGTCAAAATTTTAATTCACGTTCGCATCGTGATTGCTAAATTACTATATTTTTAAGTTTTGAATGTTATGATTTATATCTCTTCTACAATTGTTCTTTTTTTCCTTTAATCGAATTTGTAGATTTTCTTAACACTTTTTAAAATCATAGTTTAGATTATATAGATCGTGTAATAAACCAGAAATTTTGTTTTGCCAATTTGCGATTTTATCATCTTTTTCTACTACTAATGTATAAGAGGTTGGAAGTTTGTTTTCACATATTTGTCTTTTTCTGTTGTAAAAGTAACGTTGATTCCATTTCAACATTTTTTTAGAATTTAATTTGATTTGTATAATTCTGTGAATTGGTTAGATTTTCTTTTTTGTTTTCGCATTTTTGAAGTTTTTCGGAACATAAGTTATTGACCATCAATTCATTGTCGTATAAATCAATATATTTATCTAGTTCAGAATTATATTCCTGATATAGTGCTAAGCTTGTGCTATATAAAGAGTCGTACTCATCTTTGAGATACTCATACGTTTGTTCATCGGTGTCACAAGAAGTTGCATTTGTATCAATACTAATTAAAGTAATTATTATCAAAATTGAATAAAAACAATTTCGTAACAATATTCAATTGATATTTTTAAAATGAATAAAATATTATAATTTCCTAATCGTTTATAATGGTTACGATATTATATATTTTTTCTTTTTTAGAAAAAGAAAAAGAATGGAATATGGGTAAAACTTCCTATGAAATATAGAGAAAAATTTAAACTTCGAATAAGATTACCATACTTTGTTCAATATAATCGTTTGAATTGGTGAGTTTGTGTAGATGGACCGCCTACGTCATAAGAAAAATATTCTCGTTGTATAAAACCTTTGTTACAAATGAAAAAATAATATTTTGATTCATAAAGTTTTAAAGGCAAGAGCGAAAGAAAGATAGATGTCTGTTCCAGTTAAATATGTATCTCCTAAATGTAAAGAAAATTGTAAATCAACATGATTATAAACATATACTTATAAAATTTTCTTATGCTACAATAGATGTAGCAGCAGCAGAAAATAATAGCTGGAGACAAAACAGCAGACACAGAAACAATAACTAAAGAAAGAATGGAGAGTTTACCCAACAATTTATTAGATTTTACTGAATTTAGTTTTATGTGTAGAATTTGTAAATGTCAAGTAAAAAATATCTACATAATTACAAAGCCACATAAAAAAAAATTTCTGGCCTAAACTTCTGACTATGTTTACTATATGTTCATATATTTTTGGGGTCGCTGAATCCGAATCCGGGGTCCATTAAACCTTATCACGTCAGGGCTTTGACATAATATCAAAAAAACTAAAAATTAATACTATTAAGTATTATTAAACGCTTTTAACCCAAAACCAATGCTGTTAAACCCCTAATAACTTTATGACCCAAAAACCTCATGGTCTAAAAATCCCATAACCCAATAGCATCATTACACCATGACTCCATAACCCCACTACTCTATAACCGCATAATCATGAAACTGAAATCGTTACACTCAATGTCTCATAGCGGAAGAATTTGTAGTCGCTTCAATTTATTTAAACTGCAGCTGTACCTATGAACCCATGACTTTATAATCCCATAACCATGTTACGGTGATCATTACACTTACTTTCCCAAAGCGGAAGAGCTTATCGTAGCATAATTTTTTTTGTGTGTGTGTACACATCACTGGCCTGGGGTTCTGACTATTTCTACTATATGTTTTCAGAATCGTTGAATCCGAATCTGGAGTCTATTAAACCTCATCATGTCAGAGTTTTGCCATAGTCTCCAAAAACCTTAAAATTAAGTCTATTAAGCATTATTGAACGTTTTAGTCCAAAACCAATGCTGTAAAATCCATAATAATTTTTTAACCCAAAAACCTCATGATCCAAAGACCCCATAACTCAATAATCCGATAATCCCGTGACTCCATAACTTCATAGTCATGATATTGAAATCATTACATTCATCTTAATTTCTTTAAGCTACAGCTGTTGAGCTCCATGGATCAATAACCCTATAACTCTATGGCCCCATGACATCTATGACTCTATAAACCTATAGCCATGTTACTGAAGTCATTACATAGCGGAAGAGCTTGTCGTGGCCTCAATTCCGTTAAACTGTGACTGTCGAATCCCATAATCCAATAGCCCCATAACACCGTGACTGTATAACCTCATAACTATGTTACTGAAGTCATTCACTCAATTTCCCATAGCGGAAGAACTTGTCGTAGCGTTAAGATCTTCAAACCACGACTGTTGAACCCTATAACCTCATAACCCCAATGCTTTCAGTAACATGACTATCGGGTTATGGTGTCATGGAGTTATGAAGCCATGGGATTATGGGGTTATCGGATCATGAGGTCTTTGGGTCATGGAGTTATTAGGGGTGTAACAACATGGATTTTGGGTTGACAGCTTTCATAATACTTAACAATCTGAGTTTGATGGACAGCAGATTCGGATTCAGCAGCCCCGAAAACATATAGTGGACATAGTTAGAACTCCAGGCCTGTGCTGTTCATAGCCGTACAAAAAAATATGCTACGACAAGGTCTTCCGCTTTTAACAAGAATCAGTAACAAAAGTTTTTAAAATTTAGACAAATGAGGTTCTAATCTTCCTGTATACTAATAAATGTCTTAATAGGGTTAGAATAAAAAAAGATAAAAAGTATTGCAAAGGATTTTAGGAAGACGAGGGTTGGAGAGGTGGTGATGAAAACGAGGATATTGAAGCCTATGGTTTAATAGAGGGAAATGATGTAGATTTTAATTAAGTATGTTATATGATTTCAATTATATAAATGTTACATTACCAACTATGAATTTACATCACGATATTTAAATGAAAATATAGCTCAAATAAATCCTATACTGCTGGAAAACCTAAAAGTACGCCACAAAAACTTAATTTATGCAGTAAACTTATCTAGATAAGTTTCCCAATTCTAAGTATACTCAAGACCAATACGAATAACTTTTATACACACATATTTCAAGTCCACATATGACAATCACACTCCGCACTGTATATTCTCAGTTGCTTGATATTCGTGAAATCCATCAACCATATTAATTTCACATACTCAAACTAGAAATTTCTTTAAGGATATGTGTGGGAATTTACACAAATTTGATATTTCTAATTACTCTTAGAACTACCATCACGGTGCACTTGTAAACAAATATAGCGAGAATTTATCTCACGCGGGAGATAAGCCCTATTTTATACCTATACTCAAACACACACTTGAAGCTATCATAATTTGGGTGTGTTGCAAGAATTTTATGATAATTAAAGTAGGTGACTAACTCGCTCGCATAAAGCAGGGTATAATAAACAACACAACCTTCAAGTTGCAGACTTTCCCTAACTCAAATCCACTATACCGCTCAATCAATCAGCTAATTAAATTTCTAATATTTTGTAAAAGATTTCCATCATTTACAAAACTCCTCATAAATATCAGAAAAACTAACAATGGATCACCTAAGACTTCTGCATTATATATGATTTTTTCCATAATATGTAGACTAAGAAATTAAATATTTAGTTCTGCAAAAGATTTGCTACATCAAATTGAATTTTATGTATCTGTTTTATATGATTTTAAATTACATATATTCACATAAAAGAGTTGATTTGCTGAATTTAGTAATATAAATTAGATCAGTATCATAAGCGAAACAACCTACCTAAAAGATCTAACTACCATCACAACTAGACTTAAATATTCTTGGTGAATCTAGGTGTAAAAGTTTTAAGTTTCCCACTGTACAAAAATAGAAACGATTTTTTTCTACTAATATCTAAGAAAGCGAGTGGGTAAAAGTGATGAGGCTTAACCCAATTTTTTTTCGTATTTATGCTTGAAGTCTTACCCTTTAGAAAGTATTGATGTGTTTCTAGAAAAAAAAATACATCCACGAATCTAATTTGGTAGAGATGATTACAAAAGATCATTCGAAATAGTTCTAAAAATTAATCTATTTTGACTTACAAAACCCTTATTGTTCGAAAAGTTACATAAAATGAGGTACAAAGCATATTGATATGAGAAAACAGTCAACATTAATACCTTTCAAATAGATGTATACATATATATATATATATATATATATATATATATATATATATATATATATGTTATGTCGGATATTCTCACGGGTGTGATGTGTAATCGAAGGTTTTCGGGCATGCCGTGTATGTGCTGAGTCCCTCTCAGGACTGTAAGGCAGCTGACGTTTCGGTGAAATCTCATTCACCATTTTCAAAGCTCACTGTATGGCGTCTACGAGCGAACTGACGCCTGCGACTCCGGTGTTGTCGGTACCGTGTGCGCGTCGGACGTGTTCGTTTTCCGAATGGTTACGAACCAGTTGGCGTGACCTGCTGCGCGTCATCGGCCCTGTTGCCAGTGTTTGTGGTTGCGTTGCAGAGTTGTATCTCTTTCGTTACTAAGTGGTACTGGTTGATATTTTGTAAGCAGATTTTTCCAAGTATTAGGCACACGTTGGCTATCATCTCTGCTATTTAAGTTGTTGGACCTCTTTGCAATTGCAATTTTCTGTTAAATTTGTATCAGCCCAATTTTCCTCATCTAATTTACGCCAAAATTAAAGCCCGATTTTGTTAAACGCGATTAGGAAAAGAGACACAAATTTTGTTGTAAATAAATTATTTAATATCTTCTCTAATGTTTCAAGTTAAGGAATTGTGAAAACAACTTGCTTTCGATATTGAAATTTGGAAAAATTAAACATATTTGCGACGTTCGTGGAAAACTATATCTTTGCGTATCTAGTTCTGACATCGGGCCAGAAATGGCGCCGAAATACGAAATCTTTGATCAAAATACCCACCTTTACGTATATAGTCTTACAGATGGTGCCGAGATACGAAATCTTGAGGTATATAACGGACTGAAACGCCGGGTAAAACTATGTTTGACGACCCGACCTGTAAACTATGAAAAAGGCTCTAAAAAGCCTAAAAAGTGAAATGTTGCGTATGGGAAAAAGCTTTAAAAGCCTGAATGCTAGAATGTAATGATATGGAAACATTTATAAGATAAAAGTAAAATGCAATATCTATGCCAGTGAGCCGTTACTAGAACACCAGTTCGAATATGTAGCCCGAATAACTCGGACTTTCGAATTGTAATGTAAGGGCTCCTGATTTACCTCAAACACTCTTTTTTTATGCAGAGGACCTCCCTTACACCATATTTAAATCGGAATTTGTTTGGTGCTTTATAGTCTTCAGAATCGCTATTAAAGATAGCTAATAGTTCCTCCAGCAATTCTCGGATTTATTTTAGTTTTTTTATTTTAGTACTAACAATTTCAGCCACGCAGCCTTCAAAAAGATCATCGATGTTGTAACAGTTTTTTGACTTCAAAAAGTCTCCAGAAAAAGGAAATGAAAGCTTGCTTGAATCGTGAACTTCAGAATTTCAAGACTAGAAAGCGAATAAGCTATGAGAATAGCTGCTATTTTAGGCGAAAAGAAATTCACCGAACCGAATCATTACTTTTCACGGCCCTACTTCCATTTTTTTTACTGTTACTTCTTTTTTCTCGTGGCACTGCAAGTATTAGTATCTGAAGGTACTGAAAGTACCAAACTTTATGCCGATCTTGTGCTATATTTTATGCACACTCTTGGCGAGAAATGCAAAAAGCCTTTCTGATCAATCAGACGCTGTGCTCCGTTACAGCGATGCCTTTCAGTTTCGATCAATCCTAAATTAGATCGTGGTCACGTGGTCGCCACGTCATTCTCACGTTGCATGTCGATTAGGCAACCTTTAATATCTGCATGTCTATCCATAAAATGTTTTGATTTGTAAATATTTCATGTATATTTACAACCCCCCTCCCTACCTAGAACGGATGTGCGTTCTCAATTTCTCTTCTTCGTCTAGGTGTTTAATATAGCCAGAGTTGTGAAATATACGTGATTGACATTGTATGTGAATGGTGTTACCTTCCTCCAGTTTTTGGAGAAGCTGCCGATTATCTTGTGGAACTTGGACCATGGATGCTGCTTGAAGTTCGGGAATAACACTGCGTTTAGGTGCTGCAGGTATTTCTGTATTTCCATGCACATCGGCCTGAACAGTTATCGTGTCTCTGACCTCGTCGTCCCAGTCAGATGATGCCGAATGTGGACGATTTCTATGGGGGAATTCATATTCCGAAATGTTAGATTCTGAAGATATTTTATCGTTTGAATCGAAATTTACCATATTTCCATTTGGAGCGAGTCGTAAGTCATCTACATGAAGATTGACTCGTTTCCCGTCGACAAGTACGTTATGTGTTGTATCTCCGTTTACTTTAATTATTTAATGCGGTTCTGTCCAGTATGGACATAAGTTATGAGCGGCTCAATGGTGTACTTTTGTACTTTGTGTTTACAAGGTCTCCTACTTGGAACAAAATCTTAGGGTCTGATTCATCGTGAATTTCCTTATGAATATATGCGTACTGTTTTTAACGTATCTGTTTGATCTTTTCTTTTCATTGGGCTGTCGATAGATTTTTTTGTTTTACAGGCCATTTCTTCAAGAATTTACCTGAAGCAGGTATCTCGTACCCAAGTAGGATGATTGCCGGTGTTTCTCCTGTTTCTCGGCATGCTCTGCTTCGCAGTACCTGCAAGATTTTGGAAACTATTTCCTCCCATGAATTTGGATCTTTATTTTTTAGTAAAACTTTCAATACTTTTTTATCTTCCTGTATTTTCCATTGGCTTGTTGTTACGCGACGTTTGTGAATAATTGTTCATTATGACATTTCTAACATAATTGTCGAAGCTTTTTCGATGTGAATACTGCACTTTGGTCAGTGATTATTTTTGCAGGGTAGCCATATCTGCAGAATATGTCCGTTTCAAGGAAGTTAATGACTTCGTTTGTCGTTGTTTTCGGTACAGCTTTTGCTTCCACCTAGTTCGAAAATAGGTGTTCACAAGTGTACCGGTTTCCTGTTCCTTTAGCTGGTACATTCATGGGCCCGATGATATCCAGAGATATCATCTGGAAGGGAAATTTAGCAAAGCGAGACCGTAAAGGAGCTTTTTCTTGATGCTGTTGAGTTTTGCAGAAGCTACAAGCTATGCATTGTTTAATGTATTGTCTAAGGTGACACCAATAGTACGAGTGCTCAATTTTTCTATGCGTTTCGTCTGTGCCCGGGTGCGTCATTTCATTGTGATATAAGTAGCAAACGCAATCACGTAATCTATTTGGTACAACTATCTTATTCCCGTCGGTCTATTTTCGCATTAGTAAGTCGTCTTTGATCACGAATTCATTCATTATCCGTCTCCGTGTTCGATTTGCTGGTAATCGACCCTCTAGGGCACGAAGTGCCTTTTTTACTCTAGGAATGTAGATGGTACGTTTTTGGGCCGCTAGAATTTGGTCGTGCAAGTCATTAATACTGATGTCTCTTACTTGCGCGATTTTATGAAAATCCCTCCTTTCTCTGGTCTCCAGGCTTATTTCATTTTCCGTAGCGGGTACCACTAATCGGTTTGTACCACGTTGATCGTCGTACGGAATATCGTCAGCAAGATTTCTGCTTAAGAATCCACACAACTGGTTTTCTCGGCCTGAAACATGTTGAACGTCAAAGCCGTATTCTTGTAATAGCATCGACCAACGTGTGAGTTTAGGCTTTGAATCTTTGAACTTGCTAAGCCTGGTCAGTATCTTGCTCTCTGTTCTCAGAACGAACTTAGTATCTTCGAGGTACCCGTTGAAGTACTTGATAGCCCAAACAACGGCAAGACACTACTGTACATTTATGTGGTTCTTTCGGGCAGGGCGGGTACTTTTTGTCATCTTTTTCTTGATACAGTATTGCTGGTAGGCCTATATTGCTAGCATTAAGCTGCAAGATGAAAGTCAAATCAAAGTCTGGCCTGTGCAGTGGCTCGAAGTTAACTAATGCCTGTTTTGTTTCCTCTAACGTTCTTTGTTGTCCTTCTGTCTATACAAATGATCTACTCTTCTGTAGCAAGTCTGTTAATGGAGCAGTTAAGACAGCTAAATTTGGAATGTACTCACGTAGCCAGTTACATAGCCCTAAAAGGCCTGTATGTCCTTTTTACTATGCGGTACTGGGAAGTCCTCAATTCTGATTTTGTGTTGATGTCAAAGATGTACTTCTTCAGCTCCTATATGGTGACGCAAATAATCCGGTTCGGTCTGGCACAGATGGCATTTCTTTGCAGAGATTTTTATGCTGTGTAAGTCTAATTTTTCAAGAATCAGCCTTAAATTTTCGAATTGTTCTGCCTCTGTTTTACTGTAGAGTATTATACCGTATAAGTAAACTTCTTCATGTAATCGATCAGTATTTCTGTGGTCATCAATTTCCGAAACGTGCTGGGTGCGTTCTTCAATCCGAACGCCATCGTTTTGAACTAACATGGCCTCATCTGGAGTATCAAATTCGGTAATTTTTTTCGAATTTGCCAGTATCCCTTTTCAGATCCAAAACAGAAAAGTATCGGGCAGTAGAAATATCTTTGAGAGCGTCAGTTATTCTCGGTAGACTTGACAACTCATCGGTGCTAATGGCGTTGAGCAAACGATAGTCAACCCAGAATTTAGATTCTTCGTCTGGCTTTTTAACTAAAACCGGCGGCGAAGAGTATGCTGACGTTGTTGGTTCTATGACCCCTTTGCTAAGCATTTCGTCTAGCTGATTGTACAGGATCGTTTTCTTATAAGGACTCAAAGGATAACATCTCTTGTTGAACACTTTATAGCCCTTCAATGTGATCTTGTGTTCAGTAGTCGTTGGTTGAACATGACCAGTCTGGAAAATTTCGACAAGATCCAGTAATTTTTAGGGTTGTCGGTCATCTCGGGTAATTCTACCGGGCTTAATGACTCTTTATAGGCACCTTTTCAGTACAGTGATTGCCTTTTGTCCTGACCCACGTAGATACTATTTCTAGTGTAGTCGAGGATGATTCGCTCTTTTTCCAGGAATGGAAATCCTAGAATAAGGTCTGAGTCAAGGTTTTCTATAACGAGAAAATCGACTCTGTACTGGCTTTGACCTAATGTGATCATTAAAGTACTAGTCCCGATGACACTAGCTGTAGCTTCGTTATAAGCTAGCTGAACAGTTTCTTCTGAAGCGGTATTCAGCTGGGATCCTACTGGCTAGCACGTTATACTCGGAGCCTGTGTCGAATAATGCATCCAGTTTTAAATTTTTGTAGGTAGCAGTCACCACAGGACTTCTTCCAGAACCTATCGAATTTAATTTTAATTTCTTATGACCTGTGAATTAATGTGAATTCCTTTCGACTGTGATTCTTCAATCTTTGAGGAATTTTCCAAACCTTCTAAACCCGACTTTCCAGGAAGTTCATACTCATTTTCATTGCATGTTTGCCTGAATGTATCTTGCGCGTTTTCGGGATCTGTCTGACCATGTGTTTGTATGCCTTTTTGAGAACAAGACTTGTCACCATAACCGACCTGATTGATACTGGTCGTATCTCCGCCTAACGAACTATTGTCTTTCGAACTTTTCTGAGAACTGGTTAGAGCTCCGACATACCTAAGGCCACCAAATTCTTCTTGGCTTTTACCCAGCGACGAACTACTCAGGCAATATTCTCAAGGTTACCGCTTAGAAAACTCCACTGCGCTTCGATCCAGTTCAAGCATGGATCAGAATTTATATAGTGATTTTGAGGCTTCAAATCGGACATATTTTCAAGATCTTCTTCTTGAAAGTTGTTTATGAGTGCTATTTCGAACTGTGAATTATCTTCGATAAGGTCCTCCTGATTATCGGTAAGATTTGCTACATCGCATTGATGAAGACAATTCTGATCTTCATCATCAATTTGAATGAGAAGTGCTTCCTCGCAGTGCTGCGACTCGGTTGCATTACTGAGTAAGGTGTGCTATATCGCACTCTTCGAGAATCTTCATGTAAATACATGGAAGTTTCTGGAGATGGTGTGCTAGTGCACAAATCAATTAAATTATCCGCAGTGTAATTCTCATCAAGGTCTTAGAAACTTATTAAGTCAGAGCCGACACATACCAGGGAGTCTAGTTCTGTAGCAAGCCGGCTTGCGAGAAGTTTTCCGTCTCCATGTCTGTTTCTTGTTCATGTTGATCTTAAGATTGAGTTTTGTTTCCTCGTTCTGAGGTTACTTGATTTATTTTTGGTTCTCTTTTTACTTCAGATAATCTTTCTGAGCCCGCTTCATTTGTAAGTCTATTTTGGCAAAATTTAGACCAATATGGCCCTTTACAAAATTTGCAGGGAACAAATGATGTGTTCTGCTGCTGTTGAAAATGATTGTTTTCTGGTTTTACAGGATGTCTTAATAGTTGGTTACCATCTGCGGCTTGATTCCTGCCGTTAGACTGGCCACTGAAGGCTCGGTTTCTATTAAACTGCTGATTATTGCCATTAAAGGTTCTATTATAGCCCTGATAGGCTTGATTGTTATTCCTTTTCGGAATAAGAGGCTGCCAGTATCTCTGAGTGACACTGTTCTCATTGAAAACTTTTTTCTGATTACCAGATTCTTTATTCAATGAATTATTTTTGTTCAGGAATGCCATAATTTGCAATTTTGCTGGGTTGATTGATTTTCTGAAGAAAACTTCGTCCTTCATGTCTTTTTTAATTGTTGTGGCAAGGACTTTCCAGACTGTCAATAGGAATACCACGTAACCTCGACCTAATGTATGGCCTTAGTTGAGTCAACAAAACCGGAAAAAACAATTTTATTGATCCTGCAGGATTTACACGCGTGAATAATGCAAGTTTCCGCAAGATGAAGGTCTCTACAGCTCCTGCAGGTTTCTGTTGAGTGCCGTATAATTCGGCTTGAATCTCTGCTAAACGTTCAAAGAACTTAGTGCAATAATCGTCGTCGGTTTATAAGGTTCTAACCACCTTTTAGCCGTGCCTTGCATAGAAGATCTTTTGTTTTTGCTAATTTTATTCTCTTCAAACCAAGTGTTCAATCCAAAAATAAAATCATTTGAATTCTCGCCATTCTGTCCTGCATAGCCTGCACGTAATGTGGTCCGACATTACCAGGATTGGTTTGCCAAATATTGCGTTAAGGCTGTGAGAGCTCACAATTCTTTCAATTTTCCCATTTCTACTACAGTACAGAATATTTAAACACCTAAAAAATCAGACACATTATACAAATGCGTTCATTCAAAAATCTAAATTGAAAGAACTTACATCTGAGACTAAAAAGATACTAATTTCATTGGGATTCAAATTGAGGAACAAGAAAAAGAAAAATTTCGAAAATTTTGGTCTAATTTTACACTAGGTATCAACAATAATATACGAAAAATTTTATTTTTTATTAAGTGTGTATATAGTAAATATACAGAAGAAGACGAATAAGAAATAGAGAAATGAGCTATAATATATTAAAATATCTGAAAATGTAATGCATTATGATTCAATAATTAGTTATCAATATCATACTCATCAGCCTTATTCATTTACAACTATAAATAATAATGATGAAATTCGAATGCCTACACAAACTCAAGATCTATACACTTTACCTAGTCAAAGTGTTTTATACATACAAAGAAAATTAACGAATGAAGACCACACTTTTACTGATATACATTTTATCAATAATGGAATTGCTCGATTTTTCGATGAAATTTGATATGAACTAGGAGGAGTGGTTATTGATCATGTTTGAAATCCTGATATAGCTATAACTATAAACGATTAGGAGTCATTTACAAGAAATGGAAAATTATACTCTACAAAATTCAGGTTGAAACGATAGTCAAAATCCTGCTCTGGATGGCAGAGAAAGTTTTTCTGTTTGTATACCATTGAAAATACTATTGGGTTTTGTTGAAGATTGAGAAAAATAATCATGAATTTACGTCAAGAATTAATACTGATAAGAAGCCACTCAGATTTAAATGCAACAGTGCCAGGAACTAATAGGGAGGAAAAATATAAAGTCACCTTAAATAAAGTGTTATGGAAAATGCTGCATGTTACAGTAAGCGATAATCAAAAGTTACGGTTACTTAAACAATTTGAAAGCAATGGAGACTTGAATATGGTATTTGTTGGGAATTACATTAATACAAAAAAATCATACTTGGGCCGTAAATACATCAAGCCAAATTGAAAAGCTAGGATTCATTCTTTTTGCCTTTCAAACTAATAAGAAAAAATCACATTTTTCCAGATATGAGTCACTTCTATCACTGAATTTAGAAGTTTATCTAAATTCCGATGTTTGCCCATAAAATAATTTAAATTTGGATTTTAACAATAATAAGTATGCTATTCTTTATGAAATGTTTACACAATATCACAAGTCTTACTACTATAAACATCGGAGTGAACTTTGCCTCACACCAATAGTGGTTATTGATTGTTCTAGATAAAGTGAATACATTCTTAAAGGAAAAGCCGTTAAGATTCACATAGAATTTGAGACGGGTACAATTGTAGCAGCAAATACAACTGCTGATTGTTTAATTTTACACGATCGGCATATTAAATACAACCCTTTAACTAGTAATGTTAAGTTAATCTAGGAAACAGAAAAAAAAATGTACATTGTGGATGTAAAAATTTTTCAATACTAAGATATTGATTTTATGTGTAACGAAATAGTAATATTAAATTTGAAAAATGGAAAATTGTTTCATCGACACATTAAGATGCCATTACTGTTTCATTATTTAGATCAAACTATTATCAAACACATTGAATGAACAACAAATTATATACATGAACTCTTGGGATGATTTTGATTATATGCTTTGTGAACATATTTCTTTGTTTATAAAATATATCATACAAAATAAAAATGAAAACGTTTTCGTTAAAGGAATACAAAAGAAAATGTGGTTAATTAAATTTAACGAAATTATTGATTGGTTAAATTTAGACTGTTATAATTTAGACCAATTAAAACGAAAAACTCAAAATAAAAATAATTTTCATCTTAAAAAACATACCCATAATAATTTAGATTGTTTCATAGAAAATGTATTTTTGATAAAAAAAAATTGGTATGATTGTAGAAGTTAATTTTCTTTTATTAACTAAATAAGAAAAAATTCTAAGTATAAACAGGTTTCATTGTAAAGCATATTTATAATAATTTAAATTATATTATATAAAATGTTTTTTTTTTCTGAAAAAATAATTGTTATGTTAATAGATGTTCTTTTTTTAATTTTGTAAAACATACCTATAAGAATAATTTAAATTGTTAAGAAAGTAGATGTTCTTTTTTTAAATAAAAATACTAAAAATTGTGTTTTTATTATTAATAATAATTCTATTAACAAACCTTTTTCTTTGTCTCTGTATTATTTAAGATGTTCGACTCTCTTTATGATCATCAAATTTCTGGCGCTCTTGAAATCCTCGTTACTTTCATTCTCAAGATGGATAATATCCTCATTTGGGTCTGGAAGGACCATTGTTTTGAAAGGCTGCATACGCATTTTTCTTTTTTTTTATAGTTTATGTTTCTCTTCTTATTGTTATTATTATTGTAGTTGATGCGATGGTTGACTTGTTGATGGTAGTCAATTTTTGTTTGTTCCTCGTCCATCATCAAAACTTCTTCTTCTTCAAATTATTTTTCTTGTATATTAAAGATATATTTTTCATATGCCCTTTCGAATAATTGTTGTATAGTTTATAAATAAAAAAAAAGTTAAAAAATCTGTTTTGTAGTTCATAAATTATAAATAAAAAATAAATAGCTTAAAAATCTAGGTTGTACAGTACATAAATAAAAAATATTAAAAACTAATTTTAAAGTTAACAAAAATCTAAATCAAAAATTAAGTACATAAATCAAAAAATATCAAAATCTATTTTTAAAGTTTTAAAAAAATCTAAATCAAAAATTAATAAACTATCAAAAGATGCATCTTTTTTACTTACCTAAATAATTCTTTCATAACAACAATATCATATCTGGTAGAAAATTATATTTGTCCGTAGACTGAAAAAGTATTGTTAATGGCATATAAGACATACTTTCTTTTTTGTAAGTTAAAGATCGAATATCAAAACACAACTGAATTGTATCAAAAATCAAATTTTTTTTTATATATTTTGCTTGATTCACTGATATTTTGAATTATTATTTTTTAAATACATTAACCAACCGATGTTTTGAGATAAATCTTACGAACTAAGTGAAACTATAAGAATTGCTGCTTAAAAAAAACTTAAACTGGGTAATTATAATTGCAATTAATTTCGTGCCAGTGAAATCATGAATTTTTGTCGCAAATGAAATCTCAAAATTTTACCATGAAATATAATATATTATTACCAACTATAAATGCCTTACCAAATCCTGGCAACACCCTGTAAGGTACCTCAGTTCAGACTTATCTAATGATTGTCCTAATGCTGACTGGAGTCTACCTATACGCTAGCTCATCTCAGGGTAGATTCATTGTTTTTATATTTTTCCACTATTTTTAATATATTGCCTGTGTAAGTTTTATAAATGTCTAAATCGGGAAAAAGGCGCCATCAAATTTTACTTTAGAATGAGCCCTAATGATTATACTACGAGCAATTGTAGTAAAGAAAACTTGGAAAAGAATAAATATTTAATATGACATATCCGGGTAAATAAATCGCAGAGTCTAAGTACTTAAAAGTATCCTAGTTTAAAATTATAGGAAATAAAACCAATTAAATAGAGGCCAATACATTTATTCCTCACGGTATATCCCTTCCCAGATAATAAGTACAACCCCTGGAAAAAGTTATCACCATGTGAATTATTGCAAGCTCCTCTAATGGGGCTATCTAATAGAAGTGCGATTACAAATGTTAAATTGAAATAGAGAAACCTTGTTGACTTAGCCGAGAGTTATTGTCTTTCTATGACGTAGCAAAATGTGAATATTAAAACAAAAGAATAGTAAATTAAACTTGACAGTGTCCTGCCCAGTGAACGGCAAACCGATCCAAAAAGTAAACAATTCAACTACACTTGGAAGGTTTACGTCGACATAGCCCAGTTATAGAAGATAAAGACGCTCTCTATTTTAAACTGGACCATGAAGTTCCATAAGCCCAACAATGCAGGAGACTATCAACTTTGCAGCAATAAAAAAAAATAAGCAATATCAAAAAAGCTACAAAAATATCTGCAAAGAGAAAGAATTAGAAAATAGATAAGGAGAGAGATAATGAGTGTTTAAATGACAGTTAACAAAAATATAAGCAATAGAAAGTTACACAAAAAAGTGATAGATAAATCCAAAATTAGGTCATAGAAATCAATTTATAACTGTCGCTCAAGTGGTTAAAATCTTAATAAAATTTTTCTGAAAAGTATGTTACAATTTTGAACAAAATAACTAGTTTCCAAAATATTCAATTATTAAGCAATTCAAATTTTCAATAAAGGTATCATTATCATAATCATTATTTTAAACAATAATTAAATGGGTACTTGGCCACTCTGGGACTCTAAAACAGAACCATAAAAAAACCTCAATTACAGTAGAGTATCGCAAAAATAAAACATTTAAATTTGAGGTTGTAGCGCAACGAAGTCGACTGCGTTTCACCTTACATAGTTTACTGGTTCGCCGCAAATATATGATATGGTAAATTACCAAAAGATAAATATCATTAAAAAAAATATATTAAAGTCCAGATATTTAAAATCTATTAATTAGAAAGGTTCAAAAACATATACACAAGAATCCCCTACCTGTTAGCCCTCTAGGTAATCGAACAGAAAACTGTGTTTAGATAACTAAACAATTCAAAATACAGGTTTAATACCCATTAGGCTTAACAGTCAGAAACTCTTGTGTACATACTTTGGCTAAAATTAGGCACTTAGCTGAATCACTTTAAAACAGGTGGTTGAACAAGGCCTGTGACATAGATGGCTTCCCCAGAAAGGACGTTGACCTGGCTCAATATGGAGATTGTCCCTTTCAGAGGCTCACAATCCCAGAAGTGCAGCACGAAAACCCAAACTGTACATTATGACTATTCCAAAAACATACTATAGTTTACCCAAAGATGTAATTATTCCAAAGACATAATTATTCCAAAGACATATTGTGCTTATCCCAAAGACTGCAGTTATTCCTAAGACCCTAAAATAAAGAAATAAAAATTCCTACTCAATCAGTCGTACAAAAGGCCTACGCAAAGCCTAGCTAAATTTTGCTTAAACACAAAAACTGATTGTTTCAAAAGAAATATGTACATACCTCGAACTCAAGAAAATGTTGGCATCTGTTAACTGATAAGCCGTTGTTTCTGGCTGGCTGAAGAAAATAATCGCCAAACTGGCTGTAGAGTGAAACGACCAAAATCACCAAAAATTGTTTGCACCCCGACTCGGTTTTGTTACATTAATCGGTCATTTATGACCAACTCCCTTAACTTGGGAAAGAAGTAAAACTAAAACCACATCTTCACGCTCTTGCGTCAGATAGCCAAAAGAGAACGATTTCTCTCAAATCACTAGCACATTTCTTCCAACGGAAGTTACCAAAAAAACTTTATAAAAACGTCCATCAAAAATCTATCCAAAAAAAATAACCTTAATCTCGTAGCCATAATCTCGAACCCTTGAAATTTATCATACAATTTGAACTACTTCCGGAAAATATATGCAAAAATTCTTCTATCTCAATTTTAAACTGGCCAGTACTGAAATCAGACAGAGACAACCAATATCTTAATAATCTAACCTGCCTCGTCCTACAAAATGAATACTCAATAACAAACTACTTAATGGGTTCGAAATATTTAAAAATTAAATCCATAAAATTGGAAATAGTTCAAGATAGTTCGAGGGTCTAATTAACAATATTATAATTACCAAAAATTCTAACTAGTAAAGTAAAAAGAAATATTCAACTAATAAACTAAAAACAACATAATGAACAAAGTCAATACAATCTTATTTCAAATTTAGCATTTCGATAATATTCAACTGGTGTGCCATCTTATAGGCAACCCTAAAAACTTTCACGCAATCTCGTGACCTGACTATCTAACAGCTGATATGTGACAATAAATAAATATTTACTGAAAAAGGAAAATCAACAAGAAAACAAAAAACCCTATTTATATTTATCCAAACAATAAGAAAACGCTTTTCGCAATATGTGATACATTGTCTCGAGGTACCTAATGAAATTTACAAATTACAGAAATATGTTAAGTTTCGATGTCAATCAAAATTTCAAAATGTAAACAAAAGGAATGATCTGAATATAGATGAAACCAATATTAATGAATGAAAAACAAAAGGTAATCATTAGTTTTATAGTAGAAAACATCGTTTACTGTAAATTTACGTACAAAACAAAAATCTACTTATGACTTTAGTAATCTGAACCTGTAATTTAATCTTGAAAAATGTAAACAAAATATTTATTATTTAAACCCAATTTTTAACCGTAACATAAGAAAGGTAGAAATGAAACAACAAATATTAATATAATTTGTTCGCCTGTATAAATATTAATGCAGTATAAATACGAACTCACAAATGTAGTTTAAAATGCAGCTCATAAAAATTATGCACCTATGTTTGACTTCAATTCCAAATGGAGTAGTCACATATCAGTATAATATTTTCAATATAATAGCGAACCGAAATTAATGTCTTATTATGAATATAACAAGAGTAGGAGTATACAGTTTTAACGATGTTTTGTTTATCAGTATAAATTTAAGACATCTACATATGCAATGAAACGTGTATGGTTAATAAATTACTAGGAACTCATAAAAACGTATTTGGTTGGTAAATCATTAAATAAGCATAAAACATATATAGAATATAACTCATTAAACTAACCAAAAAGAACATAATTGCATTTTTTATTGCAAAACCAAATAAGAACATAATTGCATTCTTATTCTAAAACGTACTCAAAATAATTAAGAACGTCTTAACGAATATTAAGTAACACTAACAAAATATACCGCTAAACAAAAGGTATGCAGTTATACATGTTAAACAATGCAAAACACTAAAATTTTTAAAATAATTTGGTTGGCTATTGTACATTTAACTTTTTTTTCTCGTCAATTACTTTTATTCCAAAAGAACATGCTTTTAAGTTTTTTTTTTTCAATTTGGATTTAATAAAATATACTGCAAAAGAAAATGTATAAATTTAAACATTAAAAGATTTAAAAATACTAGCCTTTTCAAAAATAATTTTGTTGACTATTGTACATGCATTTCAACTATCATATGATGACTAAATAGATTTTATTCCAAAAACAAAATGAAAGTGTACATATATAAAGATTTTTTTTAGTCCAATATTATTAGTTTTAACATTGAAGAAAAAAGTTTCAAGTTAAAGTTTTTAGCATTAAAGGAGATAGTTTCAACTTCAAAAAATAAACTTCTCTTCTATTGGAATTGACAGTGACAGTGCGGCCGAATTTAGTATTGATGTAATTCCCAAGCTGAGGGAGATTTAACATCTGCTTCAATAGCTCAAAAAAGGGTATACTGTTGTAGATCAACAAATATCTATTTCCGAAGGACCACTTAGTTGATGCTAAGAATATAACTGTACTTTCATTGATCAAACAATTCATTGAAATAATACATGTCGGAAAAAATAATGTCGTTTATTTCCTTTAACACGTTATACCTTAATTTGACTATCCTCACCGGATCGTTTTACTGAAATGACATTGAGAAACCTACTTTGATTTTTCTTCCATACATTTGTAAAAAAACTTAGGAGACAAATCTCTTATGATGAATTTTTTAACTGACAATTAGTAAACAACTGCCTACTTTTCTCATTTTGTCAATAAAGGTGTTGCTAGGTAAAGTACCTGCTATGCCAGCAGAATTTCAAGAAATTATTTGTCGCAATAAATATATTAAATTTTTCAAATATAAAATATAACTAAAAATACTTAATTACTAGTGATTAAATACAAAATACAAACTATATTAATAAGAATATTAAAAACACAGCTTTCCGTATGGAATAAATTTCTAGCAAGTATCAAGATAGTCAGAATTTGTACGCCGAATTTAAAAATAAATTATATTGAAGAAAATCAAGAAATTGTTATAACTAGTGAAACTAGTGATCATAAAAATTCTCTTCTGGTAACAAAATGAATTTTTCAATCAACAGAAAATGAAGAAAATTCAAAAAGGGCCAGCGGTAGCAGTAGCAGTAAGAAATCCAAATTGGATATATTAGCAGAGCTGATAACAAATTCAACAATATCACTCTATCCTTGATTGGCTTCAACTTCAAGTACAAGCACAATTCCAAATAAAAATAAAACTGCCTCACAATGTCAGATAACCGATTCATATAACAAAGAATTATTTGTCTCGGTCTCCAAAATTATAGAAAAAGAAGAAAATGATGATACTGATGAATGCGACTCAAAAAAAATGCCAGTAATGCTAAAATTGTTGGTTTTAATGTACATTGTAAAATTAATATAATTAAAAATTAGAGTTATTTAATTTTAAATTATATTATTGAAAATAATAATTTCAATTATGATAAAATAATAAATATTTCCCATTCGGAAAATGTACGAACATATTTATCTTCTAATATACATGATAAAATATTAAACAGATATTTTTTAAATTGGTTTCATTCTACCACTTATAATATTTGCTATAAATTTTATATTATTTTGAATAGAGTAGGTTATTTTGGAATAATAAAATGAAAATTATTTATATATAGGACCCATAGGAGCACTTTTAAGCCATGAATGTTATAACAAAACTCCTATTCAAAATAAAATTTTACCTAAAATGCTCCAAACTTTAAATCCTCTTAGAGCTTCTGTAATTCATAAACATATCTTTGGCCATTTTGATTGTTCATGGTATTTCCATGATACTTGTTTGTGGAACGAATGTGAATTATATCGATGTAATAAATTTCTGTCTGTCTTTGAACTATGGAATATAAAATATATATATTTTTTCAGATAATTAACAAAAAAAAGTTTTACATGAAAAAAAGTTGTATAAGTTGGTTTGTAAAAGAACTTGAAAATGTTGCACTAAATATTTCTAATTTATTTTTGAATCTTGTTCCAATGAAACCATTATTTATTAATGAGTTAGCGCAATTCAATGCAGAAAAGTTTCGTCTTATTTGCGCTTGTGAATTTCAAGTAGATGATTTAAAAATTAAGGATCATTGCAATTTTACCGATAAATACCGTGGAGCAGCCCATAACAGTTGAAATAAATGTACAACTACTCATATTATTCCTGTGGTATTTCATAATTTATCTGGCTACGTTAGTCATTTTTTAATTAAAGCAATTATCACAGAAATAATGGGCAAATTAATTTTACTTCCTGTAAACAAGGAGAAATATATTTCATTTCCAAAATATACAGAACAAAAAAATGTATATTTAAATTTATTGATTCTTTTAAATTTATGCCTTCAAGCATTGAAATATTAGCAGCTTATCTAATTGATAATAACAAAAAAATTACTCAATATTTTTATAACGAAAAAGAAAATATTAAATTATTATTACATCACATTTAGACAGTTGAGAAAAATTAAATAAATATTTACCACAAAAAAAAAACATTTTTATAGTTCTTTAAATAATTCAAATATTTCTAATGAAGACTATGAATATGTACATAAAATTTGGAATATTTTTAAATTGGAAACCTCCACTTGCATGTCTACTTATGGTCTAGATTGCTTACATTATATAATTACTCTTTCTTTGGTCGTTGATGCATTTTTAAAAATAACCAAACAAAGCATGAATTGTTGACAGGCGTTGAAATGCTTCTCTTTATAGAAAAATATATTAACTGTGGAGTTTCGCAATGTTCAAATAGATATGGTGAGGCTAAAAATCCATATATGGGAGAGATATATAATAGGAACGAATCTACTTCTCATCTAATGTACTTTGATATTAATAATCTTTATGGTGCTACAAGGTAAATTTCAATGGGCAGAAGATTTTTATCAAGAAAATATTGAAATTTTAGAAATTTCCGATTACAATCCAATAAGATATATATTTGAAGTTGATCTTTTATATCCAGATAATCTTCATAAATTATATAAAGGTTTAGCTCTTTGTTCTCAACATTTAATACCACTTGCGTCACAATCAAAAATTCCAAAATTGTTAACAAGTTTAATTAATAAGACCAATTATATAATACATTGTAAAAATCTGAAGCAAGCCTTTTCAATAGGTTTAAAAATTCTAAAAATTCATAAAACACTTAAATACGAACAGTCATCTTATTTTAAAAAAATTATTGAATTGGACACTAAATTGCGGAAAGAGAGTAAAAATGAACATGATAAGAATTTGTTCAAACTCAATGATAATGCAAATTATGGTAAAGAAATGGAAAATGTACGCAAATATAAAAATTACCAATAAAATGGGCAGGTGGGTTCGGAGCTAACTATTATATTTCGGAGTCAAATTTTCATAGCCTTACAAGTTTTGGTAAAAATATGGTCGTAATCGAAATGTCAAAATTAAATATAATTTTCAATAAACTAATCTATGCAGGTTTTTCTATCCTAGATATATTAAAAACTTTTATTTACGATTTCCATTATAAGTACATAAAATCAAATTTTGGAGATAATGCAAAACTTTTATACACTGACAGTGATTCGTTAATTTATAATTTTTTTGATCCCGATATCTATGAACATATTACACAAAATATTGAAAAATTCGATACATCTAACTATCTGATTAATAATATTTATAACGTTCCTTTATTACTCGGTTTAATGAAGTATGAAAACAATGGCAAAATAATGACAGAATTTATTGGTTTACGAACAAATATGTATGCTTTTAAAGTTCTAATTACTAATAATAATGTTTGTTTAATAATGAAACTACTGAGTGCTCTCAAAAAATTATTAAGTCATTAAAACATAATGTTTTTACTATTGATCAACAAAAAATTGCTGTAAATCCATTTGATGACAAACGCATTATAAATTACATATATACAAATACTTTGCCATGGGATTATTCTAATAAATAATTTTTCTAAAAAATGCTGTCGAAGGAACAACTCCTTGTCCTTTTTGTCAAAAACTTTTTTGTTTCTGCGTATGGTTACATAATTATCATGCGTATTGTGATAGATATTATTTAAAGACTCTTTTTTCCTACGAAAACAATTAAAGTGTATGGAGAAAATGAATAAGTTTACTTAGCTTACTTTTTCAAAACTTTAATAATAAATTAAAGTTAAGTTATCAAATTGCATGGTATAAGTTCCATTTGTATACCATTTTCTCATTTTTTTTTATATTGAAATAATCCTCATACATATTGTAAAATATATTTTTATGTAATTCTCTTTTCCATTTATTGTAAAAGTAATATATTTTATAAAATAAAATATATTCTATTTTTAACATATATATATATATATATATATATATATATATATATATATATATATATATATATATGTATATAAATATATATATATATATATATATATATATATATATATATATATATATATATATATATTATATAATAAAATATATTCTATGTGTACGTAATATTTTTTTTATGTTTAAACTGTTAATAATTTTATTTAAATAAAAAAACTGTTAATACTTGTTTTATTTCAAATATATCAATATTTATGGTGAATGCACAAGCTAAAATAAATATTTCTTCTTGACACTCATGGTGAATGCTACGTAAAATATACTTCACAACTCTTCGGCTAAAAAACTTGGTCAAGTCTGCTCTTCAGCTGCGAGAACATATATCCATTTATGGAAATGCGGATGATTTCTTGAGCATCATCCAAATCTAAACAAACAAGAATTACTTCTCCGGCTCAGGAACTCGCCTTCGTCTGTTCCTTGTCGATGGCATTATTCCATATTTAGTAGACAGATGAAGAAGTAAAAGAATACCTCCTTATATGGAAATACAGATGTAATATGCCGTCAAGAGTATTACCGTATATGGAGCATCCACGTCTGTTCTTTGCCAAAGAAATTTTCCATATTTAGTAAACAACTGAAGAACACTTCTTCAGACTGAAGAAATAAAATAATATCCCTTATAAGGATATACAGATGGAACATGCCATCTATAATATTATTATATTTGGAGATGTAGATAGAATGCGCCATCGAGAGCACCATTGGGTCCAGAAATCCGCCATCCATACTACTGCTCAACGTACTCACTGCTTACTTACTCACTACGAGTGTAGAAATTTATAGGCAATGTGTTATTTCTCATAATGCATTAGTAATAGACACAATTTATATATTCTCATACTGTATTAGGTGTCGGTTTATAAAAACAAATCATTACTCGGCGTTTAGACTTGTTTATGATATTCGATAATATTTTTTTGTTATTGAAGCAGATCTAGCGTCTTCGCCAAACACCTGAATCCGTTCGAACAAACAAACATATCATATGACACGAATCATATTCTGCAATTGTTAAAAGGTTAGTACTATAATAGTAAACAACTTAATATAATTTAATATAAGGGTTGTTTGGATATAACAACTCCCCCTCATATTAAAAGTTATCTGCTGGGTAAGTTGTAACTTTTTAAATTTCAGTTTACAATTTTTTTAGCAACTTTTGTTAACATTTTTATTGTCTATACGTTCAAACATTTCATTTTCTTCAATAATTTCACCGATGCATATACTTGGCCTTCTTTAGGGTAAGATTTCTGAAAATTTCGGTGCTAACAAGGGTAATTGAGATTTTGGAGGAGGCGGTGATAGATTAGAGGCCTCAAAGCCTATTCTAATCATTTTTCTTCGTTTTTTACATTTAAAGAATATGTAGACAATTATTACTGCTATCATCAAAAATATTGAAATAGGTAAACCAAGGGGTATATTTTTTAATTAGGAATTCATTTATTAGTTCGTCAAGATCTTTAGAATATTGATCCAATTTATATTTAACGATATCTAGATTTTCCAGATTTAGATCATTGATTTTTAAAGGTTTTAAATTTAAATTATCTATAGTATTATCTCGACAATTTTGACAATAATTGTATGATATTTTTATGACATTGGAAAAACTATAATGCCATTCTCATATGTTTTATGTAAAGCTTGAACTTTAGTAGTTCTAATAAGAGCAATACATTCTGGTTGTAATGTCTGTAATATTTGAATCAATAATTTTTGATAAAGGATCAATATTTATGCATTTAATAATAACCCGAGTTTGATCCGTTACTGCTAATAATTATTTAGGAGTTGTATTTTATATTCCTGTACATATATTAGAATTGTTTGACAGTCCTTTAGAACATATAATTGAGAATTTTTTAATAATTGTGCTTCACGGATAGCGTTAGAGTCTATAGGGTATGAATATAAATTTTTATATAATTTTATTTAACATTACTTCCTTACAGTTATCAATATTTGCTAATGGTATAAATTGATTTGAATCATCAATTTTCGCGATGGATCATCGGAAAATATAATTAAGCTTCATGTGATTATCCTTTGTAAGAATAGGATATAATCGATATATTGTATAGCTTTCTGGTTCAACCAACTGTATATTTAATACAAAGATTAGTTTAGCGATTGTTTGAAAAGCTGATAATTCAATAAAATCTAGATATGTGGTTGTTCTCTTGGAGATTTTGAGATATCTTCTGTAAAGCAGATGTTGAATCTTTTGACGCTATAATGGACATATGAATTATTTTAAGTTTAGCAAATTTAATTGCGTTTAAAACGTTATTTAATTCGTTTTCTATAAAAAAAAAGTATGATTCCATTACGTGATGGCAAACTCCCATTATTTGCATTTTTTATTTCATAAGCTCTAAATTGACTGTTATTGATTGAATTCCTTGATCTATGATTTTTATACCTTGAATGAAAGTTTCTTCATCGATTTTTAATTTTTGTAAGGTTTCGTTAAAGGTTTTGATTACTGAAGTTGTAATCATTATTTGTTTTTTCATTTTATATATATGTATATATATATATATATATATATATATATATATATATATATATATATATATATATATATATATGTATATTGTATCATGTTCGAGCTGCATAAGCTAGAGGAAGGTCTTTTCCTACTGAGCCTTGGTATAAAATTCCTCCAATTTCATATAATGATTCATGTGTAGTTAGAATAAATGGTTCTTCAAAATTTGGATAAATAAGGATTGGTCCTGTTGTAAGATTTTCTTGTAATTTGTTAAATGATTCGTGGCTTCAAAATTAGAAGCGACAGTTTTTCCAAGAGATTTGTTAAAGGTTTTAAAATTTTTGTGTTATCCGGTATAAACCTTTTATAATATCCTGATAGTTCGAGGAATGATTTTATTCCTTTTGTATTTTTTGGAATTGGAAATTCTTAGATTGCTTTAATTTAATATGGATTTAGTTTTGCTCCGTTTTCAGTGATAAATAAGCAACTTCTTTCTTGAGAAATTTACATTTACCGGGTTAAAATTTCAAATTTGCATTTCTTAGTCTGGAGAATACTTTTTTTAGTCTACTCATATGTTCATGAATAGTTCTGCTATATATTATGATATTCTCCATTTATATTGTACATCTTTCATTTTGGATACCCATTAAAATGTTATCAATCACTCTTTAGAATGTTAGTGGTGCGTTTTTTAGTCCAAATGGCATTATGAGGTACTCATAATGCCCATTTTCAACTAAAAAAGCAGTTTTTGGTACATCCTTTGAATAAACTTCTATTTAGTGGAATCCTGATGCAAGATTTAATGTTACAAATATTGACAGTGTGCTAATTGATCTAGTATGATAGATATATTTGGTAATGGTAGTTTTTTTTTATCAAGACAAAGCTCATTAAGCTTCCTGAAGTCAATACACATTTTCCATTTCCAAAAGCATCTATTTTACTTAGTACAACCCATACTGGACTTGACCATAGAGAAACTGAAAGCTGAATGATTCCTTGTTTTAACATTTTGTTGATCTTGGTTTTAAGTAGAAAATATCAGAAAAATCTAAACAAATTTGAATAATCATATTCATTTTTTCGTCATTTATATGTTCGGTTCGTAATTGATTGACTATCTCCTCTTCTCGGCTCGTCCTTTGATAGAGAGGATTTACGTTATAAAAATTTTGTATTGAAGTGCTTGTCTTAAAAAGCGGTTCAAATTTTAAGTTACCAAATTTCACTGCTTCTGAAATTGAATTTATATGTACTACAGACGTAAAAAATTCACCATTTTCATTTATTTAACTATAGCATTTGGTATATGCACCTTATTCGTTGATTGAGCCAGTAAAATTGCTTCAGTATTTTTTAATTGAATAATTTTGAATTTATAAATTTTTTCAATTCGTGATTGTATTTTAATTATATTTCGTACGCCTATGTTTTGTATAAATCATCAGATTTGTTTATATCGCAAGATTTAACTTTAAATAATGGAACTCTTTTAAAATACGTAATTAATTTTTGATTAAATATGTCAACAATGCCGCTATAGTGTTGCGTAAAGTCGACACCTAAGATACCGTTAAATTCTATGTCAAGATTACAAAATATAAACTTTATGTGGATCATCATATCTAAATGGAGTTAATGCTGATTCGGTAATTAAAATATTTTCATTTGTTATTTCTTTTATCATCAAGTTTTCAGAGAGACTTTGTTTAAAATTTTCGCAAACTTTCGGTTTAAAAATAGATATTCCCGCTCCTGTATCAATTAAAAAGTTTTTGTTATATCCTAAATATAAAAAATATTTTGGGAACTGTATTTAAATTAAATCTTTGAATAACGATTTGTTATAGGCTTGTTGTTGCTTTACATGCATTGTTTGTGTTTGGTCCGTTATTTCCGAAATTTCCGAGGCATTTATTTGAAAGTATTCGTTAGATTGAGAAAATATTGGTTATTTTTTAAAAAATCTTGACTGTTTTCTTCGTAGCTATTTGCTGGTAAATCATCTATTAGATTATTTTGATCGTAACAGGATGAATAATTTATTATGAAATAAATCTATATAATACAAAAGCTTAAATAATAACATTGATAAAAAAATTCCACTGTACATATGTTATAAATCATAATACCTATGAAACATATCACAACTATTTAGCCCAAAAAGAAATCGCAAATATATCAAATATAAAGTCCGCTAGTAAGCAGTATATGACCAAACCAAAAGAATAATGCTACATAACCTACCTTTAACCGCAACCCTTATATGTAAGTTTGCTGCATTTGGATTTATCTAAGTAGGGATAATTGGACAGTTGAGGTGCCGCCCCAGAGGCACATCTAGGGTGGCCGCGTACGTGGCCTATGCTATTTTTTAAATTAATTAACGAAAATCGACCAAACCTGATCACGTTTTTCCATTAAAACAATGGATTTAAGGGTTATTTCTGTTGTTTTTAATTAATTACTCTATATTAATTAAATAATCATAATAAATCCTATTAAAAAATAAGAATCTCCGCCTGGGTGGAATTGGGGTGGATCTTATGGGTGACGTCATACAAGCTATCGATCACCAGATGCCTCACCACCTGCCGTCCTTTACCGAGGTGAAGGGTTCTATTGTATTTTCGGACCATATTGTACCTGCTTTGACCACCAGGCAGATGTCTACCTTTTGAATTAGGTCAAAAGTATTGTTAGAATTTTAAAAGAGATAAAGTATTTGTAATGACTTTGTGTTCCATATGTTCCTTTATTGAATCCTTTTTGTTCTGATTTTATTTTTTCTTATTTAATGTATTATTTAGAATAGTGTGGGTTCAAAAGATTAAGTTTAGAGTTTAACAACTACACTTAATGTTAAAATAGCTTTACTCACATAACTTATACCTTGCATTTATTTGATCTGTATTAGTTAAGTAATCATAAGAAAGGAAGAAAACGGGAATCTGACAACATGGTCTTTGGGTGGACTTTTTAGACCACGCCATACATATATGCTATCGATCACCAGACACACGTTTTTTATCAGGTGTAAAGAATGGCTAGAATTTTAATATAAAGCACTAATGGGATGTGGTTACATTATCAGAAATAATAGGTGAATGCATATAAATTTTATCATTGATATCTAAATCACTACTTTTGTCGGGATTTCAGCTCTAGGTGTTGATATCACCGATCTATATAACCTCTCTAATGACGCCTTTTCGGTGTTTCTATTTCTTCTAATTTAAATTAATATTTGAAGTATTGAGGGTAGAGTGAACAAAGCAGATTAAGTTTACAGTTTAATGGATTCTATAAAATCTTTGTATATATACATCTATTTGAATGGTATTAATGTTGAGTGTTTTCCAATGCTTTGTATTTCATTTTATGTGACTTTTCGAACAATACGGGTTTTGTAAGTCAAAACAGATTAATTTTTAGAACCATTTCGAATTATTTTCCGTCATCTACACCAAATCGGGTTCTTGGATGTATCTTTTTCTGGAAACACATCAATTACTTCTAAAGGGGCGAGGCTTCACGCATAGATACAAAAAAAAAATGGGTTGAGCTTTATCACTAATAGCATCTCGCTCATATGTATGCATATATGTATATATGCATACGGATATATATGTGTATGTTTGTATATGTATATATGTATATGTTTGGATATATGTGTATGTATGTATGTATGTATACTTATGTATGTGTATGAATGCATATGTGAGTATATGCATGTACTCATGTGTGTGTATATATGTATCTGAATATGTATATAAGCGGATATATGTACGTATAATGTATACGTGTATCTTGTGTGAGCATATGGGTGTACATGTGTATGTATATATGTATATGAGTGGGCATATGAACGTATATACATGGATGTGTGTGTGAGTATATGGGTATATGTATGTTAACGAACTTCAATTTTTTAATTGCTATAGCTCATTTTTGTTAGAATTGTTTGTATTTCGTTTCAGAGAACCATTCTTAGAATGCATCTTGTGTACCACAGCACTATTTAATTTTATATTGAATTGTATATACTTCAATAATTAGGGTGTGCTGGAAAATGAACCAAATCTTCTCATCCATAATGAAGTATGTATGCAATTAAAACTACATCTTGTTTATTATTATATCCATTTATGTTTATTAATAGATATTACTGTTTACTGAATGCTTTTTTTTAATACCATTCCTCTTTTTCAATGCATAAAACCAAGTTGAACATGTTTACAGTGTATCTGATTCTAATTATAAACTCAACTCAGATCGAGTATTCTCCCTGATTTTTCAGTGATAACAATTCCAACTACGATTCTGGGGAGGATGATACATCCTTCAAAGCCGAGGCCAAAGTCATAAATATAGTGGTAAAATATCGCAACTGGAGTGCTAATGAAACCATTGAGACCTACTTATAATTTAAGATGACGATGTTATCCTTAGGAACGATATCAATGCCAGTAACATTTACTGATTGAGATCCGATGACTCGATATTTTTAAGGAATGCGAGGTTCTATTAGAATTTTTTAAATAAATTAGTTTTGGAGGAAATAAGATTTGAGATAATATCGGTATATATTTTTGTTCGAATTAGTCCTTTTTTTTCGGTTAAAGTCTCTTCTACGTGCATTAGTAAGTAGTAAAATATCCTTATAGCTTTTCAAATAACTTCCGTAATAATGATCAAATCATGCCTTTGTTAGCAGATTCAATAAACCATCAGTTTAAGTACAACACACATTTCCAACTCCAAGAATGGTATCCTTCAATTTAATTTGACATAACACCTAGAATTTGACATATCACCTAGAATTATAGTTTCTAAGTCCGATTATATTTTTTTTGATTGATCCAAAAGCTACAATTTGATTTTACAGCTAACTATCTTAACACTTTACAAGTCTGTTTTACTGATCACATGTTATTTGTGGTCTTATATATTCATAGAAACATAACAGTAACGTAACTTATATATTAACTAGAATTTGTAAGATTTAACTATTACATAGGTTTTATGCGATATTATAATGAATATTAATACCATAACCCCCACTCATTCAAATGATTGGGACATATTTATCAATCGAGGGTGTTGAAGGCATTTTTATGTTATGTGTCTATATTTTTCTCTTGAGTGTAGCTAAAAAGACTAGTTTTGTTCTAGTATTACATCTGTTGGCATAGGTCAATAAGGTTTATCCTGTATTAAATGAAATAAAGTTGAAAAATATATTTTGATGTGTGCATTTAACAAGAATCACGAACAAAAGTTTTTAAAATTTAGACAAATGAGGTTCTAATCTTCCTGTATACTAATAAATTTCTTAATATGTTTAAAATAAAAAGATGTAGAGTGCTGCAAAGAATTTTAGGAAGACGAGGATGGAGATGTGGTGACGAAAACGAGGACATTGAAGCCTATGGTTTAATAGGGGGAAATGATGTACATTTTAATTAAGTTTGTTACACGATTTCAATTGTGTGAATGTTACATTACCTGCTATGAGTTTACAAAAAAACATTTAAATGAAAATATGATTCCAATGAATTCTATTCTGCTGGAAGACATAAAAATACACCACAAAAGTTTAATATATACAGCAAATTTATCTAGATAGGTTTCCTAATTGTGGATATACCCAAGACTATTAAAAATAACTTGTATACACAAATATCAAGCCTACATATGTCAACCAATCCCCGCGCTGTGCATTCTCAGTTGCTTGATATTCGTGAAATCTCTCAGACATATTAATTTCACATACTCAAACTAGAAATTTCTATAAGGATATGTGTGAGAATTTACATAAATTCTATACTTCTAATTACTCTAAGAACAACCATCACGGTATACTTGTAAACAAATCTAGCGAAAATGTATCCTCAGATGTCAGGTTTTCAGTTACACTTATCCGATATACATGTCAAGGTTAAAAAAATAAGGTAGCTTTATCACACGCGGGAGATAAACCCTATTTTATTCCTATAATCGAACATACACCTGAAGGTACCATAATTTGACTTTATTAGAAGGATTTTATGACAATTAAGACATGTAACTAACCTGTTCGCATAAAGCAAACAATACAACCTTCAAGTTGCAGTACAAGAACTTCCCTAACCCAATGAGCTACATCAATCAATCAGTTAAAGACTATCCTTATAAAATTTCATTTATTCATAGGGTTGCGGCATTAAGCTAAGTTACATTTTATTATATTTATATATATATATATATATATATATATATATATATATATATATATATATATATATCTGTATGATTTTACAATCTTTTACATACATAATATACCCTGGTGTCATATATAAACTTACATATATTTACATACTTTTACACCTTATGTCTATTATTTTATTATATTAGTCTTATTTATATGCATCGTTGGACCACATAGCTACTTCTTTATTATTGCAGTAGCAACAAGATATTTTTTCTAGGTGTAGGACCATCTATAACATCACCTTTTTGATTGTTGTAATGCTCAGTACAGAACAAATATTTTTTTATTTCAGAGTCCTGTTGTAGTGCTTTTGGGAGTTTATGATAAACCAAAACAATTTCATCACTACAGGCGACAATTATTTCCTTAGATAATCCAATAAGTTCTTCCCTAGTCAAATCTTTTAAACATTTTTCCCCAGCAAAGGCTTTCACTGAATTTAAAATCCCCTCCACATTTTCAGCATATATAACTACTATTTTTTCACTTTCAAATTTTAGATATATACAACCGCAAATCATTAAATTAAATTTCTATTATTTTTTAAAAGATTTTCAAATTTTACAAGTCTTCATAAATTTCAGAAGAAAAAAACTAACAATGAACAACCTAAGATCTCGACTTTATACTTGATTTTTCGTCATGCGTAGACTAAAAATTTAAATGTTTAGACTTGTAAAAGACTTGCTGTAACTAGCTGAACCCTATTTCTTTTTACTTTCGAGGCTTACATCTCGTATTCTTTCACATATCCTAGACTATTAGGTTGTTCCATACAAGAAATATCATTGGTTTTTAATACAAATGAACCAAATCACCCCTTATTGTGTGCAACTACGTAGTAGACACATCTCTGTGAACTTGGAAAACATATGTCTTTGTATTCTCTCTCTCTCTCTCTCTCTCTCTATATATATATATATATATATATATATATATATATATATATATATATATATATATATATATATATATATATATATATATATATATATATATATATATATATATATATATATATATCTTCTTTTCCCATATGAACTCGTGTAAATACCTATTTCTATCAAATATTTTAGCAATAACAAATTAAACCTAGCAATAGTGGTTTAGTTCGAGTTGGTATGGGTTGGTTTAGTTTATGTTCGTATAAATATGTAAGACCACTAATAGCATGCGGTTAGTAATTCACATTTTTAAAAGTAGGTCATCAAATTTGTGTAAGTTTTCGCAAGCCTCATTATAGAAATTTTAAGTTTGAACATGTAAGACGAGGTTGTAGGGTTGTTATATTAGACTTAATATGTGCGTTCAGAAAGTCACATATCCAGCATTAAAAACTTGGATAGATAGCCTTATTATATTACACTTTTATTGTTTTTGCATCTAAATAGCTTTTAAATGTTTATTCTAGTAATGAAAATTGTAGTAATAAAGTTCTTCACCCCCGTGCAAAAAAACATTGAGAACAATGGGGTGTACAAAAGTATAAGTGGGTATTCATGATTAAAAATTAATCTGTTTAAAAATATGACTAATTTTAGGATATGTGTACCCAGGTGAGTATGGTGAGTTTATCTCTAAAGAACTAGTAATTTTTGATGGATGTATGAAGTTAACCATTACGTAAAAACTTACAGGCAAGTTGAGTGCTTGATTAAATCTTGTTACTGCGTCCACCGCATTATAGGACACCTCACTTTTTGTCATAATCTTTCCTTTGGTAGCCAAAACCAAACGAAGAAAAGCCAATTAGTTTATGTGGGGGTAATGAGAATAGTTATACTCTACCAAGCTTGTAACTGAATCTAAAAAGTACCCAGTTTTAGTTAAACGACTCCAAAATCTTTTTTTATCATTTCAAATCTATATGTGTACAGCAAAATCTCGAGTAGGATTGATTCTTGTGGGTAATTTAATTAGTATATCTTCCACGGTGAGTGGGACTTCATTAATTCAGTATTTTTTCTAGCCATTGCTTGTTCATAACTGGAATGTGCATTATCCATATAACCTGAGAATCCCCATTTTGTTGGAAATGGTTCAGGGTTTGATGTTGAAACTTCATTCTCAACAGTCATTTTTATACAAGTTGCTTATTTTATATAATTAAACAAGGTACTTTCGGCACTCGAACTACTTGGATATTGGGATAGTTTCTATATAAATACCATGGAGTTCACTCAACTGCTTTGATATATCAGAAATCTTTGAACCGCTATATATTTGTTGTCGCATACCATCACTAATTAAACATTTTAGGCCAAGTTTCATTTTGTTTGTTTAAATGTCCCGAAGATCTAGGCTTTTACCAATTTCAAATGCAACCGTGGATATTAGATTTGTACTGTGAGAAGGCTTGGAGTACACACATAATATAAAAAATGTCTTCAGTATCCTCGATTGATAAGTGTCTTCCGTCTTTTGAGTGTGTATGAATTATGGTGTTGATATTAAAAACATTATTATAATATTATATAAAAGCTTTACAATAGTTAGATTGTACAAATTTTACATAATATAAATTACATCACTATATTTCTATGAATATATAAGCTCACTAATAGCATGTGGTTAGTGGATTAAATGAGTATGTATAATGATAATAGTTCTGGTAATAGAGCTCAAACTTAATAGTCAGCACAACGGATATGTTTTATCGCTTTTAAAATTCTAACAATTCTTTATACCTGTAGGGCGATAATATATGGTTAGTGACGAGTCAGGACAAAGATGCGATCGGAAATAACTTTTTTACAGTCATTTGTGGACTTAAGGATTACGAAAGACTATTTTAAAATGTTATATGTAACCATAGGTGTTGGATTTATGCTGTTAGAAGACTCAGAGTTTTCTTCAGTTAAAGAATTACTATCACCAAAAGAATCGAGATTTATAGCAACAAAAATTCATATATACATTTTATTAACTGCAAAATCTGTTAAGCGTTCTAATATATAGATATATATTCATCCATATCCTCTTCCGATAAAAGAACATGTGTTTTTCAAACTTACAGAGATGTGTCTGCTATGTATTCGCACACAATGAGGGATAGGTAGTTTCATTTGCAATAAAAGACTAATGATATTTCTTGTAAAGAAAAATCTAAAGGTCTACGATATTTGAATAAATGTAATTTATAATCCTATGAAGCAAAGGGAACTAGGACTCAACTTGTTACAGCAATTATTTTACAAGGCTAAACATTTAATTTTTTTAGTTTACGCATTATAGAAAAATCATATATATATATATATATATATATATATATATATATATATATATATATATATATATATATATATATATACAGGGTGATTCAAAAATCGATCACGAAACTTAAGGGGGTGATTCTACTTGACAAAATAAGGGTAGAGCTTCATATAATTTTGACTAATATTTGAAAGATAGGCTGTCTTCTGCGCTTCATCATTTTAGCAACAATTCACATTGATTGTTTGCCGCTAGAGGGCACTTTACCTACATTGAAAATTGTTTTTTTGTCATAATTTTTTAGTGTTGACAGCTACAGTAGTTTTTGGCATAATTTCTGAAAGACTGATGCCAGGCCTTTAAAAAAGGTGCTCTTTATTTACATCGCTAAACCCAACGGTTTAGACGTAAATCACCCTTAAAAATTAAGTGGTAAATTTACTTTTCTCATTTCATTACCACCAGCTACCAGGTAAATAGCTATCAAAGTATACTAGAGCTGTCAGTTTAACATCAAATAAATTCGCTTTTTAAACTATTTAATTTATAATCTTAAAATAACTAATAATGGCTAATCAGTAAATATTCATATTATGGATTATTGCGATATACATTTAATTGATAAAAATTAATGAAACAGTACTAAACAAACTAAAAAAGATTCTCAAAATGTCCCCCATTTTCTTCCATACATTTCCTAACAAACGACAAAAAATGTCGCCTAACTCGATGAAAAATTCCTGGTGTTTCTTTAATAATTTGGCACTTTTCGATTATCCTGAAGCGAAGATCCTCGACGTTGATTACTGGAATATCGTACACCAATTGTTTCAAATGACCCCAAAAGAAAAAATCCATAGGATTAAGGTCTGGTGACCTCGCTGCCCATGCCAATGGTCCACTTCGTCCTATCCATCGCTCAGGATACGTTGCATTCAAATACTGTCGGACACGTATACTAAAGTGGGGCGGAGCTCCGTCTTGGAGGATCCACATGTTGGCCCTTACTTCCAATGGCACATCTTCCAGATACAATGGGAGACGATTTTGGATAAAATCTAAGTATACGTCACCAGTTAATGGGCCATCAAAGAAATGAGGACCAATAAGGTAATCTCCTATTATCCCTGCCCACACATTTAGTGAAAATCTACGCTGATGTTTCGTTTCTACCACATTGTTTGGGTTCTCGTAAGCATATGTGTGGATGTTGTGTAGATTTGTTATGCCATCACGAGTGAAACCAGCTTCGTCAGTGAATAATATGACGCCAATTAATCGATTATCGTGTTCATACTTAGCTAGGATCTGATTGCACATTTCCAACCGTCTCGGCCGATCATCGTCATAAAGAGCCTGCACCTTTTTTGAATGAAACGGGTAGAGTTGTTCTTCTCTTAGTATCCTCCATGAACTAGCCTGACAAAGCCGTACTTCATTCCCAATTTTTCTAGTACTAATACCTGGATTATCTTCAATAATTTCAAGCACTCTTTCTTCTTGTTGCACGTTTCTAGCAGTTCTAGGTCTTCCCCTATTTCCATTATAACTTTTAAAGGAACCACATTCCGCAAGCCTCCTGTGCACACTGGAAAATGTTTGAGCATGAGGGATATTTCTTTCCGGATAACTCTCCATATAATATCTTCTTGCCAACTCTGCATTACCATTTGCTTTTCCATAACAAAAATGGATATCACAATATTCGATATTTGAATATTGGTGATTAGCCATTATTAGTTATTTTAAGATTATAAATTAAATAGTTTAAAAAGCGAATTTATTTGATGTTAAACTGACAGCTCTAGTATACTTTGATAGCTATTTACCTGGTAGCTGGTGGTAATGAAATGAGAAAAGTAAATTTACCACTTAATTTTTAAGGGTGATTTACGTCTAAACCGTTGGGTTTAGCGATGTAAATAAAGAGCACCTTTTTTAAAGGCCTGGTATCAGTCTTTCAGAAATTATGCCAAAAACTACTGTAGCTGTCAACACTAAAAAATTATGACAAAAAAACAATTTTCAATGTAGGTAAAGTGCCCTCTAGCGGCAAACAATCAATGTGAATTGTTACTAAAATGATGAAGCGCAGAAGACTTAGCCTATCTTTCAAATATTAGTCAAATCGGTTTTCCTGTAAGCGAGTAATTCAAAAAACAAAAAATAAAAACTTGAACTTGGACGGCTTGTAACTCGAAAACGAATGACATTTTGAAAAAAAATTATATGAAGCTCTACCCTTATTTTGTCAAGTAGAATCACCCCCTTAAGTTTCGTGATCGATTTTTGAATCACCCTGTATATATATATATATATATATATATATATATATATATATATATATATATATATATATATATATATATAATGTAAAAATCTTAGGTAGTTCATTGTTAGTTTTTTCTGATGTTTATGAAGATACTTAGATTTCGTATAACTGTAGCTCTTGTTACGTGCTCAAATTTATAGATATATCCATTCAAATCTTCTTTCAAAAAGAATACAAAAGACATATTTTTTCCAAGTTCACAGAGATGTCTCTACTAAGTAGTCGCACACAATAAGGGGTGATTTGGTTCATTTGTATTAAAAACCAATGATATTTCTTGTAGGGAAAAACCTAACAGTCTAGGATATGTGAAAGAATACGAGATATAAGCCTCGAAAGTAAAAAGAAATAGGGTTCAGCTTGTTACAGCAATTCTTTTACAAGACTACACATTTAAATTTTTAGTCTACGCATGACGAAAAATCAAGTATAAAGTCGAGATCTTAGGTTGTTCATTGTTAGTTTTTTTCTTCTGAAATTTATGAAGACTTGTAAAATTTGAAAATCTTTTAAAAAATAATAGAAATTTAATTTAATGATTTGCGGTTGTATATATCTAAAATTTGAAAGTGAAAAAATAGTAGTTATATATGCTGAAAATATGAAGGGAATTTTAAATTCAGTGAAAGCCTTTGCTAGGAAATATTGTTTAAAATATATGACTAGAGAAGAACTTATTGGATTATCTAAAGAAATAATTGTCGCCTGTAGTGATGAAATAGTTTTGGTTTATCATAAACTCCCAAAGGCACTACAACAAGACTCTGAAATAAAAAAATATTTGTTCTGTACTGAACATTACAATAATCAAGAAGGTGATGTTATAGTTGGTCCTACACCTAGAAAAAATTTCTTGTCACTACTGTAATAATAAAGAAGTAGCTATGTGGTCCAACGATGCATATAAATAAGACTAATATAATAAAATAATAGACAAAGTGTAAAAGTATGTAAATATATATAAGTTTTTATATAAGACTCAGGGTATATTAAGTATGTAAAAGATTGTAAAATCATACAGATATATATATATATATATATATATATATATATATATATATATATATATATATATATATATATATATATATAGGAAGACGTAGAATAAATTAAAATGTAACTTAGCTTAATGCCGCAACCCTATGAATAAATAAAACATATTTTGTAAGGATAGTTTTTAACTGATTGATTGAGTTATATAGCCCATTGGGTTAGGAAGTTCTTGTACTGCAACTTGAGGGTTGTATTGTTTGCTTTATGCGAACAGGTTATTTACATGTTTTAATTGTCATAAAATCCTTCCAACAAAGTCAAATTATGGTACCTTCAGGTGTATGTTCGATTATAGGTATAAAATAGGGTTTATCTCCCGCGTGTGAAGCTACCTTATTTTTTTAACTTTGACATGTATATCATATAAGTGTAACTGAAAAGCTGACATCTGAGGATAAATTTTCGCTAGATTTGTTTACAAGTATACCGTGATGGTTGTTCTTAGAGTAATTAGAAGTATAGAATTTATGTAAATTCTCACACATATCCTTACAGAAATTTCTAGTTTGAGTATGTGAAATTAATATGTCTGATAGATTTCACGAATATCAAGCAACTGAGAATGCACAGCGCGGGGATTGATTGATATATGTAGACTTGATATATGTGTATACAAGTTATTTGTAATAGTCTTGGGTATATCCACAATTAGGAAACCTATCTAGATAAATTTGCTGTATATATTAAATTTTTGTGGTGTATTTTTATGTCTTCCAGCAGAATAGGATTCATTGGAATCATATTTTCATTTAAATGTCTTTATGTAAATTCATAGTAGGTAATGTAACATTCATACAATTGACATGGTTTATCAAAAATATATGCTGATATCTCAAATCTTATTTCCACCAAAATGAATTTATTTAAAAAATTCTAATCGAACCTCGCATTTCTTAAAAATATCGAGTCATCGGATCTCAATCAGTAAATGTTACTGGCATTGATATCGTTCGTAAGGATCACATCGTCATCTTCAATTATAAGTAGGTCTCAATGAGATATTTTACCACTATATTTATGGCTTTGGCCTCGGCTTTGAAGGATGTATCATCCTCTTCAGAATCGTAGTTGGAACTGTTATAACTGAAAAAACAGGGAGAATACTCGATCTGAGTTGAGTTTATAATTAGAATCAGATCCATTGTAAACGTGTCCAACTTGGTTTTATGCATTGAAAAAGAAGTATGGTATTAAAAAAGCATTCAGTAAATTGTAATATCTATTAGTAAACATAAATGGATATAATAATAACAAGATGTAGTTTTATTTGCAAACATACTTCATTTTGAATGAGAAGATTTGGTTCATCTTCCATCACACCCTTATTATTGAAGTAAATACAATTCAATATAAAATTAAATAGTGCTGTGGTACACAAGAAGCATTCTAAGAATGGTTCTCTGAAACTAAATGCAAACAATTCTAACACAAATGAGCTATAACAATTAAAAAATTGAAGTTCGTTAACATACATACACCCATATACTCATACACACATCCATGTATATACGTTTATATGCCCACTCATATATATATATATATATATATATATATATATATATATATATATATATATATATATATATATATATATACACCCATATGCTCACACAACATACACGTATACATTATACGTACATATATCCGCTCAGATACATATTCATATACATATATACACACACATGTGTACACGCATATACTCACATATGCATTCATACATATACATAAGTATACATACATACACATATATCCATACTGTCGTATAAGCACGTCCGTCGTTTTAGGGAAATTAATAGTGGAGATCGGATTTTCCGCGAGAACGCCACGAGGTACGTTTCGATCGAACGCGAACGACGTATACGAGCTGTGAATGACTTGCGTATCAGGATTTTTGTCATTTGTGGTATGCGTTTGTCCCTGCATTAAGTGGTCCCCACCTTGAAGTGAAGCTTGGATGTCATTTAAAAATTGTTCCTTTGGAGAAATTAAAATGTTGGGATATAATTCAGCATTTTGATTTATTTGGGTCATGTCAGATTCATTACGAGTATGGAATCTTGTTAGGTCCGGCGCGACCCCACGAGGGGCCGTGGAGGTCCCACCAAAACTACCCGGACAGCCTGAAATGCCACCCGCCTCATCAGACCGGAAGGAACTGTGAGAGAAGGGATTGGACATTTTTTAATAAATTATTTTTTCTCTTAAAGTAGAATGTTTTGTATAAAAAATACAAAAATCACGGAGGGCTGGGCTTTAATATACTTAATATATAAGAAAAATTAAGTATATGGAATTTGGGTTGGACGAGAACTTGGCCAATAATTACTTTGTTTTTTATTAGACGTGAGCTCTTATAGGACTTTTTCGCAGTAAAAAATTTTTTTGACTGGGACTCTTAAGTTTTGTGTCGAAATTAAATGTAGTATTGGGACTCTTAATAAATTTTCTAAAATTCAATTTTCGCAAAAATTTTTGTTTTAGTGTTAAACGCAAACTAAGGCACGTTTAGTGTTCTTAGATCTGTTTTAACGATGTCACTATCAGGTTATCACTAATTTTCTCTTAATAGAAAATTATTTAAGTCGCAATCGGGAATGTCTAAATCGGGTGTGTCGCTATCTGGTTTCCTTTACGCAATTTTAGTTCCGCAAATTATTATAGTCGTAAAAGTAGGCGCGTGAATACTCTATATATTAATTTAAAATAGTTTCCGCAAGAATAAAAAAATCGACGTGGAAAAGTTTTTTTTTTTTAGAAAAGCTTATTTTTTCCGACGGCGCTAGAATTTTACTAAAATTCGCGTTTCACGGTTTTTATTTAACTGGAGATTTTACTTTGAGGTTCCTCCCCTAGCACTGAACTGATATCAGCTACTAGAGTTCGCCTCTAACGAATTTCCGCCTAACAGACAAGGTTTCCTGGCCTTTCTAGTACCGCAATCTTCTTATCTTCTTTCTTGAATCGAATTCTTGATCGTCTTATTAAGACAACCAAGAACCTCTCTTCTTAAGCCGTCGTAAGCAGAGCGGCCTCCCTCGTTGCACTAGCGTAAACAGCTTAGTGATCCTTTTGATGCCGAAAGGGGCGCTCCAGGAAAACCTCTAGGAAATTTAAAACTCCCTACTCGCGTGTTGAACCGTTTAATTTTTTCTTCTGGAAGGGAAACTGACAATAATCTCTTGCGAGATTACCGACGAGTGGCCCACCTATTGAAGATTCCTCGTGCCTTTCTCTGACGTGGTGCAAGTGCCAGACTAATCAGCAACGGCAGAGAATCTCACGTTTCGCTTGAGTAAATGCTTCAAAAGACTTAGATACTCGTGTGCGCGTGTGTAAAAAAAAATTGAGATATCTGTGCTCTTTTAAAGACAACCAGATTCTGCTCACGAATCGCGGCATCGGGTGCTATTTATAATTTCTCGGCACTCCGTCAGGTCTTCCGAAAGGAACCGATTAGCGTTTAGCGCGGTCCGCCAAAGCTTTGTCTGCGCCGCCGTCTGTGTCGGTATCTATGCGCCGTTACCGCCGACAACGTGCAGTTTATTTCTCGGAATTTCAACGGTCTTTAGATGTTTATTTTATTTTTATGATTTTTCTAGGATCTTGTAGATAGAATTCTACAACAATACATATACATATATACATATACAAACATACACATATATATCTGTATGCATACATACATATATGCATACATACGAGCGAGATGCTATAAGTGATAAAGCGCACCCCAATTTTTTTTTGTATCTATGCGCGAAGCCTCGCCCCTTTAGAAATAATTGATGTGTTTCTAGAAAAAGATACATCCAAGAACCCGATTTGATGTAGATGACGAAAGATCATTCGAAATGGTTCTAAAAATTAATCTGTTTTGACTTACAAAACCCGTATTGTTCGAAAAGTCACATAAAATGAGATACAAAGCATTAAAAAACACTCAACATTAATACTATTCAAATAGATGTATATATACAAAGATTTTATAGAATCCATTAAACTGTAAACTTAATCTGTTTTGTTCACTCTACCCTCAATACTTCAAATATTAATTTAAATTAGAAGAAATAGAAACACCGAAAAGGCGTCATTAGAGAGGTTTAATAGATCGGTGATATCAACACCTAGAGCTGAAATTCCGACAAAAGTAGTGATTTAGATATAAATGATATAATTTATATGCATTCACCTATTATTTCTGATAATGTAACCACATCCCATTAGTGCTTTATATTAAAATTCTAGCCATTCTTTACACCTGATAAAAAACGTGTGTCTGGTAATCGATAGCATATATGTATGGCGTGGTCTAAAAAGTCCACCCAAAGACCATGCTGTCAGATTCTCGTTTTCTTCCTTTCTTATGATTACTTAACTAATACAGATCAAATAAATGCAAGGTATAAGTTATGTGAGTAAAGCTATTTTAACATTAAGTGTAGTTGTTAAACTCTAAACTTAATCTCTTTGAATCCACAATATTCGAAAATTACTAGAAATCAGGTAAAAAAATTGATACAGTAAAAATGTATCTTTAAAGGGGTATATGCATCATTAATCCTATTGACATACTCTACCTCTTTTCAAATTCTAACAACGCATTTTTACTTAACGAGGAATGATAATACACAGGCACGGTCGAGTCCAGGTAAAGATACATCCGGGATTCTGATTTCGTAGAAATGATTTCAAACGATCATTTAAAACGGATGTAAAATAATAGGTATATATATATATATATATATATATATATATATATATATATATATATATATATATATATATATTGCGAAACTCTATTAAAAACCCCGTAAAGACATATTTTGGTCAAAACGTTCATTATTCAAAATATCACTTAAAACGACAATAGCCAAGACAAGAGCGAGTTTTCGTTCATCCGGAAATTCGAATACAAAAGACTATTTTAAATGCAAGGTATGGGTAATGTGAATAAAGATATTTTAACTTCAACTGTAGTTGTTAAATTCTAAACTTAATCTTTTGAACCTACAATATTCGAAATAATACATTAAATAAGATAAAATAAAATCAGAACAAAAAGGATTCAATAAAGGAACATATAGAAGTCAAAGTCATTACAAATACTTTTTCTCTTTTAAAATTCTAACAATACTTTTGACCTAACTCAAAAGGTAGACATCTGCCTGGTGGCCAAAAGCAGGCACAATAAGGTCCGAAAATATAATAGAACCCTTATTTTTAATAGGATTTATTTTAATTATTTAGTTAATATAGAGTAATTAATTAAAAATAATAGACATAACCCTTAAATCCATTGTTTTAAAGGGGAAAACGGGGTCAGGTTAGGTCTATTTTCGTTAATTAATTAAAAAAATTGCATAAGCCACGTACGCGACCACCCTGGATATGCCTCTGGGGCGGTCCCTCAACTGTCCAATTACCCCTCCTTATCTATACTACTTCGTATACCACCGATATCATTATGAGTTTAAATAAATTAGTAATTAAGCATTAATATTTCAATATTTCAATAAATTATTAAAAAAAAAACGTACAGTTTTAAAATAACTTATCATTAGTGGCCTTGATGTAGATGCAGGCGAGATCCAGCTTCTACCATAACTTCGAGCCTCAAGATGGTAAGACGTGGTGGATTGAGCATCAGGAACGGAATTGGCTCTTACAGCTTCTACTGGGACATCAGTACCATCTTGGAAGAGAAGAAAAAGCGACGAAGGGAACATATAGAGGCAGAGAAATGAGAATCGCCGAAATATCGACGACTGAGCGACGAAAAGAGGAAGAAAGAAAGATCGGTGGAAAAGAAAAAGAAAAAAGAAGAGGCCTGAAATAAACGCCCAAAATTAGTGACTGGTTTTATCAATCTCTTGCAGAGAATGCAGAAGATAAAAATTAGTTTTAAACTGGGAATACAAGGATGAAATTTAACTTATCCTAGTTGACATAGGGCCTCACATCTGACTGCCAAGTTCTTTTGCATTCGTGGGGAAACATCCGGAAAATTCCGTTACAACACATAACTACGCAACATAATTTTCAAACTATAATTGCCTACGAGAAAAAAACTTGCAAAAAGCCGTGCGAGCAACGCACATACACTTGCACACGTGACTACAAAAGGGGCGATATCTATCGGCTAATCCCTTTAAAGGATAAAAGGCCCACAAAAATGAAACCACAACTGCCAACTTAACTATAGCTCTGAATACAATCATAAGTCACTAATCTGTAATTGGCAATACTGCCTGTTAGTACAATATCTCATTCTAATCAAGGTATCACGAAAAACAGGATTTCTGTAATTTCGAATGTCGACAAACGGAATCATTCTACGTCAATATGCTGACAAGTTCAGGACATCTATCAAATGAATAGTTATCAAATTCCAAATCATCCACGAGGGGCTCCTCTTGTCTATAAAAGAATATTTTGGTTTAATAAGATGTCTCAAAGTAACCAAACCGTCAGGTAAATACCCATCAAAAATTTAAAATTGCAAGGAATATAATATTAATAAATATACCATTTCAAGTCTCCCTTTTATTGATTAGGCTAACCTTTAATTTACTTTTTTTTGGTTAGGCGGACGACGACTTCAAGACAATTGCTCTAAAGCATATAGTTTAAGTTCATCTAGTGCATCTACGGCTAACATTATTTTACGAAACAGGGAGTTAGCTGCTCGTCGACGATTGCGAAGGAATAAAATATTAATTGCCAGATGAATATAGATCCCCAAGTAGAATTATAGTGAAGTGATATCAGCCTAATGTAAACTTGGAATACATCGGTTATTGAAAATATTTAAATGCAAAAATTGTGGTATTACCAATTTGAAATGTACATGGACCTAAGGTTTGTGTTGATAAGTGGAGAAATTAAATAAATGTTTAAGTGACTAGATTCTTTTATTTCTTGAGTTTGGTTCGACACCGAGACTAAAACCAAAACAAACGCCATTCATAAGTAATTATTCTTAAAGTAACCATCAAGACATTGAATTAAAAGATACGTTAAATAAAAGTTAACCTCAAAGACTCGTATCTCTAGTCTCCTTTTATTGATATTTGGGCTGGTTATGGGCAATTTAGATAAATAGATTTTTCTTTTGATAAATTTTAACTAAAGTTGGGCTAAATGTGGCAAAAATCTATATTGCCGAAGATCTAAATATATAAAAATTTGAGAAGCAAAATAATCATGTAACAAAGTATTTTCAAAATCGTGGTTTTACTCGAGATTGTGCTAATCAGGATTTGAATTATCAGAAATTTCATATTTGTCATTAGACTAATTATATTCATTTTGGTTTAAGTGCTGAGTTTTTGATTTTTGGAAATACACATTTGATCTTTGATTATTTTGTTGCTGATTTTCATACGCGGGATGTAAGGATGAGGGTTGTGCCCTATAAGCGTTTTGATTTTGATTTGGTTGAAAACTTTGTGGTCTTTGTTGGTACGTTTGAAATTTTGGTTGAAAATTTGGATTTGTTTGAGATTATATTGGTATTTGTCTCATTTTACATTCAATGATGGTGTGACCATTTTTTTTGCTAAAACTACAAAATTTTTGAATTGGTTTTGGAATTGATGGCTTCACCTTATTTGTACGGGAATTTTCGAGAGAGTTGTAATTCGCATTTTATTCGGTTGACTGCGTCTAGTATCGTTAAAAGGTTGCCTGCCTTATTATTTGCCCTAATTTCGGTTCTAGGCCTATTGATAAAGTATTTAGGCTCAAATTCTCAATTAAAATTGTTTGAGCATTCTTTTGATATTGATTTAATATTTGCTTTGCAACGGCATAGTACACTTTCACGTTGTGAGTTTATATTCTTTGTAGGTCTTGTATTAATGAGGTTAGACAGCGTGAATCACCAAAATGAACCGTTGAGTTATTTCATTCCATGTATCGATATTTCTAGAATTAATCAATTGTACGGCTTTTCCTTTCAATTGATTTTTTATTTTATTGTTCTGGGTGCGTCGTTATTTTCATTTTGCTTTGCCATTGTTGTTGTTGCTAAATCCAAATTTTAAGGTGTTATTTAAGTGAGTGAGTGAGCTTAATTATTTTTTGTTGCGAAATTTGAGATTTTTTTAATTGAATTTAAATTGAATTGAGTTGTATTGAACTGATATAAATTATTTATAATTAAAAAGTTATTTACAATGACTTACATTAAGTTGAAGAATATTTTTTTTGTTGATTGAAGCATTGAGGGGCTGGGGGGTAGAACAAATGTTACAACTTGCCAGGGGTTTTACTATGAATTGCTAATCCATACGGGTTTAGCTGCGATGTGCCAGTGGTTTTACTACATATTCCTAATCAAACCGGCGTTGTGGCTAGCTCTTCATGCTAGGGGCATCAGTACGGGGTTCCTAATCCACACGAAGATGTTGCTTCTACTTCAGCTTCCACGCACAGTTGCTGGAATCGGGGTTGAATCTACGACAACTGAGTAGTTAGATCTCGCCCGCAGGCTACTTGTTCTACGAAGTGTCGCGATGAGTTTGCTTCTTTGTTTGATGTCGGCTCGTTGCCTTTTTGATGTGGATTCTTTTGACCTTGTTTATGAGTTCCTTGACTCTTGAATTTGAGTTTTTTGACTCTTTATTTTGAGTTCTTTGACTCTTGAAGTGGGCTCGTTTTTCCTTAATTGAATTAAATTAATGATTTGCTTTTTGGAGCATTTTAATGTTTATGAATCAATAAATGGCTTTTTGGAGCATTGGAATCTTGATTTTTCTTGGAGCACCGGATTTCTTGTTTTATGAAGAAATGGATTCACCGTGGTACACACGTCAAAACATCCGAACGACTATGCCAATTTTTAGATCTTGGGCGAGTGGTAAGGCTTTTTAAAGAAACCTTTATTGCAGTTGCATGGCTAACAATAATTGTATTTAGAACATTACTTTTTACACTTTGATTTTAACTTTAAAGGAAATTAATAATGGTTTTAAAATAATTAATATGACTTTAGAATAATATAAGTTATATGTGTAGTAGCTCAACTTACTCATTGCTTACCTACTCACTAAAGAGCGCAATATGACTGCAGGTATTTATAGGCAATCTGTTATTTCCTATAATGCATTATTTATAGATGAAATTCATGTGTTCTCATATTATATCAAGTGTCTGTTTATAACAATAAGACATTATTCAGCGTCTAGACTTTTTTTATGATATTGGATAATATTGTTATTGTTATTTAGGCAGATTCAGCGTATTCGCCAAACACTTGCATCCGTTCGGATAAACTAACATATCATATTAATGAATCATATCCTACACCTGTTACAAGATGAGTACTATAATAGTAAACAACTTAGTGTAACTTAATATATGGGTTATATTTTAGTACATATATATTTGTTTTGAATAATTATTTACTACGTATAGTAGATTAACACATTAAACATAGTTTATTCGTAAAAACTAATTGCACTGATATTCCTAATTTTTAGAGCTAGGGTGACGGCACCAATTATGGACATGTTAAGGATACCTTTTTCCGTTTTATAAAATAAAATTGGTGTTTTTATGTGTACAGATACCGTATAGTGGTAAATTAATTTAGAGATAATATGAGAAGACGAATCTTTAAGTTGAACTTTAAATAGTTGGATATAAATATGTTATTTTACTTAAAAATATAGAAAGTTCTAAATCACCATTAATGGACACCTAAATCCCAGTAATGATCAACCAGTTATCGACAAGTTCAATGAGAGGAACCCAGTCATTGGCAGTAACCTGGCTTTTTCTAAAAAACATTCAATTACAAATTTAGGTAGGTACGTAAATGATAGGTATATTTAAAAAAATAGGCACTTATTAATCATAAATTAGCTTTTATTCGAGGTTTATTTGAACTTACATTATTTGCGATAATCATCCCCAATTAAAATATTTCTGAAAAAAAAACACTTATTCTCATATAAACTATGGCATCGAAGTAATAGTCTCATAAATGTATCATTTACAGTCTCAGTATCATTAAAGTATTTATCCATTTAATATAAAAAAACATTATAAAACTAAAAACAAAATGAGCAAAGTAACAAAAACTAAGTAAATTCTTATAAAATTAAATTGCTTTTTCTTACAAACAAAATATTAGGTATTAATGAGATCTTCAGAGATCTGTGAATTCAAATACTAAAAATCACAAAAGGAAGTGTGCCTACGTAATTAAATACTGTATAAATCAGGTAAGTATTTCTCCATTTCCTTAACTTTATAGAAACCTCTTTTATTCAGAAGCAAAGGTTCACTTATAACTTCTATTAGATCGTGTTTTTATACCATATTTTATCAGGTTTGTCAGGCCATCTAAAAGAATTGCCTGTTGATAGTACCATAGTGCTAATTTCATACTGGTCTTTATCAACGGCTTCTGTTCTGCCCGGGAAAAACTCGTCTTCATATTTTACTATGACAAACTGTCCGGGTCGAACAATGGCTTTATATTTTGAAGGTAACGTTTTGATTTTTAGCATGTTTAGCGATTCATCTTCAGAATTTTCTTCACTCTTGTTTTCGCGACGTCTTTTGATCTCCCTTTTTTCATGCGCGAATCCAGCTCATTTCCGCTGTTTACACTTATCTACTTTTGCCCTTTCTCCGTTATCTTCGGTAATGCCATCATCTTTTTCATTATAACTACTGTTTTCACTCTCAGCATATGTTATTTCTAAATCTGTATCTTCGGAAGTTGTGTCATCCTGGTCTATTGCTTTTTTTCTAGATTTAGAACATCGTTTGTCCGTCATTGGTAATTTGGTCTGAACTCAATCCAGTAATAAACATTGTAAAAAACAGAGATTTTAGGTTGTTTCTATTTAATATTATGACAAAATATATTCTTAGTTCCTAATATTCAATATAAAATAATATCAAACTTAATTATAAAATAAGATAATGAAATAATTCACGAAAATATATACTTACTCTCTTAACGATTTTCATAATAAAACCGGATTTTTCGGACGTAGCTCATACTTCACTTATATTTAGGCTGCCATCTTGAACAAAGTGGCCGATCTTGACATTTTGATTTGTTAGGGAGACAACTGACCCCCTACTACTTATAATCCAGTGTTACCATCCCCAAAATTCTTTTGCGTTTGGTTATTATTTCGGTTTATTTAGAAAAAATGTCCATCATTGGTTCTTGTTCATAATTGGTGCTATCACCCTACCCCAGAAAAAAAAAACATCGAAATTGATCTATTCGTTGTTGAAATACCAATAATTTTTCCGAGCGCCGTTAATTTGAAGCTGAGAGTTTAGTTTTCTCGCGAGCGCGAGAGCTTGGCGGTGGGATGTTTAATATGTAAGAGGAAGGCTCAAACTCTATTTCTTTATAAAAAAAACACTCCCTTTTTTAAAGCAATATTTAAGAAATTTAAAATTAATTTTTTCATTTGCCCCTAACAAGGTATGAAAATTTAGGTCTTCATGAAGATATCAAGCCTTTGTGGAATTCGAAATGTTCACCCAAAAGAAAGTTAAAGCAATCAACATTTTGCGTCTTGGGACAAACAAATGGTAATATCTGAACAACAAACTATTATAAAATATCATTTATTCATTTATTCCCTTTATCAGCAAAAAAGTCCAAAAAAGATTAATTTTGCAATAAATAATTGACATGTAAAAAATGGCCAATTATGGTTTTTTTTCGGCCTTTCTACAATAATAAATTGACGAAACTGATCGCACAAATACTCAAATTATAGGTTTTTAAAATCTCTATAATTTTTATTTGAAACTTTTTTTTCCAAAATGAGTTCCTTGACTTGTAGATTCAACAAAACTGTTTTGTCCAACTTTGACCCCCCCCCCCCTCTGAGCCTTAGGCTATTTTTTACTGTTACATTTTATGTAGGGTTTGTTCTGATATTGCCACCTGGGTAGATCTCATCCATCTTGAAATTTACGTCAAAACACTAATTTTTATGTATGCCTTGGACTATTAGTATTTTCTTACAATTAATATACTTGGATGCAGATAATCCGTCGAGTGAAATAACGTAAACATTTACAAATATTTAATTATAAATAACCTGTTCGGTCAGTTACGCAGATACTATTGAAGAGAGTGGTACGCTTAAGTTTTGGTAAGTGGCTTTTAAAATTTGTCATTGTTTAATTTGTTTGAATTGGGTATCCGTTTACACGAGCTAAAAGCAAATGATCTATAAATAAAATATCTAGTAACTTTAAGCTTATTTCTTTGGATGCGGGTCTCTATATACAAATATCCCTAATGAACTTATAACCAATATAATCAAAGAAAAATGAAACCTATTAAAAGAACACACTACCTTGAGCGAAGATATGTTTATAGAATGCATTAATTTATACTTGACGAACAACTATTTTGAATTCAAAAATAGTTTTTGTCAACAATTAAATGGTTGTGCAATGAGCTCTCCTATATCTTCAACTATTGCACAACTTGTCATGGATACACCAGTAATTTTTTTCAAAAGATATGTCGATGCTTGTCTTACGGCTGTACCTGAGGATTAAATAAATAATGTTCAAAAAACTTTTAATAATATTCATCCCATTAATCAGAAATATAAATAGCGAAAAACGGAACAAAAAAAACTAGTCAAGTCGTTATTCTAATAATAATTCATACCACTCTACATATCACAAGGAAGGTATCTGAAGTGTCCGGTTCAGATTTTAATGAAATTTCAATATGTTGTAGAGGGTACAAAAATAAGAAACACGCATTTTTTATCTGCGGAGATTCCTTTTAACGCGGTAAAAATCGCCCCTAAAATTTACTCCTAAAAACAGTATTTTTGAAATATATCAGGTTCTAAGTGAGATGTTTTTACAAAACTAAATAAAAGTTACTTGTTATTCAAAATGATGTTATGTTATGGTATTTTCATCCCCAAGGATATCATCCCTTATTTTTAATTAGAGTAAACCATATATTTTCGCAAATAATTTAATCCTAAAAAGTACAAAATTTAATAGAATTGTTTGGAAATATTTGTTTCATGAATACCATAAATAACTTAAGTTGAGGGGTTTCGGAGTTTCTAAAAATAAACTAGTAAAAAAGGGTGAGCCACCCCTAAATACGTGTTTTTAAATTTCAAATTCAAATTGAGATATCATTACAAAACAAAATGGAGATGACTTGTTATTTTAAATGATGTTGAATTATGGTATTTTCACCCCCAAAATATCATCCCTGATTTCTTATAACGGTAAATCATTTATTCGCGCACGTAATTTAATTCTAAAAATTACGAAGTTTAATGAAATTGTTTCAAAGTATTTTTTCATGAATACCATAATTAACTCAAGTTGACATGTTTGGAGGTTTCAAAAAATGAAGTAGTAAAACAGGGTTAGTTACCCCCAAATACATTTTTTTCAAATCTCAAATTCTAATTAAGATATCTTTACGAAATAAAGTGAAAATTACTTGTTAGTTGAAGTAAGGTTATACCATGTTGTTTTAACCCCATAGATATCATCCCTTACTTTTTATGAGGGTTAATTTTGTAATTCATTTATATAATTAATTATGGACATTAGGAAATTAAACCAAATTTGTTGGTAATAGTTTTTTTACGAATACAATAAGTAACTTAAGTTGACGTTTTTCGGGTTTTCCGAAAATAAACTAGTTAAAAAGGGTGAGCCATCCCCAAATACGTTTTTTTTATATATCCAGTTCTAATTGAGATATCTCTGCAAAACAAAATTAAAATTACTTGTTATTCGAAATAATGTTAAACTTTGTGGTTTTCACTTCCAAGGATATTATTCCTTATTTTTTATAAAAGTAAACTGTCATTTCACACATATATTATTATTCTTAAAATTGTCAAATTTTAATTTAAATGAACGTTACAGAATTAGAAATCACTATTTGTCATGAATTATAATAATTTACAAATATGAATGCTTAAGCAATGAAATAAGTTTATATTTTCTTGTTAATTAAAAGAAAAAAATTCAGTGGGCTCTATAACGTTCATATCAACTGAAATTTGTCAATTTTAAGAATAATTATACATGTATGAAATGACATGCTTAAAATAATATCCTTTAGGGTAAAAATACTATAGTTTAACTTCATTTCAAATAACAGATAATTTCCTATTTGTTTCTTAAAGTTATCTCAAATATAACTTGAGATGTAAAAAAAGTATTTGGAAGTGGCTCTTCCTCTTTTTCTAGTTTATTTTTGGAATTGCCTGCGCAAATATATGGTTTACTTTAATAAAAAATAAGGGATGATATTCTTGGGGGTGAAAATACCATAGTGTAATCATTTCGAATAACAAATAATTGTCATTTTGTCTTGTAGAGTAATTAGAACTTGAGATATTAAAAAAAGTATTTGTGTATGACTCACCCTCTTTTACCATTTTATTCTTGGACACCCTGAAAGATATTAACTTAAGTTAATTATGGTGTTCCTGAAAAAAAATATTTTCAAACAATTTTATTAAATTTCGTAATTTGTAGAATTAAATCTCGTGCGCGAATAGATGGTTTACCGTTATAAAAAAATAGGGGATGATATTCTTGGAGATGAAAACACCTTGGTTCAATATCTTTTCAAATAATAAGTAATTTCCATTTTGTTTTATAAATATATTTCTATTAGAACTTGAGATTTAACAAAAAAAAATATTTGGTGGTGGCTCATCCTCTTTAATAATTATTTTCAGAAACCTGGAAATCCGTCAACTTAAGTTATTTATGGTATTTGTGAAACAATTATATTAAATTTCGTAACTTTTAGAATTAAATTAAGTTAGCGAGTAGAAGGTTTACCCTTATAAAAAATAAGGGATGATATCCTTGGGGATGAAAGAAACATAATTTAACATCATTTTGAACAACAAGTAATTTTCACTTTCTTTTGTAAAGATATCTTATTTAGATCCTGAGATATTTCAAAAATATTTTTTTAAGGGGTGAACTTTAAGGGCGGTTTTCACCTCGTTAAAATGAATCTACGCAGATAAAAAAAATCGTGTCTCTAATTTTTGTACCTTCTACAACATACTGAAGTTTCATTAAAATTGAATCCGGATACTTCAGGTACCTTCCTTGTCAGCGTAATCATAGGATTAACATATAAAGCACTAACTTTAATCTCACCAGGATGTCGGGTAGAGACATTGAAAAAAGAGTGAAATACTGAAAGAAAATAACTTTTTAGAGAAACAGATAAATAGAATAATCAGACAACGTACTTTTAGATTTTAAAACAAAAAATCGTCCTCCACAATATTTCCAAAAACTAATAATATTACAAAATATATCGCAATGCCTTAAGCTCAAGAACTATCTGAAAATACCAAATATATTTTGAAAAAACATGATATTATGGTATGTCACAAAGCCCGCTACACATAGTTTTTATCGCATAAAAAGTAGTAAACCCCATAAAAAATCCATATCAAATATACATAAATATTAAACACCACATTCTTTTTAAAATCAACTATACTGCTGCAAGATATGTACCCCGAAAAAGCCTTATTAATTATATTTTACGATGTGAATTATTTTTGTGCTAATTCTTTAAATTTTTAAAAATTAAGTGTGTGTGTTGTGGTAAATTTGACTTGAAAATGCTCATCACAATGAGCAAAACGTTGTCATAAAATGGAAAATTATTTATAGACATAAAGAGGAAACCTATATTGAAAAAAAGAAAATCGTATTATTGAAAATGGTTAAAAGGAGTATATATATATATATATATATATATATATATATATATATATACTTATATATATATATATATATATATATATATATATATATATATATATATATATATATATGTTATATCGTAGATTTTCACGGATGATAGAATGAATAGTTTGGTTATTCCGGGTTTCAATCCGTTCGTTCAAAAAATCGTTTTCACGACGTTTCGCCAAAATCTCATTTGGCATTTTCAAGTGCGGTTCGTCTCGTTACTCGCTGAGAACTGATGGTGGCCTCTGAAGAATTTCGAGTTTTGTTTAGTTGGCTCGCTGCCTGATTGGGTGGGCGGCTTCGTAGGCTCCTCCCCTCTCCCGAGTGCGATATACTTTGTTTTTGTATGCAGGTCTCTCGTGTACTAGTTGATTTTTGTTGTTTTCTTTCTTGATTTTTTATTAATGTTTTCCATGTAGATGAAAAATTTATAGCATCGTCTCGTTTATTTAGCTGTCCCGCTTTTTCGATTTCTAGGGCCTCTCTTATGACGCGTACCTTGTAGTTCTGTACTGGTGCTATTTCTTTTGTTTTTTCGAAATCGATGGTATGTCCGGTTGTTTGGTGATGTTGAAATAGGGCTGAGGTTGTCTGTTTGTTTTTGAGGCTATTTTTATGTTCTTGGATTCTTGCTGATATGCGCCTGTTTGTTTGTCCTATATAAGTTTGATGACAATCTGCACATGGAATGCTGTAAACGCCATGATTTTCAAGGTTGGTCTTGTCTTTGGGATTTCCCAGGGTGTTGGCTATTGTTTTTTGTGGTTTAAATATGGGCTGTATGTTGTGTTTTCTTAAGATTCTTCCAATTCTGTCTGTTATTCCTTTTATGTATGGTATTATGGCTTTGTTCCTTGTTTGATCTTGGTCTTTGGTCTTTGTTGTAGTCTTTTCTTGTCTTTTTATGGCTTTCTTTATGTCTGCTTGTGAGAAACCATTCCGTTCTAGAGCTGTTGAAATGTGTCTTATTTCGTCTTGTTTTGTGTCAGGTTCTGTTAGGCGGAGAGACCTTGATACTAATGTGTTGACTACTGCCTGCTTTTGAGAGGGATGATGATGTGACGCTGCATTGAGATATCGGTCAGTATGTGTGGGTTTCCGATATACGCTGAAGCCCAGGGTGTTGTTGAGTTTCCTAGTTAATAGCAGGTCCAAAAAAGGAAGTTTCTTTTCTTGTTCGATTTCTAGCGTGAATTGGATTCTGTGGTGGATATTGTTAAGATATATGAGGAAATCGTCCAGGTGTTCTTTTCCATGTGGCCATATTATAAAAATATCATCGACATAGCGTTTCCAAAATTTTGGTTTTAAAGGTGCCTTTTGCAGTGCCTCTTGTTCGAAATATATCATGAAAAGGTGTGCTATGACTGGTGAAAGCGTGGACCCCATAGGTGCGCCATCTGTTTGTTTGTATATATGGTTATTGAACATGAAGTACGTGTTCTTTAGGCAGTGTGCTGCAAGTTCAATTGTGTAGTCTGGAAAATCCTCGTTCATGGCGATTTTGTCCAAAGCCTCATCCAATGGTATGCTTGGATATAGCGATTTTATGTCGAGGCTTGCTAAGATGTCATTTTCTTCGAGGTGAATGTTTTTGATCATTTTAGTCAGATGCTCGGAGTTTTTCACAAAGGAATCAGCCAGTTCGACTCTTGGTTGCATGATACTTGCTAGATATTTTTCCATTTTTGTGTAGGAGATCCCACGGCGCTCACTATTGGTCTGAGTGGTGCATTTGTTTTATGTATTTTTGGTAAGCCATATAGTTTTGGACATCTGCTTGATTTTTCTCTTGGTATTATAGATTTTTCAATTTCTGGGTCTACTTTTGAGGCTTTAATCTTGGCTTTCGTAGTTTTTTCAAGGTACGTCGTTGGATCTCTGTTGGTTTGTTTGTAAGAGGCGTCTTCGAGAATTTCTGACATTTTTTGCATGTATTCGTTGGTGTTCATTACAACCGTGACATTTCCCTTATCTGCTGGTAATATTGTTATTTCCTTATTCTTTTTTAAGGATGAGAGGGCTTGATGTTCAGCTCGCGTTAAGTTTGAGTTGGGAGGCCGGCTTGATTTCAAAATTTGTGTTATGTCTTGTCTGGCTTTTTCGGCATTTTCTTCAGGGATGTTTTCTAGGGCAGCTTCTATATTCGAAATTATCTCTTCTAAGGGGACTGTTTTTGGCGTTACGGCAAAATTAAAACCTTTAGATAGAACTAATTTCTCGGATTCTGTTAACTGGTGGTTGGAGATGTTATGGACAACTTTGTTGCAGTCCAGTTCAGGCCTGCAATTCATAGTAGAGGAGGGTTTGGAATTGTACAACACAATCTGTTATTGTTGAGTTTGCGTGTTAATACCTGCTAATCGAAGTGGAATAAGATAGGTGAGGAATAAGTTTGTATCAGAAATATTCGGACAGTGAATTTCATTTTGTACTGGCTCTGACCTGACATTCCATCGAAGCCTCATTTGCAAATGAAACTCATATCTACAAATCTAATTTATCGATTTGTTCAAGGGCATCTAATTGAAGCAATATAATTCGATCCACTGTATGATCCAGTAAGCCTTGGAATTTAACCTCGGCTTTTGATTTAGTAAAAGTTAGATACTCGTCATGTGGATAACATGCTTTTTTTGTATTTTACACACCAGAATATGGCGAAAATATATTACTGCCTTTCTGTTTAGCCCAATTTTGTAATCGTTGATATTTGTTTCTCGACAATACAATGTCAAATAGAAGAGCGGTTCACAAATATAACTGGGCGCGACGCAACCACAACACTGTTGTCTTTGATCTGAGATGAAACTTTAGAAAGAAAAGACTGGCAGTTCATATTACCGAGGTTTAATAGAAACGTTACTATAGCCAACCTTCTATTTTATATTTCTTAACTAGAAATTATTTTGGCCGTTTCTCAAATTCAGATTTTCAGATTAGTTCGGGACAGAAGATCGTAGGGAACGCCTACCGCAATATTACCCCCGCTAACTTCCGTGCGACACGAAGACGAGCAGTACCTTGAAACGAATGAGAGGGTGTATTTACTTTTCGTCTAAACTTATAACGTAATCGACGGAATTTGGAATATTTAACGACTATTTGAAACACTGATTGTTTTAAATACATCAAATAGTCGAAATACAAAAAAATTAGTTTTGTTGGGTGTTGAGCGTAAAGAAAATTGATATTTCTGTTACAAAATAAGCAACGGTAATTTCTAAGTAAATAAGCTAATAGATCACTTTAAAATTATAAATCATTTTCAAAAATAAATTTTCATTCTGGTAAAAAATAAAAGTAACACGTTCAGTAATTGTAAATATATAAACAAATAATTAAATTCAATTTAAATCAACAAAAACACCTAAAAGTCTACAAAAGGTGTTCAAACAGGCCTTCACCTTGAGCGAGACAATAACCCAGTCTATTGTAAAATACGGTTCGCGTATTTGCCAAAACTTCAGGGGTTATATCCCTATTAGCTCTTTCTATCATGTCCTCACAAAACACCATACGTGTTTGCTGGTCTTTCGGAAAATTTTCGACTTGCAATTTGTAACAGCGATATTTGTTCCGCTTTAAAATATTTTGAACTGTTCGAGCGTTCATATCAAGTTCTTCGGCAATTACGGTACTATTGCAAGGAAAATTAATTTCTGCTAAACTACAAACGTCAGTCTCCCGATTTGGTCGTACTTCAGTAATTTGAGGAACCGGTTGCTCTTCATTATTATCGGTGCATTTTTTACAAATTTTTAGACAACCGGTTGCCTCAAATTTTTTAATAATTTCCGAAATTCTAAATTTTCAAGGAACAGGATGATTTTCGCATGTAAATACAAATCTGCCAATTATCTCATCCATACCTTTACCAGAATAGTACCACTTAGTAATTTGCTCTTTTTGTTCCGCGGAATAAACTACCATTTCAAATACAAAAAATTTGGCGCGAAACACGGAAATACCAATACTCGATACTTACGCTTTGACGGTCCGAATGAAAGCAAATAACTTGGAATCCTGTTGTTGTGCTAGGGCGTAGCTTATGCTACCGCCTGTTCTCACCGCGCCAGCATTGTATTACCTCTCACACTATGGCCAAGCTGGTAATTTATTAAATTTAAGCACATATGTTGATGCTTTTTATTCTGTCTCATTCTGATTTTATGAATAATATAGTATTTTCTTTATCTTACTTAAAAAACGTCCAGGTTCCGGTTTGGATTTTCCACACCTGTATATTTAACTAAAACAGACATCTCTCTCTCTCTCTTGCCTTTCTTTTCAAACTTCACAAATGTAATTTTTTAATTTATAACAAAGGTTTTATACAAAGAGAACATTTTTCCTCTGACGTAGGTGGTCCATCTACATAAACTCGCCAATCCGAACCACTACAACACTATATCAAGAATGTAGTTCTGAACTAGATAAATTTATTGATTTATACGACAATGAATTAATGGTCAATGACTTATACTTGGAAAAACTTCAAGAATGTGAAAACAAACAAGAAAATCTAACCAATTCACAGAATTGTACAGATCAAATTAAATTGCAAAAAGATAATATTGAACTGGAATCAACTTTACTTTTACAACAGGAAAAAAAATCAAATATGTGAAAACAAACTTTCAGTCGCTTATACATTAATGCCAGAAAAAGATGAACAAACCGCAAATTGCTAAAGCAAAATATCTGGTTTAACACACGATTCATGTAATCTAAATAGTGATTTTGAACAGTGACAAGAAAATCTGCAAATCTAATTGAAAGAGAAAAACAAAATTTTTACCAATCTCAATGATTGTCTGGAAAGAGAAGAACTCATTCTCTATCAAAAAAAAATAAATAAATAAATAAATATATTGTTTAACTAACAAATTTCCGAAAAAATGTAAGAAATTTAAACCAACAAGAAATCTTAATTAATATCAAACATTAACTTAAAAAAATTAATTTTCATAATTGAAAAATTTAATTTTAATTTCTAAGAATTTTTTCAATAAAAACAATTCTTTTATTATCATTTATTTGTGTGTATTTTCAACATGTCCCAACCTGTTTCAACCAGTTTCCCAAAAATAAAAAAAAACTTATGAATCATGTTACTTCATTTTAAAAAAAAATAGGTTCCCAAGTAGCTTTCAAATTAAATTAAAAGCCTTTTTTGACAAAATTATAAATTATAAAGAAACCAGATATCGAAAGATTCACTAACAGTTGGATTGAAGGATAAATTGACAATGATAAATAAAGAAGTTTTATATGTTTATATTTTTTAAGAAATAACAAAATACAGTATAAATCATAAAGTAATAAGTATATAAAAAACTTTTTTATTATTGATTTCTAATAATTTTTTTCTTGATAATAGTCTTTGCATAAAGAAAAACTAATTTAAACCAGTCTAAAGTAGTACTAGATATATACGGTGCCTGAAAATTAAAAATGTGGATCGAAAACACTAAAAAAATTAAAATTTGACTTGTTTGGGATGATGCCAAAAAAACTAAGAAGAAAATGTAAAAAAAGCTCTATAAAAAAAGGAATTTTTCAAATGTTGATTCTGTCTGGAAAATTTTAATTATTTTCGGGATACAATTATTCCTCTCACCAATATATATATATATATATATATATATATATATATATATACATATATGTGCATAATATAGGCCCTAGAAGAAAAGTAACGAATTTAAATTTTTAAATTTGCATGACTTTGAGTTCGATATGCCAACAGCTTGTCGATTATTACGACGACATGCATATATCCAATGAATAGATAAATAAATTGATTTATCCTTTAGTTGAGTGTATTTATTTTGGATCCTATTAATGAATAACAACTTCATTACCACACACTTTGTATGTAAAATTATTGGATATAAAACTTTAATTTTTTTGATTGGTTATAAGGTATTTTTTAGAAAAGGAATCTAATCAAAAAATTTCTTGTATAATTATTTCTGCAAAAAATATGTGTGCCGCTTTGCAATCCTATATTTTGTTATTTTGAGAATTACACTCGTTAAGACTTTTAGCTAATTTTTTATAATAAATACTATTTTTAGGCTATATTTTCAAGAGCAACTTTGTTAAAAATATTTTTCAGAAATATCAGATTTTACATATTTTATAATTTCCAGGCCTTTAAATGACCTGTGTGCTTTCTAAAGATTTTCAAGCCAAAAAAGAAAATAAAACAACCCTATAAATTCGTTAGGGTAGTCGAAAATTTTGTTCTACAGAATATTTCGTTTTGTATATGACGATGACATTAGTCGCCTGATGATATAAATTAAGATCTTTGAAAATGACAAATAAAATCTTTGACAATTATTATACGAAATTCTGTTGTAATTTGTTTGTATTTTTGTGTTGTTAGCCACTTATTTCTTTAAATCTTTGTTAAATAAAGAATCTAAATAATTGTGGTAATCTGTTTTTTAATTTACCTATTCCTAATAGATACTTATTATATTATCATAAAATTGATCTTTACTTGGAAGACATGTATTTTTAATTTTTTCTATAGAATCAATAAAGCTATAGGGAAAAACACCCATTTGACGCATCAAATTAAATTGGTCGATATTTGAAAAATGTTTCCACGTTCCAATAAAATCATTATCGTTTAAACTGCTGCCTAAATTTTCCAAAGACGTTGACACAAATTTAAAACTGTCAATGAACCGCAATTTTAAATATTTTCCCTTGACTTTTCCCCATTTACTATCAAAATAATCGTGCACATAAATGCTTTTGGTAATTGATATGTACTTTTTCTTACTTTGAGCCAAAACACCAATTTTATCCCCATATTTACATAACTCTTTTATAAATAAATGGCTGTCGTACCCGCTTAAGTTATGAAATATGATAGGGATAAAAGAAGGTAGTTTATAATTTAAATTACAAACGGAATGTGCAGCACCAAATCTTTTTGCACCAATTATGTGACAGTGATCTTGTACTTTAATCTTACCGTCTTCGAAAGGGCTTTCACATATACCACATATTTTAGCATCATTAAACTCTCTTTTTTTCTTCAGGCGTTAACGGTTTCATAGGCTCTTTTAAATATGTGTTATATAGAACCCTTAAATCACACTCGATACGATTCACAAAGACTTGAGCTGCACTATTTCCCCGAAATAGCTCAAATTTCAAATTGAATCATCAAAAGAGCATTTAATTAAATAAGCAGAAGAATATGGTTCATGTTTAAAAATTTTACAGCGTAAGAATTTTGTGGGTTTGATTGTACCGTTTCAATAGGTTTTAAAACAGATTCGAAATCTGCATAAACCACGAATGGAACGCGCATTTGCTTTTCTATATCCTCGAATTTTAAAATATTTTCCGGCACACTCTTTCCAAATTTATCAATTTTAAAATCCACTGAGGGTGTTTGAGTAAAAATGTGGTTACAATCGTAGTTTTAATGTAAAGTTTAAGCTGATAGTGTACTAAAATTAGTGAGATAACCATCACAAAAATATATTTTGTGTTGTTGATAACTAATATGACTTGAAACAAAGCGTGATAAATCCTTTATCCAACAATAATGACTTTTTGAACAAGTTGTATCACAAAAATTTTCACCGCCATCTTTACTACTACAGTCTTTTATAATTAACAATAAATTTACATGTCTATCCAACTTTCTTGACGCATACCTCAGTGCACCAACTTCATCTATTACTTTATTATTTTCATATTTAGATTTGAGAACGTATACGTTAATGGATGTGTTGTTCATTTCCTCAAATTTTTTAATGTCACGTAATTTTACTGGAAAATCCATGCCTGTTAAATTTAGCACTCTAGAAAAATGGGGCTACCTGAATTTTTCTCCTTAAACGCTGTCGCCTGCGTTTTTATTAATTCAGTAAAATAATGGTAAGCGGCATCCAAATCACTTTCTGCAGTAATTATTTGATTAGTAGTGTTGAAGAATTTCTCATTGAATATTTCTTGTGATGGAAGCATGTACTCGCCAACAGCTGTCATGTTAACTTTTAAAGCTTGATGCAGACCTAATACATTATTAACAAGTTCCATCACCTTCGATTAAATGTCTGCAAAAAACGGTACATAATCTAAATGCTCCATATCACTGCTAACCCGATAAGTTGCAATTATCTTTTTGAAAGCACATTCAACGACTTGCACGCCATGACATACCGGCAAACACAAATTATTTTTATGTTGTTGTGTTCGTTGATGTACTAACCTTTGATTTACTGGAACATCCACATTACATGTAGCGTAATTAATCACTGGAATCACCGATGTACGCTCTTCAATTCGGAGTTGTTTTCCTCCTGGCACTTCATTAAATTTCGCCGCCCACGATTCTCTTTTATGACGCCTCATATTATAACTGTTGGTAAACTTAGAACCACACTTTTCACAAACATATGCCAGGATTTGACAAATAATAATAATACATGTGCTGGCTATGCAAGTCAGAGACAACTGATGAATGAAACTGCCCCATACCATATATAAAATCATTCAAGGTCTCCCTAAACTACGTCACATAACTTCAAGGTCACACACCCAAGATGACCTTCAGCAAAGTCGAGGCGAACTTAAATGCGGACAAGGTCGAGGCTACACATAACCTTGAACGCAGCATTTTTCAAGGTCAAGGCCATATCGACGCAAGGCCGAATATCACGACCAATTGGCGGGGTCGAAGTCAAGGACAAGGTCACGGTCAGGGTAAAGGAGTGGGGGGATTGACCGAATCGGGTAATGCTCACTATTAACACCTGTTAATCTCTCGAATGATGTCAACAGTTTAAAAAATAATAGTTTTAAAAATACTAGAATAATAAAATCGCGAGAAAAAGATAACGATCTTACCGTAACGAACTCTAAGGCAAATGTATACGAAACAAATAAAATCAATAAATCACAAAATATTAAAGTAAATGATAGAAATCTTGACAAAAATAGAAACACAGGAATTACGTAACAAATCAATCAACCTACAACATCCCCTAAGACAAAAATAATAAAATCTCAAAAAATTATTATACAAGAAAATACCAATTCTTAAAATACCAAAAGCAAGATGCAGACGCAACTTCTCATAACTCGATAGATTCTAATCCTTTAAAAAACGAAAAACCTCGAAAAGTTATTACATGAAAAAGTATTAATCCCACAAATATTGAAACACCCAAAAATGCCGAAAATCCCAACAAACGAGACATAGTAAAAAATCTTTTTATTCCAACAACTTTTAAAAAGAAAATGTATAAAGATATTAAACCGAACCCCGTCAAAAGAAAACTATACAAAATCAATATTACGCGTGAAAATAAAATAAATTATAAAACGCGGAAGAAAGTTAAAACTATGAATGCAAATAAAACAAACTTTAAAACTCAGAAAAAAGTAAAAATGAAAAAAAAAATATACACTACCCTTCTGTGAACAGATTAATAAAGGATAACTTAAATACGAACGATACGAAAGTTGGTTAAAACTTACTAAATACATTAGAGTTTAAATTAATCTTAAATTAAGACTACTTTAACATAAAATTCAATACAACTTTCCAAAAATTTTTATAAAAAAAATTGATGAGTAATGTTCATAAAGGTGATATACTAATAAAAACATAAACCTATATATTAATTAAATTTTATCTTAAGAAGGAAATCAGCTGTTGTATAAATCATGTAATGAGTTTATTGAAATCTTCCTTGGACTCGGTGATGATCTTACATTTACCTTGAAAAATAAAGCGCGAAATTCAAACCACTGATAACATTCTAGTGCATATAAAATCGTATTATTATCCGTTTATTTAAAAAGACTTTTAGCAATAAAAAGAAACACTTTCAAACTTAGACTCAGAGGATATAAACAAAATTCCTCTAAAAGATATAGGAAATAAAAGACCTAAAACTAATATAATTTCAGACACTATCATTAAACTCGCGAATCATATGAGTCAAATACAACCAATAAAAGATATAAGAAATAATCAAACTGATTCGGAAACCATGCATACATCAATCGAAAATCCAATTTTAAACATATCAATCTCCGATAAATCCCTAAATATCTTCAAGCATCAAATTTTTATGACTCTAGGAGACAACGAAAAAAAAAAATTCAATGCAAATTTGACAAAATTTTCGAAAATTTGCGATTACTGGTAATAATCCCGAAAAATAATATAACGGCTCACCTTATTAAATTATTAAAAGAAAATAATAAATATTATTCCTCCGAACAACTAATGCAATATTAGGCTATAATAATTCAATACATAGTGTCACAAAATTCACCCCCTTTGAAGTAATAAAAGGTCATATAAATAATATAGATCCACTCGATATAAACTACCATCTTATTGTATCAAACTACGTACAAACGCACAAAGAAAACGGAAAGAATTATATAGACAAATTCAGAGTAAAAATGCTGAAACGAAATAGCAAATTATAAATAAAATAAATGACAGACGACTTCAATCCCTGATTTCAAAAATTAAAATACAATATATATAAAAACCAAAGCTCGAAATTAACTTCGATTGCGAAAGTTTAATAAATTTTATAAATAATTTAGAAGACGCAATAACGTTTGCAAAATTAAATACTCTACATAATTCCATACTGTCAAGTGCAGAGTTAAAAGAAATGTTAAGTTATCGAAGAGAAATTTATTACGAAAACGAAATACCCACTTTCAAAAATATACTAAACTATTATAAAATTTTGGGAGTACAAGTAACATTTATAGAAACATTTTTGCTGTACACGTACCTATAGTAAAACCTCAAACCTACCTTTTCTAATAATTATATCCTGTTGTACAAAAATCAAAAATTATAATCCCAAAATACCCTTACATGGTACGTACAGATAAAGATATTCAATTCGAAGACAATACTTGCCCTCAACTGGAAGAAGTCTTCTACTGTAATGAAGCTTTCCACCCACAAAACAAATGCATTTTGGCACTATTAGATGGTTTGCCCTCGACTGATTGCCCAATAATTGAAGCCAATATTGAAAAATCAATAGTCGAACAAGTATAATGCCACAGAAGAAGGAAAGAATCCATAGTCAATGCAAAATGGACCAATACTTTGATATTAATGAGCCAACCCTAGTGAAAATACCTAACATCCAAATCAGAAAACCTTTATTATTACTAGAACTATAACTTGATAATTTCACCTCAACTAAATTGGTAAAAATACAAGATATAAACGAAGTAAATCTTAACGAAATATATCGACCAAAAGACCTAACTAATCAACTTCAACCAATTGAAGACATTAACCAATCAAATGAATTTTCGTCAAGAGTAATCGATACATTGATATTCCTGGTATTTATTGCTATCACTACATTTTTGGCACTAAAAAGAAAACCAACATTGTGGAAAAATGGAAAAAGGAAAAGAAGAAAGAAGAAAATGAAGTCACCCTCGAAAATACACCCTGTATTTTCTCCACTTAAGGAAGGAGGTCGCAAATAGTCATGTCCCTGATGGAAAGGACATATGACTAGCGATCTATTTTTTGACCACCGTAAAATGTATGACTGGATGTTTCGTCCCAGTGCCAGTCATAGGAATCATCAGTGGGATTCCGACTGACACCTTTTCCCAGACATCCTTTTAGTCATGCTTTCTACAAAACTTGGATTCCTATTTAGTCAAGTTTTGTCGACAGATAATGGTGAGATGTTGGGTTTCACAATAATACACAGAATTCTACTGGAGCATACATGGGAACAAGCTGACTGGGCATTTCCCACAGAAACTGCTGACAAGGAAGACTTTCAAAGAAGTCTATAAATATAGGTTAATTAATCCTCATAACCATTCTCGTACTAATAATACTTGTATTAACATTCATTGTAAATCTTGTATTTGCTCTAATTGTATTTTTGAAAATAAAGTTATGTTTAAAGACACAAGTTCGTGTACCAAAAACTTAATTAACTTCATAAAATTTCACACGATTGTCTCTTACAGTAATACTAGCAAAAAATGGCACAGGCGATTCTACATACTCACGCAGTATGTAGAAGTTTAAAAGTTGAGCTTACTCTTGACCAAAAGTATGAAACTTACACACTAGAAGAAATACTTGCATTTATTACGGCCACAATAAGTAAAAAGGTTGAAATAGAATATTCTAGATGTTGGCAAAAATACCTTTAAAGTCATGAGGCGTTCAGACATAACATACACCTAAAAAAGAGGTCCACAAAAAACACCGTAGATATGACTTGAATAAAATTTAACAAAGTTGTATCAGTAATACTCTCTAATTATTATTTTTTTTCTTTTTCAGTATACTACAATGAATTTAAAATATACCCTTTTGAGGGTAGTGTTCTGTATTACCCTATGTAGAGCAAACGTGAATTATAAAAGATCACTGGTTGTTTCGACAGAAACTCCACAAGAAGCAACAAACGAAAATCAAAATGACGGTGAAAAGGTATAAATATATTATTAATTAAAAATTATTTTGTAAGCAGCAAAAAACCAAAAACATTACTGATTTATATCACACACTAGGTTTTTATGATATCTATTTTACAGCCTGATTAGTAAAAATATTGAAAAATATACGTATAAACAAAATGAGTGCATATAATATACCTAGTTAAATATTTTCGATTCTGCTGTGGAATATAAAATTAAATCGGAAACTTAGATATATAATATTTTTGACCATAAGTACTTTAAAATGGCACGATAATTACATCCAAATTTTTTTAGGAGTCTATATCTGTAATTCCCAAAATCTACGAAATGCGAGTTGACACCAATGTTTCCAATCGTTATGCTAAAACCCTCATTACTAGCAAACTAAGAAATTTGCATTCAAAAGCCCAAGAAGCAACTTTTTCAATTGTCACTCCTGATAAAGCTTTTATTTCCGGATTTATCATGGAAATTGATGGAAAAAAATATGAAGCCTATGTAAAAGAAAAAGAGGAGGCTAAAGAATCCTACGATGAAGTAAGTTTTTTTGCATTTTGATATAACAGTATTTTTATTTAAGAATCATTATTTAATTGTGCAAAACTAACATCCTATGTGAATTTCTCCCTAATTTTGTTGAATCATCATAAACATTTTTTCTCATTTTAAAATCATCGCAGAATGTTCATGAAAGAGAAAAACGCCTCGGCACTGGTAGCAACTTATTTTATTAACAAAGTGGCGGTGCAATGATTTCAGAATGTGTTGCATTTCATTATACACAGCGTTTTAAATAAAATATTTCAGTACTACAAATATCAGTTCAGGAACAAGACATTCCAGAAATACCAACAAAACATTTTAACAACGCAGATAAAACATGACGAATGACGATTCTGACTTTTAGTTAAATGTCTGTCATTTGAAATGCCATGAGATGAGTAAAAAGGTGGATGCTAAAAAGTTACCGTTGAGCTAAATCACATCAAATAGTGATCGTGATCAACTTGATACCAGAACTAGCTGTGGATACTTTCCAGTTATCGCTCACTTTGTTCCGTAGCCATGGCTCTTTCAAGAGTATGTCTTCAGTTTTTGATTTTAAAGGAGTAATCGGTTAGTAGGGCGCGACTAGACGGTATTAAAAAACAACGCAACAAAGTACTTTTCCTAAAATACTAATCCATTATCACTTCACTAAAATCGTAAATCAGCGAAAACATTTTAAGCGAGACAGCTAAAATGGAATTCAAATCAAATTAGTTTTCTTCTGGTTATAAGGAGATAATTCAACTTTTTTATGCACTCAAAAATTGTAAATATTAAATTTTTCCTTTTAATTTTTTTTTACAAAGAGGAAAAGTTACTTTTTACTATTTCTTAAAATTCTTATTATATTTAGGCTATCGTAAGCGGTCAAGCAGCAGCCCATATAGCGGTTAGTGCAAGAGATTCCAACAGATTTACAGTTTCAGTAAATGTAGAGCCCCGAAGCAAAGCCATTTTCTATCTTACATACGAAGAACTATTGCAGAGAAAAAAGGAAAAATATGAAATAGTTTTAAATATTCATCCCGGACAACCTGTGAGAAATTTGGAAGTTCAGGTAGGTAACAATTTACATATATTTAGGTGAGTTTGGATATTTATTTTCCAGCGAACAGATGATATTAATAAAAGATACTCAAGTGGACTAATTAGAACTTTATGCCTCTTCACTATATCACTTTTCGACTTAATTATCAACAATCATCTCAATTATCAGCTTACAACTATTTATTATAGCTATCACTTTTCACGTATTAAGTAAAACAACTGTTCTGGCAGCTGGTATTTTCAATTACTCAGTCCAAATGTTAAAGATCAATTCGGTTAATTAACCAATAATAAATCAGAACTATTAGGAATTAGGAAACCTTTGCGGAATACCGTTGAGGTAGTTTTTCCTGTAATTTCGATGTCTAGTAAACAAGCAAAATCAAAATATTTATCCTCTCGAAATTAGTTGTTATATTATTAGCTTCTTTTTCATTTTATAGGTCAATATCGTAGAATCCCGCCCGCTGAAATTTGTGAAAGTTTCATCCTTACGTTCCGGAAATGAAATCTCCAACAACGAATCAAATATTGATCTTGAAGCTGATATTAAAACTATCAGTGAAACGTCAATAGTGGTCACGTTTAAACCGGATATTATTAAACAAAAATTGCTAGCCGAAAGTTTGGGAGGTAAAGAACAGAATGGTCTTAGCGGACAGTTTGTAGTGGAATATGATGTGACAAGAGATCCCCATGGTGGTGAGGTAAGAATTTTTCTTTTAAGATTTTAACTTAATTTAACATAAAACTATTTAAATGCTAGTTAGTATTATATTACTAACTAGATTATTTTATAAAATACTTCTATTTTTTAATTTGTCTTGGTATATTTGCCATTTCTTACAACAGTGTGCATTTCAACATCAAAGATATTCAATGTTAAGGACGAAGCGATCGACTGCTAATTCAATGGGCTTGTGGGTTCAAATCCCATCATCGTCGGTAATTTTTTTCATCGTTAAACTAATAATTACTTGTAATTTTAATGAATTGTAATAATAATTAACTTGTTATTTTAGAATTGTTTGATTTGAACTTATAGTATTCAAAATAGTAGTCCAATCGATGACATACATGGGTTTTTTAAAATAATTTGTAACTATTAAATCAGACTTAAACAATATAATTTGTAGTTATGGTAGTGCAAAAATAAACCTTGATACCCAATTACGCTGGATGGAATTTGGTGATTTTTTGAATTATTTTGTTAAAACACTGAATATTAATAGTTACTTATCAAAAATTAAACTTTTTATTGTTTAAGTTTTTATAAAATATTTGGGAGACATTACCAACCAAAGAATTTTCACAGGGGTATTTACCCTATCTAACGCTGATATATTTCCAAATTTTGAGAATTATTGGTTAAGTTCTTATGAGCTTATAAAGTTGACTCTACTAACAGAGTAATTAGAGAAAATTAAAACTTCCTAATTTAACATTTATATTTCACTAAAAAAATTATTACAAAAATCGACACTTTTTTCAGGTCTTGGTAAATGAAGGAATTTTTGTCCAGTTTTTTGCCCCTGATGAACTAACCCCATTGAAAAAACAAATAGTTTTTGTCTTGGATACCAGTGGCAGCATGTCAGGTAAAAAAATTTCTATGTTTAAAAGAAAGAAAGTACTATATTCAAACTTTAACGAAAATTGAGTTATTTATAATACACAACTCAGGAAAAAAAATTGATTTAATGATTTTGTTCTTGTTTTCAATTTATTTCGATCTTGTAAAATTAGGATTCCAGAAGAAACTATGGTAATCAAAAGCACATCATCAGACATTTTGAGGCAACCTCAGTTAAACGTTCTGGTTTATTATATTCGTTTAAGTTTACAAAGGGAATAAAGCGATGAGTCAGACGATTATTTTATATTTATATTTATGAGTTTTTATGGATGTGGGAGAGTATATTATCAATGTTTTTAGATTGAACAGGTGATATACTGAAATTTTTGGCAATACTAAATATGATATAATATATAAATATATATACATATATATATATATATATATATATATATATATATATATATATATATATATATATATATATATATATATATATACATTTTTTATGCATGTACGTCGATTACTCCGGAACGGCTCTTCCGATTTAAATGAAATTTTTTGCGTTATGTTCAGGAAGTTGATGGGGTGATCCTATTTCATTTTGATTGAAATTGGTTCAGTAAAATCCAAGATGGCGTATATAATATGGCGGGCCAAAAACATTGTCCAATTTTCTTCAAAACTAGCACGGGGGAGTTTTCGCGTACGCACATAATGAAACTAAAATTAATTTTAAATTTAATATGGCGGACTAAATATTTTACATGTCTTAATTTTGTCCGACATTGGTACTAAGTGGTGAGTAGTTTTTGAGTGTATAAAGTACGAAGTTGCAACTATTTTTGAAAAATTGAATAGAGCAGACAAAAATTTCATATCCCTAGATTTTATCCAAAATTGGTGCTGGCGGTTTTTAGGAGGTAGATTAAAAATTTGAAATAATTTTTTTTTCATTTAATATGGGGGACTAAAAATTTTAATATTTTTCCGATTTTATCCAAAATTGTTAATGGGTGTTTCTGGGAGCGTAGATCAAAATTTTAAAATGATATTATTCCAAAATTGAGGTGCGTACATTACGGCTTTAAACTTCATTTCTTCGAACTCAATATGCTGCATCAAATAGGTCAGATTAAAAAATGAACATGTCTCAAATCCCTTCATTAACGGTATTGCGGAACTCTGAAATTTTTTTAGGCGACTGTAAAAATAAGTACCAACACGAAAAACAAACAAGTTATAGTAAGAAAGCAATGAACGCAAAAAAGATCTTATAGTTCGCTGTAAAGGGGCAAGAAAATGCTTAATGACCTACTCGCAATCTACAAAAAAACAATTACAAATAAAGTCACTTCCAAAATCATTCGCAATCTTTTGTTATTCATATTTTTTATTTAATAATCTGACACCGACTTCAAAACTTTCAAATTCATATAAAAATTTACATAATTTTTCACCTTTAAGCATTTTTTAGAAGGCGGTTTAATTTTTAAATAAATATTTTTTTTGTTATAATTTGCATTTTAGTGGAAATAAAATCGAGATATTTCAATAATAGATTGACACCATGCTAATTTTGTTCTGAGACGAAAAAAACTTGCGATATTAATTGACACACTATTTTATTTATCCAAAACGTTCCAGTCATTTCATATAAAAAAGTGAGTTTTTTATATTTCATATTTAAATTAAAATAATGTTTTTATTAGAATATTAATTAATAAAATTTAAAAAAATTATAATTTTTTAGTCGAATGATATAGGATAAAAAGAAACAGTATTTTTATTTGTAATATTATAATTCTTAGATTTTAGCAAAAATAAACTTCTAAGTTATAGAGGTTAAAGAGCAAAAGTGATAATTGAAATAATAGTTTAATTCCTGTGAAAAAATATTTAAAGTTTCCCTTGATATCTTAAGTTATTCAATCGAGACGTTTTGATTTATTTTTCTTTCCCCTCCAGCTTAAAAATGAATATTTCTTTAACAAAGGATGCAATTTTGTCCTAATTGTGTAAGGTCTTAACAAAGTCGGTAATTTAAAATTATGCATGGTATTCTAGTAGAAAACAACCAGTGGCAAGGGTACGACAAATTCTTCAGCTTTTAAAAATTGTGCTGTTCCAAATGTATTATGATAAATAAAAACAAAGAGAAATATATTGGAATAAGTTTTATTAGCAGAAAAAAATACATAAAGTTAGTGTAAAATTAATACACCGTATTACAGCATAATTCCAACTATAATTTTTTCCATAGTTATATATGTAGCTAAGCGTTCTCTACTCGTATCCAGCCACTCTGAAAAGCCGGAAACAGTTTAACATTTTTTCGTTTATTAGCAAGAAGATATGGAGACTCAACAAGTGTTCCTCTAATTCTTTGGGTAATTTTTTTTAAACACTAATACTGCGATATTTTCGATGTTTTAAGAGCCAGCAGATTTTTTTACAGTAGTCTCCAGCCTCAAATTATCAGTTAAAAAACACTAAGCTAAAATATATAAATAAGTAATAGTTACAAGGTAATATAATCTAAGAATAAAAAAGGTCTAATTCAACGGGTGTTAATAAATTAGAGAAAATTTGAACTTACATACTATATGTTTAAAGACTTATTTCGTTTTGATATTTATATAAGTTAGTTTGCCAATTAAAATTAGATAAGTGGCATTTAGTTATTGTTTTAATGGAAACTTACCAAGCGTTGGATTAAATGGCCAAGTAAATTAATGTTTACAGTTTTAATTTCTTTGTCTTGTTCTTTTCACAATAAAGTGATCTATATACAGAAATATTGATGATAATACCTATAAAATATTGATAAAAGAGGCCAGTATAAGTGATGGAAAAAGAACGATGCTCCTCGAGTAAAAAATTTTCAATTTTAATTTATCATGTTTCGTTGGGTTTTATGTTGATTTTTCTAATGTTAACTTCAATTTTTTTTTCGTTGGCGTTTCAAACTCGTTGAAATTTAATTTTCTTTTACATTTTGTTGGCAGTTCTTCTGTCATATTAATGACATTACTATTTTTGAGTTGTTGGTGATATTTTTGTTGACTAATCACTTGGAGAAATTGACATTATCCTACTATCAGAAACTGTTTTATCAGTTAATATATCGTCTTGTCCTGTCTTTTCTTTTTCCTATGTTTTGTTGTTTAAAATTCTCATTTATTTTAACTTCACACGTTGACAGTCACTCTTTTTTTAGCCTTTTTTCAATTCTGGATTTACAAAATGGTTCTCTTCAAAATGATAGGAACATACCACCATGTTTCTTATAAAGAGACTGGGGAGACAACTCCAAAAGTTTTATATTTCCTAAAACAAAAAGAATATATTAAAAATATTAGATAGGGCGTATCATTTTAATTTTCTAAAGCGATTATCTTCTAAAGTAAGCGAACGGCAGAAAAAATGTTGTTTGGATTTTAGATTGGAGGGGAATACCTGATGGTGACTTTGACCGTGATGTTGAGGGTATCGTGTTTTATCAAATGGAATGACCTATTTTTACACCTACGATGGAAAGAGCGAAAAATTTTAGACCAAAATATTTGAATTATTACTTCTGGTCTTATCATTGTCTCGAAGGTTATGTGTATTTAATCATATTGATATCCATATGTAAATTCGTAGGTAATCTGTTGTTGAACGATGTGGCCCTGGTGATGATTAGAATAGATTTATTGAACAAGATAATATCCATTTTTGCCACTCTCCACCAACATGAAGGCTTACAGATAAACGCTTCCTAAGTAACCTGTCAAGAACTTTTCAGGAAGCTTATAAATAAATTTCATAAAGAATCCCATATCATTTTTCATGAAAGATTCCAAGAAATTTAAAGAAAGGTTACATGAAAGATTAAGCTGAAACTAACTTTGAAAATTTTGTGCTAGTTTCTGGAAGACAACATACAATCTTCCAAGTAAGCAAACTGGAAAGCTTAGTGTAACTTTGCAAAAAGATTTCAAGAAAAGTTTCAGTTATTCCAAATTGATACTTTCAAGAAAGTTCTCTGTAATTGTCTAGTAAGCTTAAGCGCAATATGTTCGTTAGTGATTGGTCGCGGATATTTTGTAATTACTGGAAGCTTCCACGCAAACTTTTTTTAAGGTTCCAAAACCTCCTCGAAAGCTTTCCGCAACCTTAGTACGATCCTGTTTTCCTGCTAAGTTGAATTATTTTAACCTTAACCAACGCCCCAAAGTTCAAGAAATAATAACCATCGGATTCTCTCTATGAAATGTGACAATTTTTATGGGAACACTTTTCAGGAGTGTTAAGTCTCTGAGATAATCATCCATTACATACATATGCCTTGAAGGCAATGACAAGAATATGAATAAGAATCCAAATATTTCGACACAATTTTTTTCTTTACTCTTTCCACTGACGGTATCAAAATGAGTCATTCCATTTAAAAAAATAAATGAAATGAAATGAATTTCACGAGTAAGCTCAGGGTTAGGATCAACTTTTGTCGATCAATTTTTGTTTTTCCCGTTTAGTTTACGAGATACTTGCCTCGAGGAATTCAAATGAAATACTTTCTTTAAGCTAAGGATATAGTGCAGTGTTAATAGAATTTTGGCTTCTGAATAACCTGCTCTATTATTTATTACATAAAAATATTTAATTTTTCGATCGAAATTGTCAACTTTTGTATATGTTGTATCATCTGTTCATAAGATAGTCTATTGAAATAATTGGTTTTCGGTAAACATTTCTTGTTACCAGTTGAAAGACATAAGCCTACGCTCGAAATCCTTAGGATGCAGTTTCTGGACAATTGTAATCATGATATTTGTGTTGTTTGAGAATTTCCAAACGCGATTTTCCCATATTTGTTTGTAATGAAACTTCAAGAAAATTCGAGAATTATAGTTTTCATATGACATTCCCTCGTTTTTTCGAAGCACATCCAACTTCCATTAAATTTTTTGAAATGAAAAAAAAGGTTTTCCAAGATAATGGATTTATTTTCGGACAGAATCTAGCATATTTTCGAACGGCATTATCAACATTTCCATAACATCTGAGTCGTTAAAAATATTTTTTTTCACTATAATTATTACGCGTTATTTTTTAAATAACCTTAAGTTAAAAAATATATTTAGAAAACCAGGCTCTAAAATGCTTTAAAATAAAAATGTTAAAAGTAGTATTAATACTGTCCGATTGAAGAACTTAATTTAAAGCAATGGGAACTGGATTGTTTCGCAAAAAATGTTTATTTACTGTTTTTCTCTGCCTTTCTATATAAAAATGTCGATGTGAAGAGGGTATTTTATCCCATCTATTAAAAAAGTTCCTCTCTGCTGAGAGTTTCTGTTGTTGTCTATGTAACGTATTTCTATACTGTGTTTCATGTTAATATTTTGTTTCACAAAGCAATCTAAAATAAATAAACTGCAGATGGGTGCAGTTATATATTTTGGAAACCTATAGCGCCAACAAGGAAAACAAAAGTTCTATTGCATATCTGTAAAAGTCTTATCTTAATCAATTAATTGTTTATGCAAAATTTTACATTTTTTCTCCAAATTTTATTTGATAAAATAAAATATAACTACATCGGTGAATATCTATGTTTTCAAAATACTTTAGCAAATAATGAAATGTTCATAGCTTGTAAAACGGCATAAAAATGAAGTATAAATAACAAAACATTTTTCTAATTTCATAAATTTTCAATATTTTACTGTTTACGACATAGCAATACTGTCCCTCATATTCAGATCCTGTATGGATCTGGATTTTGCATAAAGTTTAAATTTAAAACTTTTTAAAATGGTTTAATTTCATAGCTTAGTAACATTACAAAAATATTTTTAAAATATATAATTAAGGCAAAAAATTTATATTTCAAAAATAAGTTTTAGTTGACATTGTTGTCTCAGGCTCTTCCTTTTTAATTCATATTTTAAAATGATGAACATTTAAACATTTTTAATTCTTGCACTGTCTTTTAATTTTTCTGCATTGCAATGAATATTTTTGTTACAAACTTAAAAAGATCTGCAACCTTACAGTTATTTTTTTAGAATTTGTTAAAGTGTGATCATCGATTCGGCTTCGCATTCGTTACAGCTTTAACTATTAGTATTGGGAAAAAATAAAACCAAAATTGTAAAGAAGTTAGTGTTGCAGTATATGATCTACCATCAAAAAAAAGTAATTTCGAGAAACTTTAACGCGCAGTAGTTCATAAAAATTTTTAACAAGAAAGCATACTATTTTGTAGCGAAAACGTATCTTTGTCTAGGGGCTAAACGGGTTTCCATAGCCTCTAAGTGTTTTATTCATCCGCCAGTTGTTTAAATATATTTTGGACCCTTGTACACGAATTTTTGGGTGAAACTTCGTCAGACAGCACATAACATTGTTATAAATAAAGTAAGTTTCAAAAGTCAAATTTTAATTTGTTTTCCTTATATTTTGGGTCCATAACATTTTTCTTTAATATGCTATATTTTCGAGAAAAAAAAATCATGAAAATTTGGCAATACAGTTTTACAGATTTTTAACGGTGTATTATTGAAACAATTTTAGACCAAGTTTTTTCTCAAAGGTTTAAATTTATTCCTGCTAGCAACACTTTTGGAAGCCTATAGTTCCTTTTAAAAATATTAAAGAATCATTGTTAAAGAAGGGGGAAAATCTATGTACTTCAAAATCAATTCTACTTCCCGTAAGGTCGGTTATTGCTTAGGTACGCATCGGAATTTGAAACTTATGGAACTCGAGTTAAAATGTCCATACAAAATACTATAAAACACTATTTCTTTAAAATAATATTATGAGTCGTCTGACGAAGATCTGCCAAAAAAAATCGCGTTCGGGACTCCAAAACATATAAAAAACTTGGATAGATCAATAAAATACTAAGAGGCCACGTCCCTTTGGCGCCTAGACTATTTGATTCTTCGAGTAAATATCAACTGAACGGTCTAATAGTGACAAAATTATTGCTAGTGAACTAACAGAAGTTTATTTTTCTGGACTCTGGTAGATTTTATAAGTTCTGTATGCATACATTTTTTAGAAATAAGCGTAATTTTTAAATGTTTCTTTGTGTGAATTTATATCTGTCTTCATCTAGCTTTTTTTACTCCATATATCAAAATGTTATTACAAATATAAGAAATATTATTAAACTTACCTAAATTAGTAACCCATTGTTTAGACAAAAACTCTTCTTTAGGAAATCAATATTGATGCAGACTGGCATTATCTCTTCTGGCTTCTTCACAATTGAAAAAAGAACATTTGTTTCTACGAACGTGACGATTCATGTCTACAGAAATATATCCAATGTTCAGTCTCAATATAAAAAACTAACAAGGGTAAATTCTCACGGGTGCTCCTCCAATTTATTTGTCTTTAATATGTTGGAATATACCTAAAAAAATCTACTACGATTTTTCTTTTATTTCCTGAATTCCATTTCTAGGAATTTTAAATCAAAAGGCTATTTTTTTCAAGTAAAATCACTTGTATATTATTAGGTGCAGGAAAAAGGATCGATACATGTCATTTTGTCAATAAGGGCTTGATTTATAATTTTCATAGGGGTGAATTTTTTTTTTCGTTGTTTTCATTCAATAAATGTTCAAATTAGTTATTTCGGTTAAAAACTATAGTCGTACATGATTTTGAAAAACAAATTAGAAGACTATCGGCTTTATTGACAATAAAATGAATCACCAGAATAACTACATTTTTTTAGATTTTTTAAAAAGAAATGAATGGTATATTTTTATAAGAATTTCATTATGAACAGTAAAAAAAATCATCAAGAACATTAAGTATGTAGCATGTAGTAGAAATCTACCATTTGGAAGGGTTAAACTATTCCCTTAAAGCCTTATGAAAAAAGTTCGAGAAATCAGTCTCTGATTCCCATTCATCGTAACTGCGATACATCGTAATTTACGTTTAATGTCATGATTAATGTCTATGAACTAAAAATTGCCTCCAAAATTAACCTTTCAAACTTCTATTTTTCTTTTTTTTCATATTAAATTGTGTTCAAAGCGTGCATTTCCAAGCGATTTTATAAGAAATAATTCCTCTTTAAAATGGATTTTATGATGATATATAAATACATGATATATAACATATCACAGAATAAGCACTACAAAAAACAGATTTTTAAAAAATTTTCACAGAAACCCCTTGAGATATCTATAATGAATATTATGACTGTATTAATTTCTTAGGAAAAATCATTGAATTTCAAAAAATAACTCATAAGGTGTAATGACTCCAAAGATAAATATTATTTTTAAAAAGGCACGTTTTTACCCGAATTAAATTTATTGAATGAAAATTCAAAAAAAAAACAATGTTTTCACCCCTACAAAAAATTCATTGCAAGCTCTTACTGACAAATGCCAGATATCAATCCCTTTTCATAAACCTAATAATGGGCTAGTTATTTTAGACAAAAATCAGCATTTTAAATTATAATCGAAAAAAAAACCTTTTCAGCGATAAACTTTGGAAGTAGTTATCACCCCCTAAAAATGCAATTCGAGACGTAAAAAAACATTTGTTGCATATTCTTTAATATACTACAATATCACATAATAAGAAAAATTAAAGATTTGACTTTTCAAACTTTTTTACAAAAAGCCATAAGGTGTAGTTTAGTAATTAGTTTCGTAGAAAAAAATACACTTTTTGCCTCTTTAAAAAAAAAAGGTCAATAAGGAGTATTAAATCCCGTGAAAAAAGCCAATACCCGATAACTTAACTTCTCAAATTCATGTGTAACTAACGAGTTTTTGATCGAATTAAGTAAACTTATACATTTATGGAATGAAAACTGCGAAAAGAAATAACATTTTCACGCCCATAAATAGATAACAGGCCCTTACTGAGAAAATTAAGTGTATTAATCCCTTTTCGTCAACTTAATAATATGCAAGTGATTTTGTTCAAAAAAATAAGCCTGTTAAATTATATAATGTTGTTCTGTATAAAAGATCCTGATTCTAATATGTGGTAGTTATATTTTATATGATGAATAATTTTATACTTGTAGTTATGAATTTTAGAAATGTGGAGTCATGTTTATTCATATAGTCATTTTAGTATTCTTGTATTTGGAAATCTGACCAGATTGTAATTATAAATAAATGAGATAAATCGGAGGCGGCTCGTAAGAACGTTTCCTGTAATTTGTAAATATTCTTTAAAAATGTTTATTATCCAAACTTACCTATATATAAAGCGCCCTAAAACGGCAAAATATATTTACTGTACAAAAAACTAATTAAACGTTTATAATAAAAAATTTCTGTACTAATAATCTGAAAAGAAACGAAATAAATTGTACAACACCACGAGAACAATTCCCACAAACACGAACTAAAATGACGTCAACCCAAAACAAGAATAAAAGCCGAATTTTATGAAATAAATGTGGAATGTGAGTCTTCAAAAACAAAGAAAACAATATGTTAAATAAGGTAGGGAGGATGTCTTCAAGGCTATTTTCATACTGAAGACTATGGAATGTTGTCACATTTCGAATAGATATTCAAATATTAAGATTTTATTGTATCATAAACGTACGATTGTGAGCCTTATTTTATTAATAAGCGTATATTATACCATTGTTTCAGAAGTTTTCTTTTTTCAAGCAACGGTTATACTTATATTACCTTGTTATTCGTAGTTTTGTGCTTATTTTTCTATAAAAACATGTAGCATCGTGTTAATAATATTTAACCATTAGCAACGTTGTCATAACTAAATCATTTAGGAAAACATAGCTGAGATGTGGCAACTTTGCATTTAAATCGATAAAAAGGTGGAGCTTACCTCCTTTTCTCAGTAAGAAGGGATATGCAGTATTGCCACGTTTTAAACGTAACTCCTCAAATTTAAATTCTTTTATATTTGTTTCTAATAAAAGCATGTATATCACATTAAAATACTGATATTTAATCGTTAACAATACTGTAAATTGCTTTTTATGAATGAGACGACGTATCAATTCGGCGTACATTTTTGGGGCGTCAAAGTTTATAGCACAGGATTGGAATTCTTGGTATATATTTTCTCTGATAATAGTTAGGTTATGCTGACCTAACTGAAGAACACAGAGCGATTGCATATATTTATATTATTATTGAAACCCAACTTGCTCGTTGTTCGTTCCCACAATATATCAGATTACTATAGACTATATATAACATTTGATAAGACTATTATTGGTATTTAGGCATATTCAGCATCTTTGCTAAACACCTACATCCGTTAGGATAAACAAATGTATTATGTTACATGAATCATTAACTGCACCTGTTGCAAGATCAGCATTATAGAGATAAACAACTTAGAAAGACTTATAATATGGAAGTAGTGAACATAACCCGATTCGCTCGATCCCCCCACTCCTCGACCTTGACCTTGACCTTGACCTTGCTTCACTCCTCTTTGGCCCCGCCCACATGTCCTTGTCATTGACCTTGAAAGTGCACGTGTGCTTTGGCCTTGGCCTTGTGTTCAAGGTTGTGTGTGTGACCTTGACCTTGACCTTGGTCGAGACGACCTTGACTTTGTTGAAGGTCATCTTGGGTGTGTGACCTTGAGGTAGTTATTTGTGCATTGTAATAGTGTGGGATGATCTTGAAATGATTTTGACCTTGAAAATTGTTCTATAAATTGTGTGAGTCTACTTGCATTCATTCAGTGTGAAATGTCAGATACGGAACTATCTAAAGAAAAAATTATAGAGCAAGTCGGCAGAGTAATTTGTTTATATCAGAGTAATTTAAAAAGTTTGTGTGATTTTGAAGAGAAGGATCTAGCATTTTTTCCTCTCGAATATTTAAAAACTTGCGTTGATACGCTGAGTTTACGGCAAATTTGGGATAAGCTGCCAGCGTCATATCGGTGTAACAAGGAACTACAGTTAAGCTTACCCTGTTACATTCACTATGAACAAATATATCGTCATCATATAGATGGGCCACCACCAGCAATAAAAAAGTGTCGTGAATGTAAAAATGAGTGAATAATATGAATAGTGCTTTGCAAGAGACAGTAAAAAAATTGGGCGATGAGTTCACTGAAACGGCTAATAATTATTTCAATGATGCAATGAAAAGTCGAGCAGAATGGGCGTCGCGCTATTGTGATTTGGCTTATGAATATGAAAAGGCTGCGAATGCATGTCGTAAATATTGCAGCAAAACAATAAATTTACAAGACTTTGTTCGTGAGATAAAAAAGTTGGGGTTTAGTGACTGTTTGGAAAAACTGATTAGGTTCATTGCAGATCCGGTTGTGTTAGATGAAATTAGAGTGTAGGACTTAAGTTTAACGTAGTAGTAGTTAATATGGAAAGTTTAGTGCGAGAAATGTACGAGGAATTTCTAATTTCTGCAGCCTGTTCGGAATTTTACGCATATGAAATGCAAGATTCGGAGGCTCAGGACTTTAGTGTATTTTTTAAGTATATGGACCATGCCGAAGTGTGTCTTTTAGCTAGTATAGTTTGTAAGAATTTTCTAAGAGATAAAAACAAACAATTATTATTGAACAAATTAAGGAAATTAGGTTTAGGTGATAATGTTAAACGCATAGAAGAATGGCAGAAAAAAATCAATGAATAAAGTACATAAAATGTAGTTATTTGTTTCATTATATTTTGTCCTTGAAGTTATCCTTATACCAATTTAAATGTGTGACGTCATTTGACCTTGAATACTCCTCCCACTATTTCTATCGTTAAGCTACCCCCACCATTGTTACAATTCGACCTTGAAACCCCGCTATAAAGGTTCGTGGGAGAAGAAGTGACTTCAAACAGTCGCAGATATCAGTGGCATAAACATCAAATATTGTGTTCGTGTAGTGTTCTGAAAGTGCTTTTATATTCACGGTAATTTTTGGATTTATATACCATTTTTTTCAATAATGAGTATTGCAAAAGAAACTCTAGATGAAATTAATGAAATGTTTAGCAAAGATTTCGAGGTTTTAGAGAAAAAAAAGGTTACCGAAATGATTGTAGGCAAAGTGTATAAAATTGTAAAGATGGTTTCAATGACTACACGATTTGGTAAAACTCTTTTAGTGGCTTTACACGATGACGGTGATAATAGCACATTTGAGACTTTTTTACCAAAACGTGTGGCCGAAACACTATCTGACGATATTGTAGATATTATGAGTAAAACTAAAGATAAATACACTCTAACTTATTTGGGGCAGGGCACTAGAGTTTTTGGAAACAATACTCGAACATTATTACGTTTTGGCTCATTGGAGTAAATTGTATGTAAATTGTTTGAAAAAAAGGATGTAATGAAATTTAAAATATAGTTGCACATGTCAGAATACTTACGCGTGTTCATTATTTCTGTTAAAGATGTCTGCTGATGCGACGACGACGACGACGACCGCCAACGAATGTGTAGATAGATACATATTTTGGTTGGGGAGAGAATTAAGAAATAGGGCTCACGATATGTTAGATAGCGTAAATGATTGGTCGCATATTGATGTAACCAAAGATCAATATAAGAACGAGATCAGGGATACAATCAATTTTATGGCTGGGGCACACTTGTGCGACAAATTTTTATATGGTTCCATAGACATGGATACATTTTGTGCTGAAATGGTTGAAGAAGAATTAAAAGAATACCTAGTCAATATTCCACATTTACCAGGTGAGCTTGCTGCAAAATATGAATTGGTTTCTGCAACAGCAACAGCCCAAGACGTTGACGATCGAAATAGTGTCGGATGGGATAGAATTTTGAGCAACGAAAACGAAGACATGGAAAACTAATTTTTTATAATTTTTGTATTTGTGCAATTAAATAACTGTAAATAAATATCTGTTACAATCACAGTTTTATTTTATTTCTTTTATAAACATACCAACCCAGTAGATCATAGTCAGTGTTTCTTTTTCTCAGCTGAAATATTTAATATAAGTAGGGCAAATAAAAATAAAATAGTTTAGTAAAGATTGAAAATGAGTCGAGGAAACAACACAATTGATAAATTTGGTCGTCAGAAATATAATGAAAAATATCATATATTATCTGGGCCACAAGGGATTGGTTTTAAACTTACAGCGGATGGGCAGTATGATATGGGTGGAAAAATCATAACCAACTTAGGCGAACCTAAAGATGATGACGATGCTGTGACAAAACACTTTGTTAATAGAAAGTTTTACAATTTTGCAGTTGTAATATGTGACATATTTAACAAGGATGTCCTCCCCATGATATACAAAAATAATAGTGAGCTTAAAACAAAAATTGAAGTTATGCAGAAAATACTCTATCATCAGCCTTTAAATGACTCATTAAGCGCACTGTCGTACGACTCGACTTCAAAAAAAATCTAAAAAAAGCAGGTTAAAGAATAGGAGAACGCACTCCGAGTGGCATAGCCTTGAAGATAACGTCGTAGTCGTCGGTGAATTGGACCTTCCCTCCAAGAATATTGAAATGTTATTTATGTGTATGATGTTTTATTGTCATTGTTTTTAATAATGAAGATTGAAATAAAAAACTTTATTTTACAATATATTGTTTATTTATTTTACATTTTAAATAAAAAATATAGTCATACAATATGTTATTTAAACAATATTAGCTTTATCTATCCAAGAGTTGAAGTAGTTGGGAAATCCTAGCCATTTGACAAATAATTGTTCGATGTGATTTTTCTTGCGTTGTCTAAGGACCTTTTCTACTAGATAAACGTCAGGACTGCTTGTTTTTTGTAGTTCTGATTCGTAAAAACACCCTCTTATAGGCTGACCTTCTAACGATTCCAACAAGTAAGTAGGTGGATTTGTAACGTTAACTTTTACAACTTTAAACAATTCGGTTGACCAAGAGGGCGTATATCCTTTCTCGAATAAGCTTTTGTACTTGCTAATACGCACAATGTCACCCATGGAAAACTTAAATTTTTTAGGTACAATTTTTAAATAATCATATGCTTTAATATGTGTTTTTTCTTGCACGTCTGCAGGCTTCATTCCAATGGTGTGATGTTTCGAATGGTTATAGGTTTTTGTTACTGCCGATAATATATGTATCCATTTGTAAGATCCTCTTGTCGAGAATTGTTTATATAAATTATTTTTTAAAGTCCTTATGACTCGCTCAACAATTGCAGCTTTCTTTGTGCTGTAAGTGGAATAATGATTTATATTATATTTTTTCATCAGGGCTTGAAAGTTTGTATTATAGAACTCCTTTCCTTGATCACTTTGCAGATTTGTTGGTGTATATGATGCCTCTTCAATGATGCTTTTCATCGCATTAGTAACTTCTATACCAGTCTTGTTTTTTATGGCTTTGGTATAGACAAATTTCGAGTAACAATTTATACAGACCAAAATATAACGATAACCATCGTTTTCATCAGCATACTGTTGCATTTCAGCCAAATCAATTTGCCACAAATCTCTGTATCCTTTTATTATCGTGCGCCGTCTTACAAAATTTTTTCTAGCCGTTCTATGTAGTTCATTAACAATCTTGATTTTTTCTAGACTGGGCTCCATATTATTAGTAATACTAAAGGTTTCAGATCGAAGGAAGAACTGAATAATATCATTAAATATTGAGCTTAATATATTATATCTTCTTCTCGTAATTCCTCTATGATTGACATAATTTCATTTTCGTGTCCAGTGTGACCGGCCATTTTGGAACTCCACAACAAACGTAAACGATCCACCAACTCTTTAGCTTTGTTCCAGTAGACATATTGAAATTTTTTCGAAGATAATTTCTTTTTTGTGGGTAACTGTAGTTTTTCCGAGAGATTTTTTCTTGTAATAGTACCACCTAATTTTGTGCCCATTATCAGAGGTTTAATAATTCGTAAATATTTGTTCCATCTGGTCTCCCGTAAACCATCACTTTTTTTAAAATTGTTGTAGACAGCATTCGTTGATTCCAAAATTTCCTTGTACGTTGAAAGTACATTATCACTTAATTGTTGTTGTTCCTTGCCTACACTTGGGGGTGTTTTAAGAAATAACAAATCATAAAGTGCCGGTGATCCACCATATTCTGCAATATTTTTCCCTTTTTTGTATAAGACAATATTTCCATTTCGAAAACGCACCTCTAAATTACCAATAAAATTTTTGTTATGATCTGTTTTTGAACCAAAACGTACACCATATACAGTATCGTATAGAGATGGTTTCGAACGTAATCCTTTCAGGTGTGCGTTTAAAGTATCGGAAGTTGTGGTGTCAGCGGATGCGAGAGATGTATTAGTTGATGTCGAGGGTGTATCAAACACCGATTGGCTAATATCTTCTTTTGAAATGCGATGCTGCTGCTGCTGCTGCTGAATAGGTGTGGAGGTTTGAAAGGAATGTGTAGGTTGGGAAAAACCTGATATTTGAGTCGACTGCACTGATGTACTGAGACTATGTGACTTTGTAGCTGGATAATGTTGTTGCTGTTGTTGTTGCTGCTGCTGCTGCTGCTGACGTTGCTTAACCACATCAGATATAGTTGTCAACGGCTTAGAAATGGGTTCGTAAAACTTTTCCAATTCCACAACATTAAACTCTTTAGCCGCTTTAATTTGTTTAAATTTTTTTCTGACGGCATTGGTAGCTTCCACTAGTTTACGTTTTAAGTCGATCGCGTTATTCATGATGTTAACAAAGGACGTTTCAACAATCAAATGAGCATTTTCTCTTATTATTACAGTAATATATAGCTATCAAATCCTTTGCGGTATCTTCCCGATTTCACATCACTGTCTTTATCAATTACTAAAAATCCATACTTATTATCCCAACATTTTGAGCACATTTCTTGAAATTGAGTAAAAGTTAGATCCGGTGAAACGTGGTCGGAAAATATGTGTTTCATATTCAACTCATCTTGTTTAAACATAATAATAAAATTGGCGTTGTCTCGCACAAGCTGTTTAGGCACTCGCGAATATGTTTGCGCTAGGTAAAAGGAGTCGATATTTTTATGACGTCCCATGCTAAAGTACGATCTTATAACATCTTGTTTTTCACATATAACATCATCAAAGATAAATATAGAGTTTGGTTTTGCATCGGACGGTACCACAATATTACTGGAATCACTAAAGGCATAGTAGCCTAAACCTTTGATGGGCGCTAAAATTTTCCTTAAATACTCATATTTCGGTTGATACAGAGATTTCGAGTAAATATAGACATTTTCGAAACGTAGCCCAAGGGGGTGTGTAAGCAGCGAAATCATGACATTAGTTTTTCCACAATTGGATGGACCAATTAACAGGCCGCGAATAGAGGAAGGAAGTAGAGGACCGTGTCTCTTCATTATCTTCTTTTCAAATCCAAGTCCGACTTTTTCATCGAGATTGTCAATAGGAAGTTTTTGTTTAAGATCGATAACGCGCATCTTAGGAAAATTTGATATTTTATAGGCAATTTTTCACAAAAACTGTCATTCAGATGCCGAGCGTCAAACGAAGTGGACGGTCTCACGTTTCCAACAAAACTGGATACGGTATTGTGAATTCGTTAATAAATAAATTACCATTCGAGGTACACATTCCTGGTTATCAATATTGCGGACCCGGAACAAAAGTAATAAAACGTGTAACAAGAGGTGATCCAGGCATTAATCCTTTGGATGCCGCATGCAAAAAACACGATTTAGCCTATTTACATAATAAAGACAACATAAGTGCGAGACATCGAGCGGATTACGAGCTCGAACAAAGTGCTTGGAATAGAGTAAAATCGAAAGATTCCAGTTTAGGTGAAAAAACAGCAGCTTGGTTAGTTACAAACATTATGAAAGGAAAACAACGTTTTGGTATGGGTGTACCATCATCATTATCAACAAAAAAAACATCTAGTAAAGGCACGCGTCATACAAAAAGGAAAGGTGTTAATAAAAATCGACATGTTCGGAAAGCCAGTTTCGGAACAGCTATTCGACAAGCAGTTCGAAGGGAATTATTAAAAGCCGGAAGTAAAAATGTGTTGGAAAAAAATGTCATGAATGCATCTAAAATAGCTCTGTCGGCAGCACGTAGATCGGTAAAAGCGGCAGGTGGCAAAAGGAAGGTTCGTACACCGAGAATAATACCGATTCCTAAAACTGGTGGAATATTACCATTAATACCAATTTTTGCCGGGTTATCAGCTTTGGGTTCATTAGCCGGTGGGGCAGCGGGAATTGTGCGCGCCATAAAAGCAGTAAAAAAAAGCAGCGAAGATAAAACCGGTGCCGGCCTGTATTTAAAATCGAAAGGAAATGGTTTGTTTCTAAAGCCATATCGTAAAGGTATGGGATTATTTTTAAATCGTAGATCAAAAAACTAATTGAATCCCTACCTCGAAGACCACTATCTAACATCGATATAGAAAAATATGCCAAAAAGAAAAGAATAGGACACTTTCGAGGCGTTTATATGAGGGATTTATTACCTAGACAAGGTCCTCGACGTTACGAAGCAGCAATAGTGAATTTGGATAGTACGCGTGGTGCAGGGACTCATTGGGTAGCTTATAGAAAAAATAATTCTAAAGTAACATATTATGACAGCTTCGGCGATTTACCCCCACCGATCGAATTGGTACGATATCTACAAACGGGATCGGAACCATCAAAAATTATTTACTATACATACGATCGTCAGCAGGATTTTGGAACAGTCTGGTGTGGACATTTGTGCTTAAAGTTTCTTGTCGAATCATCAGCGTAAAAGATGTCATCATCATCATCGTCACCATTAACACCGCAAATGGATCGCAATAACTATACTAAAATGTTGCAATCACTGAAAGCATTTCATCTAGCCGGTGGATTAAGGAAAATGACCGTGAAACAGTTAGAAAACATGCCCAAGGAAGTAATGATTGCGTTAGCCCCAAATGAAATTCCATTCGTTTGGGAAAAGTTGCCGGAGCACCTTAAAAGCGATATCGATATATTAAAATATCAGTGCGGTTGCAAACATTATTTCAGCAGCAGCAGCAGCAATTTAAACGAGGTTATGACTGATGAGGATCTTACGGCTAGAAAAATATTTTGTTGTTATTGCAAAATCAGCGATGTGCGCATAAAAGCAGAAAATAGCATAAAAACATCACTATCTAATGCAGTGAGAAAAGGTGTGACGATGAATCTTTTTAAATGTTGCCGCTAAGAATAAAACCGAGATGTGTGATGTTTTAATGGTTAGTCATGTCTTATACGTTCACACTAACAGGACACTCGAGCGTCTTAAGCGCCGATTTTTATCCACCAGTCGAATTAAATAGAGAAAACAAATATGGTCTGGCATTGCTGGGATTTTACACATACAATTCAATTTTTAATGTGGACGAAAGCAACAATAAGTTTGCCTACATGAAGGAGGGTTACACCACCGAGCCGATACAATTGCAGATTCCACCTGGGGCCTATGAAATAGATGAGATAGGTAAAGCTATGTTGGAGGCTTTGAGGATTTCAACTGAAGAAAAGAACGATGGAATCTTTTACTTGGTTGCTAATAATAATACGCTGAAATGTGAACTGAAATCCCAATATACTATAGATTTCCGGGGAGAGGCGAGTATCGGTAAAATGTTAGGATTTAATCATACAGTGTTAAAAAGAGACAAAAAGCACGAATCAACCGAGATGGTGGAAATAATGAAAGTACGCATCATACGCGTAGATTGTAATATAATTTCCGGAGCATATATGAATTCGGTGGAAGGTCATACCTTGTTCGAATTCGATATCGACATGGAGCCCGGTTACAAAATCAGTAAAGAACCACAAAATAATATTTATATGCCGTTAATGCCGGCAGGACGTCAGTTTATCGACAACATTACTCTTCGCATCTTGGACGATAGCGGTGATCTAATCAATTTTCAAGGCGAGAAAATAATCGTAAAATTGGAACTGAAGAAACTTTCATAGAAATGGGTTTTTGCTTCAATCGTCAATTGTGTGTGCTGTCGACTAAGATGGGGGAACCGCCGAAACATAATAAAAGTAAAAGAAGAGTTAACGTCAAGGTTAGTCGTCGTCCAGACGTTAGATCACAAACATCTCAACAGTTATCTGCCGAAGACTATAAATTTTTAAAATCAATCGGTCTTAAAGTGCGAAAATGATTTCCACCACCAGCGATAAAATAGAGGTTTTCTCCGAGCCCATCTTGGACAATTCCATTATTAGTCTAGAAGAGCATACGTATAAACCATACGGATCTCCATCATTCAACAATTCGGATGAAGTCCGTATCCCCATTAATTTTCAAGATATTATACTGGATATCGCCGAAAGTTACATATATATCGAAGGAAAATTTAAACCCATAGACGCAACGAAAAGATGTTTTTTATCAAATAATGCCCTCGCATTTTTGTTCGATGAAATTCGCTACGAGATGGGAGGTGAGCAGGTCGCCGTGGTTCGTAAACCTGGAGTTACGACGACATTAAAAACCATGGTTTCATTCGGAAGTTTGCAACAAAGATCTCTCATGACGTGCGGATGGGGTCTCGACGAAGCAAACCAAGATATCGTAGACACGGCAAGTAACGTATTCTCCGGGAAATTACCCTTAAAATATCTTATGGGATTCGCCGAAGATTACGCAAAAGGTGTTTTCAACGTAAAACAAGAGCTTATTATGATTATAGCTCGCACTTTTACAAATTGTTACGTCGGCGAAGTAGAGGCAGAAATTAGTATCGACAAAATGGAATGGAAAATTCGTCACATCATTCCAGACGATAAGCAAAAATTGAAAATACTGTCTCGCATTAATAAAGGAGGAAACAATGCCAGTATTCAAATGGCATATCGTAAATGGGATCTGTACGAATTACCAGCTTTAAGGCAAACATCTTCCGACGTGTGGGCCTTGAGAACGAGTACAAGTCTGGAAAGACCGCGCTATATAATCGTCGGGTTTCAAGACAGCAATAATTGCGACAAGAAAGAAAAAAACGCAACCCAGTTTACCCACGCCGACGTATGCGACATTAGACTGTATCTGAATTCAACCGTTTATCCATACGAAAGATGGAATTTAGATTTCGCCAAGAAACTGTACGCAGCAGCCTATTACAATTACGAAAACTTCCAAAGCAGCTACTTCGGGCGCGAGATAAACGATCCGATGATAACGTTCGCGGAATATATGAAAAACCCCGTTTTTATTATCAATTGCAGTCATCAACCAGAGGCGATTAACTCATCGACAGTGGATGTAAAATTGGAGTTCCAAACGAGAAAGAATAAATTCTCCAAAGACACTAAAGTGTACGCATTAGTTATTCACGACTCATTTTTTAGTTATAATGTATTAAACGGTTCGGTGACCAATAAATCTATATTTTAATGTATCTATTATATGTAACACAAAATAATGTTCTTGAATCAATAAATTTGTAATGAGTGAAGTAGTAGTTTTATATTTATTTGAAACCCAACCAAAAAAAAAGCTGGCGGAAAAGCCCGCTCTTTAAGAAAAGAGTACGGGAATTTAGAAAATGGTGGTTTATTAAGTGGAAAAAAGAGCTTAAATAACACAAGAAAAAATTTTTAAGGCAAAATATGAAAACAACGATTTAGAAAATTTGTAGGAAAGTAACGGTTAGGAATAGGGAAAAAAGTTATAAGAAAAAATTATAGAGGAAATCGAGTACTATAAGCAAGCATTTTTCTCGATAGTAAAAACGTAAAAAAAAAATTTTTCAAAAAAAAATTGAAAAATGGTGAATGCGCGCCAAAGTTGAAGTTTTGGAGCAAAATGATATTAGGAAATTAGAAAGAGAATTTTTTTCTACATATGGTAGTACTTTTCAAAATTCGGAAAGATGAAATTTTAAGAAAAGGGTTATAGTAAGTTAGTAATTTGGATTTTTTAAAGCGCTGTAGCTCGGGAACCGTTCAAGATAGAAAAAAAATAAAAGCACTTTGATAGCCCAAAATTTTGAGGAGAATGCGATGGTGTAAAAAAAATTATAATTTTTTTTTTTTTTGAAAATGCTGAATACGCGCTAAAGTTGAAGATTTAGAGAAAAACGGTATTGGGAAATTAAAGAGAGAATTTTTTTCTACATATTGTAGTATTTTTGAAAATTCGAAAAAATGAAATTTGAAAAAAAGGGTTATAGAAAGTTAGTAATTTGAATTCTTTAAAGCGCTGTAGCTCGGGAACCGTTCAAGATAGAGAAAAAATAAAAGCACTTTAATTACCTAGAATTTTGAGTAGAATACAATGGTGAAAAAAAATTTGGAAAATCTTAAAAATGACAAAAAATTTAGATGAAAAAATTGAAATTCTTGAGTTGGGAGGCTAGGGCCGCCGAACGGGAGTACGTGGAAGTTGTAGGGGAGGTTTTTTTTTTTTTTTTTTTTTTTTTTTTCAAATATCAAAAAAATTTATTTGAAAAAAATGTAGAGAAAGTCTAGTACTATATGCTAGAAAAGTGGAGGGGGGTAGTTTGTGTCCATAACAGAGATACGGTGAGTTATAAAATCATATTATTCTCAAACTTATATAATGCATATATGTACTCCACCTTACCCCCTCCAACTTTTTGAATGTATATAGAGGCCGGTATTAGAATTATTTCATCATTACACATTCGATCGGCAAGATGGAAGATATACCAAAAAGGATCATTGGCATTGTCAGGCCATTCGTGCCCGGCAAAATATGCAAGTGTGAGGAGTGCGGGGGTACCGCACCAGGAGCGGCACCTTCGGCACCGCCTGCAACGCCGACACCACCAGCGACGACGACGGTACCGCCAATGAGAAGACCAAGGGCTGCACCTAGGTCGGTGTTAATATCGTTGGGTATTACTCCACGGTAGGCACCCCACCCTCCCCCCAGGCCCTTTTAGGGCCACAAAAACGGTCCTTTTCAGGACCACATTATATTTTGATCGTAGTTTAGTAATCGTCACTTATGGGGCGAGATATTCGTTTAACGACGATTTGTCTCGTAGCTTAAGTGCCAAGTTATATGCTTGAGAACCTATGAAAATGTTAGCAGTTCAAACAAGGTTTCTATTATTTTTTTTTTTTTTTGTAATTATTCTTCACAAAATATTAAGAATAAGTCTTATTGTCTAAACAAATCTAATTCCTTATTTAAAGTTTTTGAAAAAATCAATAATTCTATAAGCTCTCACCAATACATAACATTTAGAATCCGTTTGTGGGGTGGGGGTAGTTCTATATATATGAGACTGGGTCAGTTACACAGTCATATATTCATCAACCCTCATACGATGAACATGGAGGAAGAAAGACCCGCCAGCCGAGGCTCATCCATCTTTAGTGATGACACCGTAGCCGACAACGTTGGAGACCTGCAAGTCTTCGACGACGACGACGAGGTGGATTTTGAAATTGACGTCCTACGTTGGGACGACTTGGATGAGCCGATTCCGCTAGTATATGACCATGATCCGGGTCTAGTGGAATTAGACGACGCGGGTGATTGGGTCTTACAAAGACTCGAAACTCCGTCGCCGCAGCCAGAGCCGGACTCGACGGAAGATGCGGTGCTGGAAATTCCAGCATCACCAACACCCGACGACCCACAAGGCCCCTGCGATTCGTCAAGCTGGTGGTCGACCAGCGAGGATGGGGCACCATAAGCCCCACACTCTCCCTGGCCCTTTTTAAGGGCACACAACAACGGTCCTTTTCAGGACCACAAAATACTTTGATCGTAGTTTTAGTACATATTAGTACTTTGTTACTAATATTGTATGTATAGAATATACAATATTAGATACAAAGTATTAAAACTTTAAGTGCTGGTGGAACCCAGCTAAATCGTTCGTTCGTATTTGAGACCACAAACAACTTTTGGTCTCAATACGTAATACATTTGTTTTCACCCCCCACCATTAATTTGTCTCTATATATACGACCACCAATACTTATTACAATCATTTTAGTTCAACATGTCAGCGACTCAACAACAACAACAACAACAACCCATCCAATGTCCTGTGGTAGATTCTACCACAGAGAATTGTTTGGAGTGGGAGCCGAACGATCCTAGATGGGATGAACTTTGGCGGTTCATCATCGAATACACAGAGGACTGCACCGACACCCCCGCTGATGATGACGGGCCATGCGACTCCACAACTCAATAAAAGAGTCGCATGTTTTACAACCAAACGGTCCTTTTCAGGACCACAAAATAATTTGATCGTAGTTTTAGTTGGTTATAATACTTTGTAACCAATATTTTATGTTTTTTTTTTCATAAAAACATACAATATTGAGATACAAAGTATTAGAAGTTCTGGCGACAGAACCTTAACTTCATAAACCGAACCATGTTTTAGCATACTTGTAAATATTATCAGAAAATATTTACAACTATTGCTATTGCGTAGTTTTAGTGGATTATTCACTCTTTTTTTTTTTTATTACCTAATATTATGTGGGACAGGGCCTATATGAAATAACACACAAAAATAAATTTTCAAGTCATTTTTATTCTCATTATAAAATATAAAAAATTTGATCAAACACTTTTTTATTAACTACATTATATATATATATATATATATATATATATATATATATATATATATATATATATATATATATATATATATTTACAAACTTAATACTATAAATTAAAAGCTAATATCTACAACTACCTAACACCTACTACATAATTTATTAAAGTCCTCTAATTGTCTTTTTAACCGCGCAGATTTCACCTTTTTTATCTCTAATTGTCTTTCAAGTTCTATAATGTCACTGGCACACTCGTTCACTTCATTCACTAAGCGTTTTTTCATGGCGTAAATGTCTGTCAATTTGGTCTTCTGAGAGTTGGTGAAGTCTTCGACCCACTCCGGTTGTGATGGCTCGGAAGAAGACGCGGTTTTATTTGGTGAAGACGATGACGACGACGACGACGACGAAGCAGCGGAAACTTCATCGCCTTCAAAACAACGCTTAAACCGCTTCTTCATGGGTTTCCGGCACCCCAATATCGGCGACAGGGGCGCTGGCGCTGGGGAAGACTTCACCTCCGACACTATTTCATTCTCGACGCTGGCCGGTGTTGGTGGCGTTGGTGGTGTTGGTCCATCGGGGCCTTCTATGACTTCCACTTCTACTGACAATGGCTCTTGCGGTGCTGTTTTTAGGAAGTCGGGTAATGGAACAGGGGTGGAGGGACGCTTAAAGTTAAACTTTTTCTTCTTCCCTTGTCCCACACCTTTAATCGCCGAATAAAATGTTTTTTTATCGGCGATTTCCGACTTCCGCATAGTCAAGAGCTTTTGCAGTTTTGAAGCTTTCGGAGAAGATTCCCTAGGCCGCGATGCTTTTCGCACAACCACATCACTAATCACATTTATCTTTGGCTCCTTCTCCTCCGTCCAGCATTCCAGGAATTGCGCTGCCTACTGAACTAACTCCTCGTCGCGACCATCGTTGAGAGCTCGGTCTTCGGCATCTTCATGCTCCACGCCATTCCAGTTCTCGAACACCCCCGGACTTAACACTTCTAAACCACTCATGTTATCCAGCATGCCTTGCTGTGAACCGCAGCTCACGTCAAGAGCATCTAAAAGAGACCGTACACTAGACATTTTCGATATTCAAACTCACACAATTAACTTTTTCTTAGCACTGTACTGTTTGCTGTTCTGACGAACTGTGAAGAGCTCGAGCCAGCAAGTCTGCTTTTATGCCCATTTCCCCCACTACACCACCTTTATTCCTTTTGTTCGATGCATTAAGTATAATATTTAAACTTGTCAGATGCAAGGCCAAGGCCAAGGCCGACGTAACCGGCAATACCAGGGCGTTTTCAAGGTTGTAATTTTCATGGATTTTTTTTTTGCCCCTGTCAAGGTTATTTTAAAGAAGCATATAAATATAGTACTAAACTTGTTAGATGCGAGGCCAAGGCCAAGGTCAAAGTACCCGTCAATGTCAGGGTCGTTTTCGAGGTTGTAATTTTCAAGGATTTTTTTTGGTCCTATCAAGGTTATTTTAAAAAGTGATACATAATTAGAGTACCGCGATTGAAAAGTACAACATATTCAAACATCATGTTGCCAACTGATGAACAACCTAGTGAAGCAGCCAAAACATACAGTCATATACCAAAAGCTTTTTATTTAACTTGTCATCATTGTAAAAGACTAGGTATCTGCTGGCGAAATGATCTTACGTACGACTTCAACTACATTGACCTTTTCAGGGTTAAATTTGTACAATGCGGCTTTTGTGGACTAGTTTACTACCAGTTCAAGGACATTAATGAACGTGCCATCCAGAGAAGAAATTGGGTCATAGAAGAAGCTTACCTGTACAGAAGAAATTAACATGTATTTTATTTCTTAATTTTTAATTTTTTTGTTTGTTATTTTTTTTTTTATTTTTTTTAATAATAAAAAGTAAACTCAATCTTTTGTTATATTTTAATTTTTTTTTCAATAAAACAATAGTAAAATGAATCTGTATGTGTATTTATTAAACATCACCTAAAATACGTTTTGCAATCCATATTTTTCTGCAGAGTCCGTTTATTAATGAAATAGAACCATATATTAGGGTGAAATCTAATGGTTTCAAATCAGTCTCACATAACAATGTCAGAAGTAAACACTATTGATAAGTTCGGTCGCAAAAGAAAATTTAAGGATTTTAACTTTATGCGAGGTCCTTCAGGAATAGGTTTTAAACTTACACCTAATGGAGATTACGACATGGGAAGCAAAAGATTGTGCTATTTAGCAGAACCTCTTGAAGGAGACGATGCGACCACACGAAATTATGTTGATAATAACCTTGCTCAGTGTGTGCAAGATACGCAGAAAGCTTTACATGACTCAACAATTGTTATTAAAGATATATTCAGAAACCAACTTGAAGGTTACGTACGCAAGAAATTAATTGAAACCGGTCAAGAACTTAGAGGATACATTGATGATACTGTTATTGCAATATATGAACTTAGGCAAGACGAACTGCGTGATGAACTTAACTCTAGAATGTTGAAAATTGAAAAGACTATGGAGGATCTTGTCAGCAAACCTGTTTCACATTAAACATTTACTCGTAGACCTGTGCGTTTAATTTACTATTAGACAAATTTTTCAACAATAACTTTTACAGTTTGTTATTTGTCGACACTTCATTATATTTATAATTTTAAAATAAAGGTTCAATAAAAAAGCAATCAAGTAATGAATACATGTTTTTTATTTAAAAAAAAAAAAATTACAATACTATCGTTACATATTAATGTTGTATGTTTAATAGAAATAATAAAAACAATACAAATAATGAAATATGGATTTTCCAGATTACGTGCTGTCCTGACTTAGAAATGATTCCAACACGGTGACTAAATTTGCTAAGTTTTCTTCCGGGTCTGTTTTGTAAAAATCTATGTCTGCATGCCCCCAAGGTAGAGTTTTGGTTGAACTGGGAATTACATAACGTTTATCATCGCTATGTGACAATGCTACTTTATTTATTATGTTGGTATAAATGTTATGTAATTCACTTCTAAATGTCTTCATCTTTCTTAATATCAAACCACCCCGTTCAACAATTCTTTGGTAGTCTTCCTGATGAAGGTCTTTCTCGATAACACATTTTTTGATACCTTTGGCTTTTTTTAATTCATTATTAATGGACTTTACATAATAAGCCTTCGCGCCGGTACCATAAAAACTTATTATCGGATCACCAGGAAACTCATCTTTCATTCTACCAACTACAGAATTACTTTTAATTATGTTGAAATTATTAATTTCGGGGTAATTTGATGTATCGAATTTTTCGGGGTTTTCTGATATAGTTTGATAAAAGTTTTCCGTATACACTTTTAATATAAGCGAGTCAGTATCGGTGTAAAGTAACGAAGCATCATCGCCAAACTTGGATTTAATAAAATTATAATAAAAATCGTATATTACAGTCTTTGATATATCTAATATGGAAAAACCGATATAAATTGGTTTATTGTACAATATTTTAACTTTATTCATATGTATAGCAACAAAGTTCTCGGTAAATATCGAGCTACTATTGAAATTGGGGCGAGATATTAGTGCTCTAGCTCCATTTCTGCCTACACTGTTCTCCCAATGTGTTACTAATTTTATATCCTTTCGATTTTCCACATTTTCCATAGTTTTACCAAATATCGCGTTATTTTTTAATTTAAAAGTGTCCTTCGCAAATTTTGTGGTGGCCTTGTTACGTAAATTGGTATTAAAATCAATATACGATTTTAGCCATTTTGATTGCTCAAACTGTAATACTCGATGGGTTTGCATTACCACTAAGCCGTTGGCGATGGCTTGTTTTAAAGTTCTATAGTGTAAAATGTATTTTTTTTTATCTTGTAAATTAGGAATTAATTTCGGTAATTTAGCGTTTTCTGTTGGCGGTATGATATTTTCTACTAGAAATGGAAGATCAGAATGTGCATCATGCAATTCAGTCGGATAATGCACATCCACTTCCAAAACGTAGCCATGTAAACTATCATCACCAACAGCCATAATATTTAAATCCAGAATTTCGCGCTCGCTTAACCATCGAAAACCACCATATGGTAATGCTTGTGACATACTATGACCATATAGATTTGTAGCATCAAGGTATGTTATAAATGAAGAAGGTTTTGTTGGGTCATAGTCTGGTAAAAAAATATTATTAGCGATGTGCTTCTTTTCTGTACACTGGCTTATGCCGCCGCGTATACCTTTCTTAAAAAAATGTATCATGTCTATATCAGTTAAGAGCTCTAACTCTACCTTAGTCATACGTAGCATACAATCAAATGATAAACTTGGAAGGGTATAGTAATGTGCTGGATCAAGTTTATCGAATTTTAAACAATTATTCCGAAATTGCTCAAAAACATCACACAATAGCAACACATCTGATTTTAAATACACGTCCGAATAGTCCCCCAAAGTTTTACACCCAAACAAGCGCCATACTTCTTTTGCTCTTCTATAGCTTTCATCGCTAATATGTTCTTCCCGTAAATTATCATAAAATTCATCTTTACTTGGAAGACATGTATTTTGCATTTTTTCTATAGAGTCAATAAAGCTATAGGGAAAAACACCCTTTTGACGCATCAAATTAAATTGGTTGATATTTGAAAAATGTTTCCGCGTTTCAATAAAATCGTCGTCGTTTAAACCGCTGCCTAAATTTTCCAAAGACGTTGACAGAAATTTAAAACTATCAATAAATCGCAACTTTAAATATTTCCTCTTGACTTTTCCACATTTACTATCAAAATAATCGTGCACATAAATGCTTTTGGTAAATGATATGTACTTTTCCTTACTTTGAGCCAAAACACCAATTTTATCCCCATATTTACATAACTCTTTTATAAATAAATGGCTGTCGTAGCCGCTTAAGTTATGAAATATGATAGGGATAAAAGAGGGTAATTTATAATTTAAATTACAAACGGAATGTGCAGCACCAAATCTTTTTGCACCAGTTATGTGACAGTGGTCTCGTACTTTAATCTCACCCTCTTCAAAAGGGCCTTCACATATACCACATATTTTAGCATCATTAAACTCCCTTTTTTCTTCAGGCGTTAACGGTTTCATAGGCTTAATGTCTTTTAAATATGTGTTGTATAGAGCCCTTAAATCACACTCCATACGATCCACAAAGACTTGAGCTGCATTATTCCCCCGAAATAGCTCAAATTTCGAAAGTGAGTCGTCAAAAGAGCATTTAATTAAATAAGCAAAAGAATATGGTTCATGTTTAAAACTTTTTACAGTGTAAGAATTTTGTGGGTTTGGTTGTACCGTTTCAATGGGTTTTAAAACAGATTCGAAATCTGCATAAACCACGAATGGAACGCGCATTTGCTTTTCTATACCCTCGAATTTTAAAATATTTTCCGGCACACTCTTTCCAAATTTATCGATTTTTAAATCCACTGAGGGTGTTTGCGTGAAAATGTGGTTACAATCGTAGCTTTGATGTAAAGTTAAAGCTGACGGTGTACTAAAATAAATGAGGCAACCATCACAGAAATATATTTTATGTTGTTGACAACTAATTTGACTTGAAACTAAACGTGATAAATCCCGAATCCAACAATAATGACTCTTTGAACAAGTCGTATCACAAAAATGTTCACCGCCATCTTTACTACTACAGTCTTTTGTAATTAACAATAAATTTACATGCCTATCCAACTTTTTTGACGCATACCTCAGTGGACCAATAACTTCATGTATTACTTCATTATTTTCATATTTAGATTCCAGACCGTATACGTTAATTGATATGTTGTTCATTTCCTCAAATTTTTTAATGTCACGTAATTTTACTGGAAAATCCATACCTGTTACATTTAGCACTCTAGAAAAATGGGGGTAGGATGTCTTCTGTGAAGGCTCTGCTGTTGGAGGAAACAATGCTGATGTTACAGCCCACGCAAAGCAAAATTCGTCCTGGTTAATCACATTGACGACAGCTCCTTTCTTTTCAATAGAACACGGCAACTTGATGTATGATGAGCCACCCATAGGCATATACTTGTTGATACCAACTTCCAAGTATAAAATTCGCACAAGAGCCCATCCTATAACAAGAAAAATAATATATAAAAATCAGTTTAATATATCGGGTTTTGATTTTTCCATACCTGAATCTTTCTCCTGGAACTCTGTCGCCTGCGTTTTTATTAATTCGGTGAAAGAATGGTAAACGGCATCCAAATCACTTTCTACACTAATTATTTGATTAGCAGTGTTGAAGGATTTTTCACTGAATATTTCTTGTGATGGAAGCATGTACTCGCCAACAGCTGTCATGTTAACTTTTAAAGCATGATGCACACGCAATAAATTATTAACAAGTTCCACCACCTTGGATTTAATGTCTGCAAAGAACATTACGTAATCGGAATGCTCCATATCACTGCTAACCCGATAGGTTGCAATTCTCCTTTTGAAGGCACATTCAACGAGTTGCACACCATGACATACCGGCAAACATGAATTATTTTTATGTTGTTGTGTTCGTTTATGCACCGACATATGATTTATTGGAACATCTACATTACATGTAGCGCAATTAATTAGCGGAATCGTCGATGTATACTCTTCAATTCGGAGCCGTTTTCCTCCAGGCACTTCATTAAATCTCGCCGCACACGATTCTCTTTGATGACGTCTCATATTATAAACATTAGTAAACTTAGAACCGCAATTTTCACAAACATATGCCATGATTTGTCAAATATTAACACATGTACTACCTATACAAGTCAGAGCCAACTGATGAATGAAACTGCCCTATACCTTATATAAAACCATTCAAGGTCACCCCCAACCACGTAACATATCTTCAAGGTCACACACCCAAGATGGCCTTCAACAAAGTCAAGGTCGTCTCGACCAAGGTCAAGGTCAAGGTCACACACACAACCTTGAACACAAGGCCAACACACGTGCACTTTCAAGGTCAATGACAAGGACATGTGGGCGGGGCCAAAGAGGGGTTAAGCAAGGTCAAGGTCAAGGTCGAGGAGTGGGGGGATCGAGCGAATCGGGTTATGTTCACTACTTATGGATTATATTTTGGACATAACATGTATGACAAACAATGTTTGTTGTATATTATATGTTTGTGCATTAAAATGGAAAAATATTTTTTAAAGAAACAAAGTGAAAATTTGTGTAATATTCTTATTTATTTATTTTTTAACCCTCTTATGTGTACAATCTGTCCTTAATACTGAAGGACAATAATCACATTAGCGTGACTTATATAATGACGTGCAGATATATAACCCTAATGTGTTTTGCCCACGGATTTCTGAAAATAAATGGATGACAGGTGGTAATGGAGCTGTCAAACGAAAAATTTCCGGAGTATGCTCTGCGCCATTTTGGGTAAAAGTGACGTTTTGGCACGTCAAATTAACCGTCAAAAGTGAAAAAATAGTGTCATTGTTGTTATTGTTGTGAAATAATCTTTGTTTTTCCTTGGTTTAAATTTATTTTAAATAACTTAATAACCAAGTAATATGCACCAAGCCATCAGTCAAATATTTATGTGTAAATATAGACCACAAAATTATCTTAAATTGGCACTTTGGAACTGTTGAACAAAAAATGTATACAAAGGGCCAAATACCTTAGGAGCCTAATATACAGAGAAAAAAGGCATATCAAGAAAAACAACTCATATATACAAAGCAATATACTGACTTTAATAGGAATACATACCTCCTATATACAGTAATTGCAGGAAGCCAGCACTCATAAAACTTGAAACGGTAGAAACCGCTGCTCTAAGTAGTATTACTAAAATCCATCGTCCTAGCTATCCACCAATCAGTTATTGTATGAATTCACTAAACATCCAGCCGATTATTGCAAGACTTCCTGTCCTGACAAGTAAGTTTGAAAAAAAACCTGAAACTTGACCGGTGATAGAGGAACTGTGTACGACCAGGGGCTGGAAGCATAGGCCAGCCCGAAAACCCCCATTATTGATACTATTCAACCTTTAATATACTTTTTTTATTATTTTATGAAGATTTGTAGGGGCTTGAAGACCAAACGTACTATAAATAAGCTTTTTATTCTGAAGTACCTCATTTGTTGGCTTGTAGGGTTCAAATTTATATGTCCTAATAAATTATAATCAATAATATTTATTTAATTGTAGTGTAGTATAGTGTTTAACACAGTCTAAGGAAGTAAAATGTTGCATTTACCATTATTTGAATATAAAATTGAATGTTACTTATTTAAATAAAAGTTTTAAATATCTTATAAATTGTTACTTACTCAAATTTTTTATAAGTTGTGTTGATAAAAACAATTATGTTACACTTAACTGTTTCAAAGTAAGATACTCGACCGTTTGGAGATATAGGGACACAAGTGTTTATGTTAAATCCATAATTAGAACTAGCCGTAGGAAAACAATTTTTAAACACCACGCTCATACTATTGAGATATAAACAGAATTTAGTGTAATAATTTTGTATGTCTATAATCTCAAACTTACTTGAAATTTGCGAAACATTCAACTTTCTAAGGAAATTTTAATTAGAAAATACTGAAAATAACGGGGTACTACCTAATTAATATTTCAACTGTTTTTTCAAAAAATAAAACGTTTTGAAGAAACGGTTCGTCAACATATTGCTATTTTTAAGGACTAGTTATTTTTAACAACCAAAAATATAAAAATTTTTAATTTATTTTTACGATCGGCCACTAGTATGGCAGACATCCACACATAACAATCAATTGATACGAATTGGATAAGTTGGTTGGGGTTATAACATAATTCTGTCATTTTATCTCTTTCTACCATTCGTTTCGTTCAACTACTTATGTCGATGAAATTTCGGAAAGGTATGCAAATTGCTGCAAATCTTGTCAGTGGGAGGTAAACGATTACGTTTAGTCGTTATAATTTTTCAGTGGTGACAGCGTATTCACTGTTATTATAACTTCACCTTACCCAAAATGGCGCATAGCATGGTCCGGACATTTTCTGTTTATTTGACGATCAGTACATATACTTTATAAGTGCGTGGTTTTGCCTGAGTTGTTAACTCAACAATTTAACCTAATGAACTTTTTATTACTATAATAATAATGCTAACTAAACCTAGTCGGCAAATCTGTTGGATCTTAGTATACAAATGTTTAATTTTATTTGTCTCCTGTGAAAGTTTTTTAACTAGCACGTTCGAATATTTTTTAACTATATTTGACATGGAGATTGAGTCTTCGTTGTTCAAAATAATGGAGTCATTTTATCGTCGTTGTAGAATTTTGAAATTTTGAAAAATTTATTAGATTTCTTACAATCCTCCACAATTGTATTTCGTACACATATAGAAATAAGTTTTCATTTTAAGGAAATAAATTTCTTCAAAAAAATTATTTTAATTATAATCCTTTCATTTTTAGAACAAGAACTTGTCCTTGTTTTGGAAACTTTCGTAATAATAAATTAAAATAATAAATTTTTCAGCAAATATACTCAGTTTCAAGAAATTACCTTGGATTAAAAAACTGAGTTTATTATTGTGAAGAAATTAGATCATTATAAGAAGTGCCAAAAAAACCTCTTTTGAAACGTTGCATATACCTCATTTAGAGAATACCAGATTTTCATTTTAAAAACACGATAGTTCCGTCTGGTATACTTCTGTCAATCAATAAAATCTGTGGTGCTATCATCGATCTCCACTTTTGGTACGGGGCGCTAGGTCCAAGAGAGAGATAGGACTATTCGTATATTTCGCAAATCTTACCAGAATGTGCGTGCGTCTGGCTTTCAGTTCATCTTGTGTAATGTTATTTGTTGCTGGCACGATGTTCAATTTCTTTGGGTGACACAAGAATAGGTAAGTGGATTTTAGAAAAGTAAATACTCTTGTATCTTTTTTGACTAAATAATTATGTGATAGCATTTGTTCATAGACTCTGGCAAACGGAATATATCTGAAAAATAATAATATTGGAGACTTGACCCTAAAAATCTAAAAAGGAATATCTATTTTTTTTGCTCTAATTTTTAATACGAGTTAGGGGTTAAATTTAAAAAATGGTATTGTTAATGTAGTATATTAGAGATATTAGATATTTTAAAATTATTTTTCCAACATAGCTTCACTTCACAAATTTTCTTAGTGCTACTAATATGAAAAAGGTTAAATAGTAACAACGATATGACAGCAATTAATAAATTTACAGTGTTTAATTTTTCTGAACGCACATCACTATTAATTGTCTTATTAATTTCAGGTTATGTGTGATGAAACAAGTTCATTAAATTCCTCGACCGATGCATTGATTCGCTTGTTGTAGAAGAATTTGAATGTCAAACCGTTCCAACTTTAAACCCTATTAAAATTAATGAAGCTATTCCTATACATATTTTAGGGACCAATAATTTATTATTTCAGTACTATTTGACTATAGCCTTTTTAAAATATAATATGTATTTTTTCAAGATTTTTCTTGGCTTAGGAATTTCTATTATTTCATATACTGTGATAAATAAATACGAAATATCTTAAAAGGTTAGTTTTATTTCAAAAAACTAAGTTTACAGATCCAAATATTAATTCTCTTTTAATGAAAGAATGACATTTTTAAATAAAGAGAAAAAGGTTTCAAGTCAAAAGTTTTGTATTTTAAATAAATATATTTTCATATTGAGAGCAAAAGATCATTGAAATAAGAAATTATGTAATTAATCGTGAGATATTTTTCTTTTCTTTTGAGTACCGGAGAGGGAGGAAATAATTTTCTTGTATTGTGACCATAAGTAGAGGATATAGGGGGCTACTACTTGACCTTCTGTCACTTTTTTGATTGGTCAGCTAAAAATAATCTTGTTTCTGATTAGCTGCCCAAGTTTGCCCCTTATATTGTTTGGTTACGTAAATCCCGCCTTTATTTGCACACCTCTTACCTCCTTCCTATCCACCACAGCAGTTGCAGGGAAGCTGGTATCTTAAATAAAGCAGTCTGAGCCAACTATCTTCATTCGCTACCAGCCTCATACTCATATAAAAGATCTACCGCCATCAATAACAAAAAGTGTTTTAAAATTTAAAAAATTAATGTTAGTTATGAATAGTGATTTGAAAAATGAAATTATCAAATTAGGTAAACAATCAATTAAAACTAAAGATTCCCACTTAAAAGATGCAATGCTAAGGCAAAGGCATCCTGAGTGTGCACAGGTATATTATGAATCTGCCCTCCAATATCAACAAGCTGCACAAGCGTTTTTCAACTAGAGTAAGACACAAAATTTTTAGGAGTTCGTTCATAAAATAAAGGAAATAGGATTTAGTTTCTCTATAAGGCTATTGAAGTAAGATATCCTGCTATATTAAAAGAGATCGAGGAAGAGGAAGAGAGAGATAAAGAGACATTGAGAAAGAGAAGGGAGGTTTTAATATAGAGTTTATTATGGAATGGTTAGTAAGAGAAATGTATGAAAAGTTTGTGATGTCCGCAGCCTGTTCCGAGTTCTATGCATATGAAGGCCAAGAAAGTAAGGCGCAAAATATTATTTTGTATTTAAATTATGTGGAACATGAAGAATTATGTTTACTAGCAGCTAAATGTTACTACTAATATTTAAAAGATAAAAATATAGTTTCAAGAACTGGGATTAAATTAAAATATTTCATGTATTAGAAAAATATTAGAAAATAAATCATATAAGTTGTAATCAAGTCTTTTATTACATAAAAAAATATTGTAAAGGTAATAGACATTTGATAATGTACATACACGTGGTATTTTTTGATGACAAAAGCAGTTAGGACACATTTCCTTTAAGGCGGGTTGTTCATTAATCTTAATAACTGGTTTCATGGAATACTTCTTGGCTAAATCAGTCTTTGATTCTCCTTTTACATATACATAGTTTACCTTATTACTTAAATCTCTTATGATATCTCCGCATTTGTGTAATGGTGTAAATCCTTCACACCACTCAGCGCAATGGTGATTTTTTATTAACCACAGAGCTTGTTTGTGTAAATTGGTTGGTAAATGGCCCATCCGAAAAGGAGCTTTAAAAATAAAATTACTTGCCTTATGCCCATCGTAAGGAACTAATTCCTTTACAATAAATTTATTATTTTCAATTTCAAATCCTTGACGATCCAGAATAAATCTGATATTTTCAAATATTGGAATTTCATGATCATTTCTACTTTTTATTTATTTATTTATTCAGAACAGGTATATATATATATATATATATATATATATATATATATATATATATACAATATACCCTATTACAAAGTACGGTACAACTAAAACTAACAAAAGTAATAAAGAAAACAACAAACTAACCACTTACATATAGTAAAACGGTGTCTAAAAAATATCTTTAAATTTAATTTTAAATTTGACATAACTATAGCGAAATATGTCACACAAATTTTGCACGATATTACATGACATTCAAATGCGGTATAAAGGTGAGTTTAGCTGATTATTACTACGTGTCGCTCCAGTAAAGTAAAAAGTATTGACAGCCGTCATGCTATAGGTTGAAAAACTAAAATAAAGTCGCGATAGAAATCTTTCATTATTAATAAGTCCATGTATAACTCTATACAAATACAAAATATTAGAAACTTCTCTACATTTTTCCAAACTCACAATATTGTACCTATCACACAACATAGTCCGAGAAACGTGCGCATCATAGACACCGCTTTCCTTAAAATACATGCAACAAACAAGTTTATTTTGAATGTTCTGTATAAAATACTTATGACATCGGTAATATGGGTTCTATATCAAAGATGTATATTGAAATATGCTTCTTATCAGCGAAATATACATTTGTTTTATACAATTTAGTCATATGATTGTTAAATGTCAGCCTAGGATCAAATACCAGTCCAAGATGCCTCACCTCACCAACACGATCCAACGCCCCACCCAACATATTATAGTTAAAGAGAATTAATTGGTTCTTACGGGAAAATGACATCACATTACACTTTTTAATATTAAAATAGAGCTTATTTTCATTTGACCACGTAGTATATTATTAATATTTTTTTGTAAGTTATTGCTATCCTTAATTTTACTCACATTATTATAAATCTTTAGATCATCAGCAAATAACAAATAAGAGGAATCGTTCTTAATAACTTCAGTAACACTATTTATAAAAACTCGTAAAAGCAATAGACCGAGATTAGATCCCTAAGGGACCTCAGAAGTAGGAACAAATGACTCCGAAAAAAATCATCCGAGAAGCACCTTCTGCTGCCTATTATAAAGATAGTCAGCGACAACATCAACATGGCGAAAATTAAATCCAAACTCCTTTTTAACCTTTAATATTAAAATTGTGTGGGACACGGAAACAAACATCAACCTGGCTTCGCTTATTAAGAGCAACCGAAACGTCCTGAGTAAAATTAACTAAGTTTACGACTGTGGATCTCCTTTTCATATAGCCATGCTGATGTATAAAAATGCGTCCCTTCTATACCCTCAAATACCTTAGCCGGTGCCGAGAGTACCGCAATTGGTCCATAATTTACTATGTTCTATCTATCTCCTTTTTTATATACTGGACAAATATTTACTCTTTTCCACTTATTCGGAAATGTATCGCTTTTAATCATGAATGAGGGCACATTATTTAGCCCTATAGCTTTACTATTCCTTAAGTCTTTTTATAGTAGTCACTAGATCATCCTCAGTAATGGCATTAAGAATAACCTGTTCAGCATACTGACACTTTTCAATATTTGGATTGTCACTACGGTCATCGACATAAACACTACCAAAATGCCTTGCAAGGACACCACATATATCCTCACCTTTACTTAATTCTGTATTATTTAAGTACATCTTTTTTGGTACGCGAACCATACCCTTTCTGTCATTTACCAATGACCAGAATGCTTTGATAGCCACACTGATGTCCCGCTGAATCTTGATACTATACAAAAGATATAATTGATCTGTATCCTTTCTAATTTTAGTCTTCAACTGACTGAACTCTCTGCCAATCTCAGTATTGCCTGTGCTCATATCTTTTGCGAATCTTAGCTTTCCGTTTAAGATCTCTTATTAATTGAGAGTTAAACCAAGCCGGATATATTTTGGCTCTCTTTGATTTTGGAACAGATAACTAAAAATTCATAAATTTTTTTATAAAAATCATTTACGGCAGCTTTCACATCGGTGTTGCTCTCAAGGAATTGCCAGTGAGTATTAGATAATACAGTATATAAATTTATATAATCAGCGTTTCTAAAGTTGTATTTTGAGAATTCCATAATTTATTCTTTTAATTTGGATTTGTTAAGAGATACAGACACCCTTAAAGTGGGATGATGATTGTCTTTAGCAACAAAAACAAAGATATTTCGCAAAACGTTACATTTCATTTTTATTGCCACGTTCAGTACAGGGTGAGTCAACGATTGGATGAACTAGGTTTGTGCCTTTTCGGTGAAATTAACAAAGAAACTATATTTATTGTTTGATACAGTTTATTTTCACGCAGATTTTAAAAATATTTAGGACTCTACAGGGTGAGCTAAAAAACTAGGACAGCATAAAGTTGTATTTTTTTAAATAGAACACCCTATATACGAATCGTATTTTCGATTTAACTTATAATTCTAAATCTTTTTTATTAAGGGTTTACTATAACAAAACTTTATAGTTTCTGAGATAATTAAGTTTAAAGAAAAAAGTCACATTTTCAAGCATCCATTCAATCCTAAATAACGTTTTCAATTTTGTGACAAATATATTCAAATTTGGAATTTAGCAAGGCCAAGGACAAGTTAACATAATTTTTACCTAATATTTGCAATAAAAGCTACAGGGTGTTGAACACATCGGCTCAAATTTGAACAAGTTTAAATGAATAAATATCTTTTTTTTAAATAGTACACCCTGTATATTTTCATGTTATTTAATAGAGTAATAAAAACCCTAAAAGTTTTGTTCAATATATCCTATACCTATTTATAATAGTTTTTGAGATATTTCAGTTTTTATAATTTTCCATACTTTTTTACAGAAATAGTCTTCATTATCATAGTAGCCATAGCAAAAACAATGTAAAAGAACATTTTTCTGTGTGTCAAATTTATAACCGCAATCGCTTCTTTTGGTTTTTGTGTAGTGTAGTTTTTTTTTTTTTTGCATTCATCTTATATTGTAAAATGAATTTTCCAAAGAATGAGTTAATAGATATGATTTATACAATAGGAGAGGCTCAAAAAAATTGCCTTCTTGCTCAAATTCTTTGAGTATCCTGATCGACGCCAGCCCATACTTTTCAAAACTTAATGCAAAGATTTGATTCTTCTGGTACTGTTGATTATCCAAAACGTAAAGTGGTCAACAAACCAGTACCTAGTGAAGAAAAAGAACTACAAGTATTGTTAAATTTTCAGGAAAATCCTTATATTGGTAGCCGTCAGTTAGCAGCATTATGTGAAACATCACAATCCACCGCTAATCGTACTACCAAGAAATATAGGTATCATCCATATCACATGGAATTACACCAAGAATTGCATGGACAGGATTTTGAAAGTCGTGTAAACTTTTGTCATGCAATAAATGCGGAGATTCAATTAAATCGAAATTTATTATGCAAGGTAATGTTTAGTGATGAAGCTACTTTTAGAAGTAACGGTGCCATAAATAGACGCAACATCCATTATTATGCCACAGAAAACCCATTTTGGATTAGAGAGGTGCAACATCAAAACCACTGGTCATTAAATGTTTGGTGTGGTATTCATCATAATCGAATTATTGGACCCCACTTTTTTAATGAACCACTAAATGGCCATAGTTACCTGAACTTTCTACAAGAAGAACTACCCCAACTGCTTCAAGGTCTCGATAGGGATGAGCTCGACAGTATATGGTTCCAGCACGATGGTACGCTTCCGCATTACCATCGTGAATTTCGTGCGTTTTTGGACCAACAATATCCGCAAAAATTGATTGGACGTGGGGGTTTCATTGAGTCGCCACCAAGGTCTTGCGACATCACCCCATTAGATTTCTTCCTATGGGGTTATATTAAAAATAATGTGTATGTTAATCCATCAACAACAGTGGAAGATATGCGAAACAGGATTAGGGATACCTGTAGAACAATAACGCCACTAATTTTGTCCAGGGTCCGAGAAAATCTGCAAAAAAGACTAAATTTGTGCATTGCACAAGAGGGTCGTTTATTCGAACACTTATTAAAAAGAAATAATTAATCTCAGTATTTAATAGGTAATTTTTTTGTTTCAATTTAGTATAAAAGTAAATATGTATTTGCCTTGTCGTTACTGTTGTGTTAATTTTTTCACATTATGTTTAATTAAACTATTGCCGTTGTAATATAACAAATAATGTATTTCATCATATTTAACCACATTCTGTTTGTTTCTGTAGTTTCTTTATATTATTTTACATGGCTACTATGATAATGAAGACTATTTTTGTAAAAAAGTATGGAAAATAAGAAAAACTGAAATATCTCAAAAACTATTATAAATAGGTATAGGATATATTGAACAAAACTTTTAGGGTTTTTATTACTCTATTAAATAACATGAAAATATACAGGGTGTACTATTTAAAAAAAAAAGATATTTATTCATTTAAACTTGTTCAAATTTGAGCCGATGTGTTCAACACCATGTAGCTTTTATTGCAAATATTAGGTACAAATTATGTTAACTTGTCTTTGGCCTTGTTAAATTCCAAATTTGAATATATTTGTCACAAAATTGAAAACGTTATTTAGGATTGAATTGATGCTTGAAAATGTGACTTTTTTTCTTTAAAATTAATTATCTCAGAAACTATAAAGTTTTGTTATAGTAAACCCTTAATAAAAACGATTTAAAATTATAAACTAAATCGAAAATACGATTCGTATATAGGGTGTTCTATTTAAAAAAAATACAACTTTATGCTGTCCTAGTTTTTTAGCTCACCCTGTAAAGTCCTAAATATTTTTAAAATCTGCGTGAAAATAAACTGTATTAAACAATAAATATAGTTTCTTTGTTAATTTCACCGAAAAGGCACAAACCTACTTCGTCCAATCGTTGACTCACCCTGTATATGATTAGAAACATTAACAACTCTCTTGACCTGATTACAGTAACAGAAATTCAAAAATTGTTGAAAGGCTCCCACACAATCATCAACATCACCATTCTAATCAAGTTGGTCAAGTTTAAGTCTCCCATAATTAGAAATTTTTTATCATACAAAAATTTAAGAGACTCTATAAAGTCAAAAGGCTCTCCTTATGAATCACATGTACAGGTAGGTACAACATAAACAGTCAATAAATAAACACAACAGTGTTTACTGACCTCAATATATTTATGTCATTATTAACAAAGTTAAGATCAATTTGAGAACTATGTAAGTAGTGCTTTGAGGCTATGAGTACCCCACCACCTTACTTAAGACCAGTTGTTTCATAATTTCTGCTTTTCTGTATCACGTTGAAACCATCTGGGAAAAACTCGCTACTGCTAACATGTTCCCATGTCTCAGTCATAACCACCAGCTCATACTCATTTGACGTTACATTAATGTTATTAAAAACTTCATCCACATTAGTATTTAAGCCACGAACATTTTGATTAAAAACTTCATCCACATTAGTATTTAAGCCACGAACATTTTGATACACTGTATTAAGACAGTATTGATCGACACCATTATTTAAAACACCAGGGGGACCCGTCACTGCCTCAAATATTCCAAGTTAAAACTGTGATTGCTATGTTGTATCATAATTCACTTTTTCTCTTCCATTAGCCACCATTTTCATATATGCCGGACATTTTATTGAATACGTAGTATGATCAAGAGTACCATCCGATTTGGTTCCTTGAATAGCAAGTGTACAACACACTTAGATGCATTGCTGTTACAATCTTTTATTGCCTGTGAGCGACTACACCTGCCACACACTTCATTATTTGGACAATCTTTCATTACATGATTATACTGACAACAATGATAACACCTTACAACACTGACAAACTCATAAACTGGACATGCCTTGAAACCAATTGATAAACTAGATCTTAACAAAAGATTTCTGAACGTGACAGGATCACATTTTAAAATAGAAAAGTACTTATTAACCATCTTTTTCAAGATCTTAAAAATTATTATTATCTGGCACAATATTTTTATTTTTGTTCTTCACAGCATCATTAAATTCATCATAGCCTGGCTCAATTCCTACAACTTTTATTTGAGGATTTCTTTTTTAGGTATATTTGCAGTATAATCATTGCTCAACTGATCTTCCAGACTATCTTTCTGCTTGCTACTGTCTTATTGCAGCACATTATAACCACTGAACCATCTTTGGCGGGCCTCATGCCTGTTATACCAACACCAATATTCTGTGTCAATTTTAAATTGTATGTCTTCCTCTGTTTTTTCACTATTATTGCCACGAATCGGTGTTATTACCACTACATGCACGTTTGCAACTGTTGCATAACTCTTTCTACCACCATAACTAGCAGTTATCTAGTTTTTATATTTCCTTAACTCTTCAATTCTCTGCGAAGTAGATCAGTAATAAAATCTTTATCAGCCAAGGCGGTATCTTTAGCATCAATCAATTCGCTCATTACCTTTAGTGTATCTCTCTTGATATAAACGGAGCAGTGAAAAATCATACCCTTGTTAACTGTAAAACTTTCACTTCAGTTCAAGTAACTATTTCACACTCTTTGCATATGGGTTTCCTGCATCCATCACAATAGAGCAGTGTTTTTTTTAAGACTTTCTTCTGTTTGCAAATCTCGCAGTCCATTTTAAATTTAAAATTATAGCTTATAAATCCAGTGCAGAAAATAAACATATAATAGAATCCGGCTCTGACTCATAAAATATTGTAAATAAAATGTTTGTCAACAAGATGATAAAAAGAAATTCCTTATCAGATACTTTAAGTTTTTTATGATTAACACTATTGTTGATTGAACAAAGGGTAACAGGTTTTTCTTCTTTTTCGTGACAAATTATGTATTATTTAGAGTTACATTCCCGTGAGAACGGTTTATGTCGCAATATTACTCAACCTTGCATAAGCAATTCTCAGATTCTTAAAGCGTCTATACCCATGCAAGATCAGCATATTTGAACTTATAAATATAACCAATATCCATAATGTTAGTTAGTCTTATACAGCTTGTATCCCATTCTAGTAATAAAGTTGTTTTTTAAAAAAATTACATGAACCCCGAGTTGAAAAGTGGCGCAGTCGGTAGGATTCACTAGGCGGCTCATTAAACGAAAATCGAACAAAAGTATTTGTCTCAACAATTAACTAGTGAATCGATCAAGAAAAACAACCTGGGATGAAAAATAATCAATCCATTAGTAAACTGCATCGAGCAAGAGAAAGTGGCTAGTGTCAACCCCAGAATTGCAGAGTGTGTACAAGATTGTGTGGCTCACCAACCAGGGAGAAGACTAAGTTCTATGTCCTATTGGTGCGAGAAGAGAGGAACAAGCATCGTCCTACTTCTCATAAATAGACTCCAGGGAGGAGACAAGCATCGCTCATCCTATTGGAACTTAGGCTAGGAAGACAAGAAAAAATCAAATGAAATCAGTAATCATCACCCTCATCGGAATTACACTGTAAGTGCAATCCATTCATTCCTTTCATTAAACCCCATTGAAATATTGATAAATAAACAAATTGTTTGATTGTTATATCGAACACAATACTAATTAATAAGTTAATCAATGAAATAATTAAAATACTGTTGATTGTTATATCAAAATTATTCATAAACCTTAGAAATCTTTTAATTTTAGTAATATTAGTAATAGTAATAACTATATAATGGCAAACCCAGACTACCAACTAATAAGATTCCAAGCAGACAACATCCCTCTGTTTGATGGTAATTCTAAACAAATAAACAGGTTTATCAGTGCTTCTGATAACTTTTATAAAAATCATAAAAATGAAACAAATGCTAATGCACCTATAAATGTTTGTTTTCGATACAATATTAAGCAAACTTGTAGGCAGAGCAGCAGATCTAATAGCCTGGCGCATAGAATTAACCTCGTGGCTTTTAATTAAAGACGCGATTATCACCACCTTTGCGGATCAAAGATCAATAGATTGCGTAGTTCAGGACATAATTACCCTTAAACCAGAAAAAAATGAAACCTCTCACGATTTTGGCTTAAGATTACAATACGCAAGAAGTCTTCTTTTTTCAAAAATAAATTCGTCGAATGACACTCGAGAAAAAAAATTATTAAAAATCGCGGAATATGGCAATCTAGTTTTAAAAACATTTATAAACGGCTTAAACTACCACATGCAGCTAGTAGTAAGGTTAAAAAATCCACAGACCTTAGAACAAGCCATGAATTTCACTTCTGAAGAAGAAAATTTTCTTTACTATAAAAATCGTAACAATTCTTTAAATGAAACGACTACAAATCACAATACAACAAATAAACCAAAACCAAATAATTCATATTATCCTGCTTATACACCTAGACCGCATTATCCTGTTAATGCACAACCCTTAAACCCTTATTATTATCAAAAGTCACCCCAATCTTCTAATAGTAGACCGTATCAATTTCTAGGATTTGGCCAGTGGCGTTACAACCCCCCAAATCAAAATAATTCTGGACAACAACCAAATTTTTATTCACGACCAAACATTAACCCCCAAAATATTCCAAGACCCTCGACTTCGGGAATTTCACGTTTTACTTCTCATCGAAAACCTGAACCAATGGACACATCCTCCGGGAAATCGAACATAAATAAGAAACCACAAACTTTACAAAACAAACCAAAATGGATAGCCGAAGAACTATTTAATCAAGCAGTTGAAACCGCGAATGACGACGAAAATACCCTCCTAAATAATGATAAAATAAATCACTTGCAATACAACGAGAATACTTCTATAGGAAACTATTATTATGACGAGGAAAACCCATACGAAAACCAAAATTACCTTGATGATGAAAATTCACACGAAATGCAAAATTATCATGATTTCGAAAATCAAAATAATTATTGTGACGGAAATTTTCCAGACAGTGTTCCCCTCAACAACCCACCTTAATATATCTACATAACCATACCAACGTCGATCTACCAACTATCTATATTCCCGAATTAAATGCAAAATTTCTCTTAGATACAGGTAGCGGCAGAAGCTTTATCAAACCCGAAGTTGCTTACTCAAATTATCCGAATTCTATATTTCCAGAAACATTCACTGTAAAAACAGCCCATGCAATTTCAATACATAATGAAGTAGCAGATATTCCAATATTTCCTTCCTTCAGAATCGCAGAAAATCACAAATTCTATCTTTTCGACTTTTCACCTAGATTCGACGGACTTTTAGGTACCGATTTTCTAGAAGCTACTGAAGCAGATATAAGTTATAAAAATCGTGTCTTAGAAACGCGAAATGTCACTTTACCCATACAATACAAACTCGAGGAACCATTACACAATTTTGAAACAATTGAATTAATAATACCACCACGTACCCGTCAAAAAGTCAAAATACCAGTCAATCAATCGAACGGTATCGGTATTTTAAAATACACAAATTTCGGAAAAGCTGAAATGCCAGAAGCTTTAGTACAAGTCAATGACTCATTTGCAACAACCCTCGTAACAAACACACGCGATAGCCCAGTAAAAATTACCTTGAACGAACCTTTAGACATCGAGATCGTGAATGAGAACGAAATAAATTTTATCGAAAAAATGGAAACAGACACGGAAATTAACGAGTATATCGACGGCTTACAAAAACAAAATTTAAAAAACTTACGTTTAGCTCACTGTAACAAAGAAGAATATCTAGCGATTAGAAAACTTCGTTATGAATATCGAGACATCTTTTATACGGAAGGTACCCCTCTCACCTTTACTAATCAGATTAAACATAAAATCAATTTAACGGACGAAACGCCTATTTTTATTAAAACATACAGGTATCCAGACGTTCATAAACAAGAGGTAAAAACGCAAATTAACAAAATGCTTGAAAACGGTATTATTCAAAACTCAAATTCACCGTGGAGAAGCCCAATATGGGTAGTACCAAAAAAATTAGACGCGAGCGGACAGCGCAAGTGGAGAATTGTAATTGATTACAGAAAATTGAATTTAAAATCGATAGATGACAAATTTCCATTACCCAACATATCGGATATCCTTGATAAGCTAGGGAAAGCACAATATTTCTCAACCCTAGACCTCGCGACAGGTTTTCATCAAATAGAGATGGACCCCACCGATATTCCCAAAATAGCCTTCTCCACAGACACAGGTCATTACGAATTCAAAAGAATGCCCCTTGGACTAAAAAACGTCCCTTCAACCTTCCAAAGAGTCATGAATAATGTCCTCCGTGGTCTTCAAAACGAAATATGCCCAGTTTACCTTGATGACATAATTATATTTTCTACATCACTCCAAGAACATATTGACCGATTGAAAAAAGTCTTTAACCGACTAAGAGAAGCAAACTTTAAAATACAATTAGATAAGTCAGAATTTTTACAAAAAGAAGTTGCCTATCTACGACATAAAATTATAAATGAAGGTATCAAGCCAAACCCTGATAAAGTAAATGCAGTAAAGAATTTTCCTATTCCCAAAACTCAAAAAGAAATCAAATCCTTTCTAGGACTAGCCGGTTATTACCGAAGATTCATCAAAGATTTTGCAAAAATTACTAAACCCCTAACACGATGTTTAAAAAAGAGCGCAAAAGTCGAACATTCACCAATGTTCATTCAGTCTTTTAACAATTTAAAAAACCTATTAATAAACTCTCCTATTTTAAAATATCCAGATTTCGAACAACCTTTTGTCCTTACAACCGACGCCTCAAATGTAGCCCTTGGCGCCGTTTTATCACAAGGAAACCCACCCAATGACAATCCTGTTGCATTCTCATCACGAACGCTAAAGGAAACGGAACAAAAATATTCTACCATAGAAAAAGAACTTTTAGGGATATTATGGGCATGCAAATATTTCAGACCATACCTTTTTGGACGAAAATTTAAGATTTATACGGATCATCGACCCCTAGTTTGGTTATTTAATCTTAAAGAACCCAACTCAAAATTAATAAGATGGCGACTTAAACTCGAAGAATACGATTATGAAATAATCTACCAGAAAGGAAAACAAAACACCAATGCTGACGCACTTAGTCGAATATCATTAAACGCGTTAGAATCGGAATCAATTTTAAATAACCCTGGCGACATCAGTCAAGAAATCGATAAATTTTTAGACGAATGTTATAGTCAATTCAATCCATAAAACTTAGACCCAGACGACGAAAGTCGAAATATTAATCAAACTCGTGAAAAACCAATCGAACCAATAAAAAATCAAAAACCCAAAATTAGAATCCTTCAAAACATTCAAATAAGACCCCCAAATAATTCTCAAGAAACTAACACAGTACACAGTACTAATGCAACAGAAAATTACTCTAACATGACCCTATTAGACGAAATAATCAATAATAAACCTCATCAATTTATAATCAAAAAATCACCCTATGATACTTATATCAAAACAGAACGCGAAAACTTTGACGGAAACCAAATTATTCACGCAACCTTACCAACAAATATGTCAACAATAAATAAATTTCTAAAAGAATTTTTAACTAACAAAACTACTCACGTTTATTTCTTTTCAAAAGAATTACGGCCTTATTTTCAACAATCAATGAGTAATCTTTTCAAAAATCTAAAACTAATAGAGTGCACAAAGCTCATTAATAATGTTAAACCCGACGAAAGAGAATTAATGATAAAGTATAGACACGAAGGTAAAACAAACCATCGCGGAATTGAAGAAACCCGAAATTTTCTAAAACAAAATTACTATTGGAAATCATTAAAATCTGATATCGTAAAATACATTAACAATTGCGAAACCTGCCAAAGAGCAAAATATAACAGAAAACCACCGGATCAACCCCTAATATTAACAGAGACACCAAGCAAACCCTTTGAAATAGTACATATAGACACATTCATTATCGGCAAACAAAAATTTCTTACTATTATAGATAAATTTTCAAAATATGCTCAAGCATTACCTTATGACGGAAACGCTATATCTTATTGCGAACAACTAATAAAATATTTTTCATTTTTACGTATTCCAAAGCAAATAGTTTCTGATAACGGATCGGAATTCAAAAATGAAACGGTCAACGGATTACTAAAAGCACATAATATAAAAATACATTTCACTACACCCTATCATCACGAATCGAATTCTCCAACAGAAAGACTCCATTCTACATTAATTGAACATATTAGAATTTTAAAGGAATCAGACCCCAACGCGGATATTATTAATCTCATGCCTTACGCAATTATTGCCTATAATAACACGATACATTCAAGTACGAATTTTGCACCATACGAACTTGTTTTAGGACACAGAGATTCCAGAAATCCTATGAATCTAATACCATCCCACGTATTCACCGAATATTTAGCCAATCATAAAAATAACACTCAAATTTGATATGACAAAATCACCCAAGAGACTAAAGAAATGAAACAAAAAATTATCGATAAAATTAACGAAAACAAAAAATCGAAAGATTTAATTATAGGTTTCCAAGTTTACAAGAAATCCACTGATAGGTCGAGTAAAATAAAAAATAAATTTTCCGAATTTAACGAAAATACTAGAAAACAATAAGATCGAAATCGAAAACTCGAAAACAAAAACGAAAGAGATCATTCACATAAATGAAACTAAAATAATACCCATTGTTCCAGATGGAGCTGGACCAACACAAACGCAGTAAAATTCCACAACCTGAATGATCACCCAGGAATACTACCCTATAGGTTAGGAACGGTACAAATTAAGTCTAATCATTGGACTTTCATTCAAAAAATTAATCTTGCCCCTTTAATCACAAAATTTGAAACTTTAAAAAGTCATGCGAAAATTGTTACCACTAATATTTAAAACAATACCAATTACCATGAAACATATTTTAATTCACTTATCTCCTTAAAGACATTCGAACGAAGAATAGTAAATTTAATCGAACAAATAATTCCGTTTAAATATACACACAGAAATAAAAGAGGCCTATTTAACCCATTAGGAACATTTCTGAAAAGTATTACGGGAAATCTAGATCAAAACGACGCGGAACAAATTAACGCGAAAATCAAAAATCTACAAGAAAATCAAAATAAATTAAAAACAAGTATCAGTAACCAAATTACAATTTTAGACTCTACAATCGGTAAATGCGAAGCAATGATAGCAAATATCACGCATAACGAATATGTGTTAAAATCGCACATTTTACAAACAGAAACAATAATAAAAAAGGTTGAATTTCAACAAGCTAAGTTTGAACAAAATTATTTAATATATAATGTAATAAACCAAATTACATTGCTCTATCAATCTATTTACGATATTCTCGAAAAGATCGAAGTCTCAATAACTTTTGCAAAAATTAACGTTCTTCATAATTCAATTATTAAACCGGAAGAACTACTAAAAGAAATAAAAAAATTAAATAACTATCTAAGCACAGATAAACTACCCTTAGATGGTACTTCTGAAAATTTATTAAATTTTGAAAAAATCTTAACAATTAAAAGTTTTCTAGAGGACTTCAATATAATTTTCATAATAGAACTTCCACTTGTCGAAGAAAAAATATATCAATATTTCAACTTGTTCCCAGTACCAGTCCCCAACAAGAAATCATTTTTTGTAAACATCCCCTATAAACCATACCTGGCACTTAGTACTGAAAAATACGCTTACATGGACCAAAGTTGTTCCGAAATCCAGCCAGAAAGTTACCTCTGCAAAGAAGTCCACACGTCCCATATAGAAAACAACCCTTCCTGTGCTGTTCAACTAATCAAACACGAAAAGAATATTACGTCTTGCCACCCCTTTGAAGTTCACCTACACGAAATTCAAGTAACAAAAATCATTGATGGGAAATGGTTAATTACAGTACCCACCAATTTAATTGGCACAGTAAATTGCCGAAAGACAGAAAACAACAAACCCTTATTTGGATCCTATCTACTAGAATCCACAGCCGAATGTAAAGTTCGAATAAAATCAATAATATTCGAAACCTATAAAAGAAGTCAATTGGATTTCTCTAAAGTCAATCTACCAGTATTGAATTGGAGCCATATTAATCAGCAAAAATCAATAATATACGAACCACCCACGATGGACCTCAATTTCATAAACCTCAAGGCAACCAAAGATATCAAGACCAAATTGGAAGAAGAAAGAAGAAAATTAGAAGAAATCAATGTACCAATTTATACTGATAAGTCCAGTATTTGGACAATATTATTGTATATCATTATTGGAATTATTATTATATATATTATCTATTATAAAATTGTAAAAGAATCTAAGAATGTTTTAAAAAACGAGATAAGTCACGAACAAGATAATAAAGAAATATTTTAAAAACATATATGAAGTATACGTTTTCAACTTCAGCGCGGAGGAGTTACATTCCCGTGAGAACGGTTTATGTCGCAATATTAGGCAACCTTGCATAAGCAATCCTCAGATTCTTAAAGCGTCTGTTCCCATGCAAGATCAACATATTTGAACTTATAAATATAACCAATATGCATAATGTTAGTTAGTCTTATACAGCTTGTATCCCATTCTAGTAATAAAGTTGTTTTTTAAAAAAATTACATCAACCCCGAGTTGAAAAGTTTAGCTCACATTTTACCACAATATTCACGAATTCGAGATGAATCCAACGGTACAAATACGCAATATTAAACCACTTAAAAATTCATCAAAATCAATGACTTTATCGGAACCATCTTGACTCTCGACCACGGTACGCCATGTTTTTTTTTTAAATTGATATTCACTTATTTATTTCTTTAATTTCTGCAACACAAGTTGGAAATCTAATACTCGAACTAAAATCTCAAAAGACATTTTATAAATGAAGAATTTTGGTTTAAGTAAATTAATAAATAGCAAAATTGACGCATGCGCTCTTAAGTATAAGTAGATGCTTAATGGTTTGTGTAAGAGTGCTGTATGTGAGTATTTTATCTTATGGAAATGGGATTACAGTTGTTTTACATTTTTTGTTAATGGGTTGTAACTAAAAACTTTATTATCACAATATGCTGCTATTTTTGGGAATATTTTTTCCTTTGTTTCGAATTCGGTTCTCATGGTTACTGGACTGGTTTATAGTGAATTTCTTTGATGTGAAATATAAATATAAACTATAGAAGCATTTTTTTAAAACTCTTTCGGATTAAAAATTAGTTCCACCGGAAAGTTATAATACCCCTGACGAAAGTTAGTAAACATTTCATACAGAGTAGGAAATTTATTATTTTCAAAATCAAGTTGAAGATCATTGTAAGGATATTTTTCTGAATTTAAAGAGACGTTCATACTTCTTAAATTACAATGATCAAACTTACTTATATCCATTTTTAGATTATCACGTCTATTTTTCTGAAAAGCAATTATAACATGGTGTGGAGTTTTGACTTTTGTAGAGTTTTTACGGGCCAGTTGTGCCTTGTAGTTTCCAGTAACTTTGGATATTCATCTAATTCTCAACTTCGGAAAGTTATTAGTTTATCACTATTTTTGTCAATAATTTTAGTAAGAGTTAATTCTTGCGGAACGGCTACAGTAAGATGAGGAACTCCCCAACACAAATTTGTAATTTTAATTTTGAGTTTTTCAACTTCAATACCGGATAATAATGCATTCGTATCATCATTACTTCTTATAAGAATAAGTTCTTGTTGTGGATTAAAAATAACCTTATAATAATCTTTAAAAAAACCTGAACACATCTTTAATGGTATACATAATGCAACACTACCTTTATCATCGGTCATAAGGGGAGTCATTTGCAATTGCACATAAATTTTACTTTTGCAAGGTAAAGGATATTTTCCTGTTGGTTATAGAGCAATTCGGATATTTGGTCCCAGTTTTGTAGGATTAAAAAGACCAAAAGAAAGAATTTCCCAGCTTAATATTGATTCGTTAACCAAGATATTTTCTTTTACATTTAAATAATCCATTTTATTTAAGTTTAAAACCCAAACTTAGAAGAAATTAGAAGATGATCAACTTTGAAGGTTTGATTTCCTACTAGAGGAAATTGGTTTCTTTCTGGTTTTAATAATGTTTTTATTTTTAAATTTTGTAGCAAAGTCTGTAGATTTATTATTATATAATATTACTCTTTTCCATCTACTTTTTTAAGATTTAGTCTTTTTGTTATGATTTCTTCTCTAAAATTAACCATGTTATGATTTCTTCTCTAAAATTAATCAAGTCACCTTCCTGATCTATTTTTTTAATAGCTATTTTATCAATTACTTTAACAGTCACTGGGAAATACATAACGTTTTAAGGTGATTTTATTAGTTTGGACCCTGGAACAACGCTCGGGAAAAATTGGTGTGTTATATCAACAGGTTTTTCATTTAAAAATGAACCCTCTGCAATGCTGAACATTTAAGATGTGTATGTAAAGTATTATTATTTGTATAAAGACCAAAACTATTTTGTTCCTCATCCAAATGTTCTTTAAAAAAATCGTTATGTCTTCTAATTCATAGCCACCTAAAAGTATGACAATTTCTCAATTTTCATCATGAATTAATACATTATTTCCAACAACAACATTGGGAATTGTATTAAATGTTTTGAAATTTACAAGGCCGATAACATATTTAACAGTTTCATCTAAATATATTGGAAGATGTAGCCCTGATGTTCAAAATAGCAGATTTGCTACTAAGAACGAAACTTTATGATATTTTATTTCAAAAATGTATTTAAAAATGAACTAAAATTACATATGGCGATAAAGAAACTTTAGACACAATTGACCGCAATTTATTTTGTTAAAGTTTTGATAATTGTTATAATTGTAATTAACAATATTCTTATTTTTGTCACTGTAAAAATATTTAATTAATTCAGAAGGGTGTCACAAATTACCATAACTATCGAAATATATTATATTTTCACCTTTTTTTACATATGCTATCCACCAACAACAATCATTATCTAGATTGAGGTCGGCCCTTTCAATTATCTTTATCTTTTTTGGTAACTTATCCCTCATAAAAATATTCTGAAAGTTGGGAATTTGTAAATATTTAACGTATTTAAGTAAATCGTAATTTGTAAGTGCTCTTTGAGGTATATGTTTTAAGACTTGTTTGAAAAAGGTTTCAAGTATAATCCACATCCAGTTTCATAGGGTTTTAAATAAAGTTCGCTTCCCTTTTTTCCTATTGCTATATACTCCATCATTTGATTGTACCTTTTAGATTCTTCTAATTTCGCTTTGGCTGTTTTAGCAACATTTACTGCTTGAGCAATACCTGCAGCCCCTCCTCTAAAAGCACCAAGAACAGACAAACCAGCAAATAAAGGTATAAGTAGAAGAAATCCACAAGTCTTTGGAATTAGAATCACTCTTTCTTCTTGAGAGGTAACACCTTACCTGTTTTTCTAATAGCTCATAAGACAGTTTAATTACTTTCATTTAGGTCTCTAAACTGTTTCTCTTTGAATCCTTGTCTTACTCTTGAAATTACCTGAGATAAGGATAGCCCTCGTCCTTTACGAAGTTTTCGCTTGAACTTTCTTCTCGATCGAAGCCCCATGCCCGATTTTCTTATAATTTTCATGCCACCAGTAATAATTCGTAGTGCAGCTGTTTTTTCCCCAAAACTAGAATCTTTAGCTTTGAAGCTTGATAAAGCTTTGTCAGTTAATACTTTATCAACTAAATGTCTTCTTTTTATAAATTTATACCTTTATCACCCCTTAAAAATTTCTTTTCTAATTTTGTTCCAGGTTCACAAAAATTATAATCAGGAATATGCAATTCGAAAGGTAATTTATTTATTAATATTTTTACTAGACCACTTTTTTCTTTTTGCTATTTGTTGTAAATGATTCGTTTGTTATATGACGGAAACATTATATACAGTTGTAATCCTAGTGATAACTAACCAGTTATACTACAATATCGAATATTAATAGTCTGTCTTATATATAAAATGAGAGTTGAGAAGTAACTATATTTCATAAAAAGTAAAGATCATTAAAGTTCAGTGAACGGTTTTAAAAACATGGAAAGCTGTTTGAGAGAAATAGTAAAAGGGGGTTAATTATTAACTCATCGGGCTGTGGCAAAACCAATGTTATTATTAGTTTGATTGAAAATAAGAATGGTTTACGATTTGAAAATTTGTATATTTATTCAAAATTGTTATATCAACCCAAGTACAAATATTTGAGAACCTGAATACTATCTGAAAATGAAGGAACTACTGTGTCATCAAAAGAAGTTAAACCAAACTCTATAATAATATTTGATGATATAGTGTGTTGTAATCAGAATATACTACTTTTGTTTTGAAAGCCATCCTGATTGTTTTTATTTGTGTCAAACATATTCTTCTATTCCAAAAAAATTAATTCGAGATAATGCGAATTTGATCGTTATATTTCAACAAGATCGAACAAACTTAAAACATATATATTTTTCCGGATGGTCGATTTTTGAACATACACTGTATTATTGAACATACTCTATTATTTCAAAATCTCTTTATTGTCACAACTTTGACAACTTGTCAAAATAATTCAAGTTGCATCAACGGGATCACAAACTATACTGTCCACGAAAGCCGACCTGGATCATTTATATATCCTTTTGGTCGATATCGGAAGATTCCCTGATTTTCTAGAAGGATTTCCATACTACATGGTGTAATAAAAATAAGAAAAAGGAATAATCCTGCGATTTCTAGACCTTCTATCATAGGCGTTCCATGTTAAAAATAAGGAAATAAAGTTTTCTAAAAAGTTCGTTACATTGCCCCCCTTTCAAGGTTTGATCGTCCCGATCAACCTTCTTGATCCTGATAATGGGCCAATATGTCAAGATCCACAACTTTGATCTTCGCATGAGGGCGTTTCCGAATTCAATACATCACATCGTAGTGGGGTCACTATATTGTACGGAACTTTCCATGACTTCTGAAGCTTTGGTTATCGCCTTTTCGTTCATTTGCAGTTGTACAATGACACCTTTTTCATCAACCATGATTCCACTAGTATTGGCTTTAAGGTCATAAAAGGGCTTTATTCCGTCGCTTTTTATTTACAGTAGTTTCTGTAACTTTCCGAGAATGACCTTCTTCCCCCTTTCGCGGTCACAGTCTCTCTCGATGTGCCCTCTCAAGGATAACCTGTAGAACGTTCTTCTTCCGTAACCCTTTTCGCGATCCCCTTGGTCTCGTTCCTCATGTTTGCCACGAGTACTTCTTTTACCTCTTCCATAATGGTTCTTTCTTCTATCGCCTCTACCAGCAATAATTTCCGGACAATCTCTGTAAAAGTGACCGTTGTATCCGCAACAACGGTCTGGCTTAAGTCACTTTAATACTACAACTGCATACTTCAACTCCATCGCAAACCTTGACGGCAACTGCAGCATTTTTTAAATCTTTATAAAAAGCAAATCCAAAACAAGGAATAATATTACTTAACCAGACTTCTTTAAATTCACCATCAGGAGCAAAGACTCTACAAGTTGTTTCTTCGAACATCATCAAATATATTAGCGATATGAAGCAGATAGCCATCAGGGCCTCTGTCAGGACCAGTATTGCTAGTACAGTGTCTTGCCCCTCTTAGACACACTTCCAACAACGAATTCTATTTCTGCTACGAAAGGTTGTATTTTTGGTGTCTTGTGTTTTCCCTTCGTTCAAAAATTCTTGCAACTCTCTCATTAGCCTCATGAAAATTTTCTCGTTGGTCTTGCGATAATTCCGGGAAACATTGACTCTTCTTATGATTCGTTTTTGGTTCTTTGATCTCTCTTTGGCTGTTTCAAACTGAAAGGCATAAGCAAAAGCCTCAAAAATTTCCTTGAGTCGGGCCACTCTTAGCGTTTGACTTGTTTCTGGGTCGCGTAAATCTTCGTTAAAACAATTTACTGCTACCTTTTGCTTTATTTCTTCCGGATATGTTGGGTAAGGCAAATTTATTAGCCTCATTATATCTTCTTGCAAACTCTTGTTGAATTTTTGTCTTCTTCTATAGAGTTGGGCCTTATAAACTTCTTGGAGGTGGACTTCACCATAACTCATCTCCAGCAATGTAACAATAATCTCGTAATCATTCTGTTTTTCTTCGGGAATGTTAAGTAGAACCTACATAGCTTCACCTCGTAGTACTAGAACAAGAGCACGTGCCTTCTCCTGTGAGCTCCAATTATTGCCGGTGGCGGAGGCTTCGAACTGACGGACATAAGTAAGTCAAGGTACCTTGCCATCGAAGGTAGGTCGCTTCATCACACTAGTTGCAGGAACACCACCTACCTTTAATATAACTGTACATGCTACCTTCTCGATTTGCAAATGTAATCACACCTATTTCTGGATTCCTGTCACCTCATATTGTACTTCGCCAAGTACATCTTCTCCAATTTGCAAAGGTAAATGTTGCATCTGGTTCTGGATTCCCGTCACTTCGCCATGTGCGTCTTCTCTAATTTAGCTAATCTTCTGTTGCATTTCTTGTTCTATGTGCTTCGTGTCTTCTTGATTTTTTTAAGTTCCTGTCTCATGTACTCCAGGCTTGTTTTTAGTTCTTATTTGTATCATCTTAGATTGTCTTTAATTCTTGTTTCATATCGTCTTGCCTTATCTTTAGTTCTTGTTTCATATCATCTTGGCTTGTCTTTAGTGTCATTAATTCTTGTTTCATATCATCTATATTTTTCGTCATACCTTCTTCGCTTGTCTCTAATTCTTGTTTCATATCATCTTGGCATATCTTTAAATCTTGTTTCATATCATCTTGGCTTATCTTTATGTCCTGTATCATCATCGATATCTGATTTAAACTAGTTTGAAGTTGTTCTTCCATTTTTGCTTTTTGTTTCCTAGATTCCACTTGCATACAATTTCAATTTACTTTTTTTCTAATTTTCTAACCTGAACTATGCTCTTCTGGACTCTATTATTTCAAAATCTTTTTATTGTCACAACTTTGACAATTTGTCAAAATAATTCAAGTTGTATCAACGGGCTCTCGAACTTTACTGTTCACGAAAGCCGATCTAGACTCTTTATATACCCTTTTGGTCGATACCGGAAGATTCTCTAATTTTGTAGACGAATTTCCGTACTACATGGTGTAATAAAAATAAGAAAAATAAATAATCCGGCAATTTCTAGACCTTCTACTATAGGCGTTCCTTTATAAAAATAAGGAAATAGAGTCTTCTAAAACCTTCCAGACCTTCTTTCGTCGACGTCTCATGAGGAAACTAACAAAAGGTTAAATTAAATAAAAAAATTATAAACTCGTAGAGAATAAACCTAAAACCGTACAAACTACAAACACAAACTAATACTATGAAATGTATAACGCTATAAAGTTCGTTACAATATGATGATCATGTTAATGTTGGTATATCATTTAACCGATTTAATGAGTTGTATTTATTGTATTGGAAAGATAATTTTGATTTTTGGTAATAGACAAAGATTCTAATGTGAAATCTGGGCAATATCAAAAAGGATTTTATTTACATATTTACTTATAAAAATAAAAGTTTTGTGATAAATTATATGAACGTTTAGCAAGAGAACTCGTTAAATCAAGAAGAGCTGTTAAACGGAAATAACAAAGTTTTAAAAATGCAGAATTTGAGGCACAAAACAAATTGTTGTAAACATATAAACTGATAACTCAGCCCTTAAAGAATTAATTTCAAAGATTGGTAAACTTTAACCTGTTGAAATAAAAGAAGAGCTACAAACACTAATTAATTACCTCGTCAATATATTGATGGCGGTGTAAAAGATCTTGAACATAAGTTTGATCACCAACATCGAATAGTTCATGATTTGAAAACCGAGAAATTCTTTTTGGGTTTAACCGAAAAACCTGTCGAAATTATTGGTAAAACATCAAAATTAAAGGAATATCCTCCACAGGTACACCAGGTTTATATGAATTATTATTTAAAAAAGAATCAATAGATTATAAAAAACAAGATTTGGAAAACTATATGGATATTTTAAAGAACATCAATGCATACCGTAGAAATAATGATCTAAATGAACACATTGTCACAATAATATATTTCCATAACAGGGCCTTATTTACAAAACAAAAGAATTAAAAAAACTAAAACCCTAAATCTCAAATCGTAGTCGAAGGATTTTTTGCAGGACGCAAAGCTTCACGCAGAGAGAGTCGAATGTCTTAAAAAAACAGATTTGGTATAACTGTAAAAGTTAATAAACCTAATACAGATTACTTATATTGGGATAATGTAAACGAACTTGTTTACAGACTTCGACTATTGATGGCATTCATGCTGGCAGGACACACTGGTCATAACAATGAAATTATTTCTATTATTGAAGAATTACTAGAAGCAAATATTATTAAATAAAAGAACACCATAGATACTTTTACACATTTTTAAAATGACCATCAATAAATTTGGCCATAATATTTCAAAAAGATCTACTCCTAACACATTATTATCATTAGAAAATAAAATATTATCAAACGTTGAAGACAATATATTAAAAAATTTTAAAGTCGATGTAAAATATTTTAAAAACAAATTTATTCAAAATTTAAATCCTGGTTTGAAAAATGATGTTAATAAAATTTAAATAAGAGAATAAACGAATTTGGTAACAAAATTTAAAAAAAAAAAAAAAGTTATTTGAGGATAAAGTTATTCCTGAATATAATAATAAGATAATTAATATTGAAAAAACTGTTGATGGAAATAATGAGCATGTAGAAAAATTTTCCCAAAAAGTTTCTAAATCTTAAAATGGCTTTCAGCTAATGAAATTAAAATATGATAATTTGATGATATTTAAAATGAAATAAAAACGAATTAACAACAATTAAATCACTAATTAAGGACACTTCGGCAACTGACAATGTCAAAAATAGTATTTCCAAGGATGTTGTATCAAAGTTTCAGAATTTTACAAATATGATTAATAATGGGGTGTCAGATGCAGTAAGGAATTTTTAAAAAATACATGATGTTATGGATAAAAATACACAAAATCTTGAAAAATCCATGAACACACATTTCCTAATTCACTAAAAAGATAGTAACTTTTTCAAAACTAAAATGAAAAAATTGAAATGAAATTCAAATATTAGGTAACAAAAAATAATGAAAAAATTGAAGACATATTAATGCAATTAAGCATGATCAAAATAAAATCTGAAACAACTTTTGATGAAGCAATTTTATAAAAATAATAAATGAGATACTAGAAAAAGAATTAAGATCCTTATTAGAAGTATTACAAGTTATGACTGAAGCTTCTAAAAAGGATTTGTTAATTGAAATTGATAAAAATAGTTCAAAAATCGAGCAAACTTCACTACAATTAAATGATCTTGAAACGTCCTAGAACGATATAATATACAAAGATGAAAATACAACGTCAGATTTAAAAAATATAGAAGAAAAAATAGTAAAAACAACATTAGATATAAAAAATGTAGAAGATAAATTAGCAAAAGAAATAAAACCATTAAATGAATTAGTTCAAAGACCTGCTGAAGATTTTAGAAAAGAATTTAATGACATAATGAATTATGCCAGGGAAGAATTTAATCTAACGTTAAGGGGATTCAAAAAAGATTATATTAAATCAAATATTCTTTTGGAATCTAAATTTAATATAAAAACTTCTGATCTTGCGAACAACGTCAACCAAATAAATTCATCAATAAAAAAATTAGAAATGAAAATAAAAAATCATATGAAGCAATGGAAAATAAAATTAAAGAACTTACTAAAAAAAACTGAGTTCCTCAATTATAAAACTTTTTTTAATATTTTACATACGAGTTGTGATAGAAGGTTTTTTTTATAAAAGGTTTAAAAGGGATTAAGTTATTAATAAGCCTTATTTTCAAGAGCAAGGTGTAAAGTACTAAGTAAGATGTTGTAAATGAATCACATATACCAGCAAGAAGGCGATAAAGATAGAGACGAACAATTTTAAAATGACTTAATGACATATTTCAAGCTGATTTGATAGAATTACAACAATATGCAAAATTTAATAGAGGTTGAAGATCTATTTTAATCGTAATATATGTTAAAGGATAACGTAGTAAAACTCGATTTTTACTTAAAATTCCACTTTAATTGAAACATGAATAAAAAGATATTCAGCATGTTTCGCTACACGGTAGCTTTATCAAGAATGAATACAATTTCTTAGGTCTGGGTAGGGTAAATCAGTGCTGAATTTTCCAATAATAAACAGGTAATTTAAATAAGTCGTTAAAATAGGTTCAATAAAGCAGAGTTCTTTAGGTCTAATTGACAGTTTAATAAAGAATCGGTATTTTTAAATTTATTTATTTCTAGGGATTCCAACAAATTTAATTTAGTACCTTCATTTTCTGTATGTAAAATTTGGATATTTTGATAAAAATTATGATTAGATTCTCTTAAGTGATTTGAATAATGAGAATCTGTTTTTTCTTTAATAAAACTACTAAATTTTTCTTTTATTCTTGTTGAAAAACTTCTGCATCACTGTCCTATATAAAACTTTGGGCAATCTTTACATTTTATTTTATATTCACCAGATTTATTCACTTTTTTGTTTTTGTTTTGTTGTTTTTTATAATATTACCAGTTGAATTCTTGGTTTTAAAAGCCACACTAATATTGAATTTTTTAGAAATTTTGCGATGCAATTACTTGCTTGACCAAAATATATAATAGTATAATTTTTTTTTATTATTTTTCATTACGGAAAATACCAGATTTGACGCTTTCGTGAATAATTTTTTATTCAGAACTTTGTTTATTATTTGTGGGGTTTATCCATTATTAACAGCAATTTGTTTAATAATGTTTAGTTCTTTTTCAAAATTTACTTGGTTTAAAGGAACAGTAATAAGTCTATGTAGCATACTATAGAACGTTGACATTTTATGTTGTATTGGGTGACAGGAAGAATTGTGTATGGTTGTGTCTGTATGCTTGTTTGCTTATGAGATCTTCTAAATAATCCATGAATATTTCGGTTAGTAAGGGACTAAGAGGATTACCCATTATCAAGCCTTCCTCATTAGAGTATATAGTTCTATTAAATTCAAAGTAATTTTGTTTCAAACATGTTTTTAATGATTTTAATATTTCTTGTTTCTTAATTATGTTAATATTTTTTAAAGAGAGAAGTTTTTCAACTAACAAAATTGTCTCTTGGATAGGGATACTAGGAAATAAATTACTGACATCAAATGAAATTAATCTAGCTTTATTAGGAAGGTTTATGTTTTTTATTTTGTTAATTAGTTCTGACGAATTTTTTATTTGAAATTTTGTGTTGTGAAAGGTTGTGTATTTGTTTAGAATTTCAATTAGTTCTTTGGATAATTTATAAGAAGGTGCTGAGAAAAACGATACTACTGCTCTGATAGGATAACCATTTGTATGTAGTTTAATTAAAAAGTAAAGTTTTAGGGGCTGTGGGTTCATCAAAGTTAGTCCATTGAAAGCACTATCATTAAACAAACTCGTACAATTATGTATTACAGATTTGATGTATTTTTGAAATATATGTATAGGGCCTTTATTTAATATTTTATATTTAGTTGGATTTAAGAAATTTCTTGTTTTCTGAATATAATCATTTTGAGAAATAGCTACCACTGTATTACCTTTATCCGCTTTAGTAAAAATAATATTTTCTTAAATGAACTTGTTCTTCACTACTTTTAATATTTGTTTATCTTTGGGAAAGCGAGAAGTTTTTAGAATTTCTTTTTTAATAATTTTTAAGGATTCGTATTTTATATTTTTTGGGGAGGGAGAAATACGGTTGGTAGCTAATTCTGTTTCTACTCCTAATATTTCTAAATTTTTTGGCTACATATTATTTGGGCTATTGTTATGTTTAAAACTTTTTTCTAATACCTTTATTTCTTTGTCACAAAATTCTGTAGAACTTGGATTAATGAATTTATCAAAAAACTTGTGGTCTGAAAATTTGTTTGTTCTAGATTTTTTCATGTAAGGTTGTGAACACTGGAAAAGATGATTGATTTTCTTTTTTATTATTTAGAAGATCTCATAAGCAAACACACTACTTTTGAGAAATTTATTGACTGGCATAGATATGTCGATCATATCTTAACTTGCTTTATTGGTACAGATAGACAACTGACATAGTTTCTCAACTTTATAAATAATATTCACCCTAACATCACATTTACAATAGAAAAAGAAATAGATAATAAAATAGACTTTCTAGATTTAACAATATCACGGGAAAATAACATACATATCTTCTCAATCTTTCATAAACCCACGCGTACAGACACAACCACACACAATTTTTCTTGTCACCCAATACAACATAAATTATCAACGTTCCATAGTATGCTACATAGACTTATTACTGTTCCTTTAAACCAAGAAAATTTTGAAAAAGAACTAAACATTATTAAACAAATTGCTATCAACATTGGATGCACGTCACAAAAAATAAACAAAATTCTGAATAAAAAATTATACATGAAAGCATTAAATCTGATATTTCCCGTAATGAAAAATAAAACAAAAAAAAATTTATATCATTACATATTTTGGCCAAGCAAGTAATTTCATCGCAAAATTTCCAGAAAAATTCAATATTAGTGTGGCTTTTAAAACCAATAATTCAACTGGTAATATTATAAAAAACAACAAAACAAAAACAAAAAAGAAAATAAATCTGATGTATATAAAACAAAATGTAAAGATTGCCCAAAGTTTTATATAGGACAGTCAGGCAGAAGTTTTTCAACAAGAATAAAGGAACACTTTAGTAGTTTTATTAAAGAAAAAACAGATTCTCATTTTTCAAATCACTTCAGAGAATCTAATCATAATTTTGATCAAAATTTCCAAATTTTGCCTGCAGAAAATAAAGGCCTTTAATTTTAATTTGTTGGAATTCCTAGAAATAAATATTTAAAAATACCGATTCTTTATTAAATTGTCAACTGGACCTAAACAACTCTCTTTTATTGAACCTATTTTAACAACCTGTTTAAAGTATCTGTTTATTATTGGAAAATCCAAAATTGGTTTACCCTACCTAGACCTAAGAAATTGTATTCATTCTTGATAAAGCTCCCATTTAGCAAAACATGTTGAATATCTTTTTATACAAGTTTCAATTAAAGTAGAATTTTAAATAAAAATCGAGTTTTACTACGTTATTTTTATGATATGGAGTTCCACCAAGTATCGCCAAACTCAATACAATAGGTAATACATGTGTTTTCTAAGTTTCTTTGGGCAGAACCTGTCTAGTCAAAAACAGGTAAAGATGTGACAGCTGCAATGAAAAAAATTTTATTAGCTATAAAAACTCCCACCAAAAACTTGAATACTGATTAGGGTAAAGAATTCTTTAATAGAGATTTTCAGAAACTCATGGACCAGTTTAAAATTAATCACTACAGCACATTTTCTAATATGAAAGCTAGTGTTGTAGAGAGAGTAAATAGAACTTTAAAAAACAAAATGTGGAAAAGGTTTAGTTTACTAGGTAATTATAAATGAATCAATTTTCTTGATGAAATAATTAAAGAATACAATAATACAAAACATTCGATAATCGGGAAAAGTCGAATGATGTTAACAAAAGATTGAATTGGAAATTTTGAAATCAGCTGCATTGTTAACGGAAATACTGAATGCTTTGGAACATCTACAAGTTTCTTTGTGAGATCCACATTTGAGTCAATTGCTAGGAATCCATACATATAAAAGACACCGACCATGATAGTTAAACAGAAACAAGCTCCAGTAGTGATGATAAAGCTACACCTAGGAAGAAGAATACGTCTGTAGCCTATAGCAAATATTTGAAAATTGACATATGGAATTTGAAATTTTCTGGCGATTCAAAAGATCTATCAGTGCATAATTTCCTGGAATATGTTACAGAGCTACGTGTTGCCAGAGGAGTCTTTGAAAAGGATTTATTTAACACCGCCATTGACCTATTTGAAGGTAAAGCTCTTAATTGGTATAGAGCTAATCGTTATCGCTTCAGTGATTGGTACTCTTGTCTACGCTGTTGTGAAAACATTTCGAACCTCCAGACTACCGACCTAGGTTATACAAAGAAATAACGGAACGTACTCAAGATCCTACTAAAAACATAGTGGAATACCTTGCCTCAATGAATGCCTTGTTTCGCAGATATGCGAATGCCAAGTAACGTTCAGTTGGACATTGTATCTAGCAACCTGTCACACTTTTACCTAACACAGTTACCTGTTGTAAATTCGTCAGAACTGGAAGACGAATGTTTCAAATTAGAAGCTAAGAAATATCGAGCTGCACATTATATATCTCCTGCTAGAAGAAGAAAACAAATGGATGAACCTGAGTTTTCTTTCGTAGACCACGATACTTCATCAGTTTCATCTTCACAATCATCTCATCGTGTAGATGCTATTGGCCAACGAAGAGATTTTGTGCCTAAATTAACCTGTTGGAACTGCAAGGAAGAAGGACACTTGAACCGAGACTGCCCAAAACCTAAAAAGTTGCACTGCTACCGTTGTGGTACGTCAGAAACGGCTCGAGAGGGAGTCATTAGGTTGGAAGACTTCTCTCACTCTTCAATGCCGACCAATCAGACTTTGCGCGACTACATTATTTCTCACGCTGCGGGTGACCAACGACCGTACTTAGAAATTAAAATTTTGGAACTTCAAGTTTTAGGACTTTTGGATTCAGGAGCTTCAAGAACTATTGTTGAATTGCCTGGTTATGAACTTTTAAAGAGCCTTGGCTACCGGCTTATCAATGAAAAGTCGAAATGTACTGTGGCTAATAGACAACGATGCATCAGAATAAGTTATATACAAGTGCCTATGACTTTAATGGGAAAAACACGCCTGATGGACACCTTAGTTTTGCCTGACATGTCCCACACATTTATTTTGGGCATAGACTGTTGGAAAGCACGAATAAAGGAATCTACTTACCAACATCGTTCAAGAGAAAATAGCTCTTATGGGAACCGGACTTGGTTATTGCAAAGTTGCAGAACATGCTATTGAAATGGAACCCGGTGTAAAACCTGTGAAACAAAGATACTACCCAGTTTCTCCGTTTAAGCAGAAGCTTATCGACGAACAACTCGAGAAAATGTTAACTCTGGGAGTTATTGAAAAATCTAAAAGCCCGTGGTCTAGTCCTGTGTGCTCGGCTAAGAAAAAGGATGGTTCCTACCGATTCTGTATAGACTTCCGCGTCGTAAACTCAAAAAGTATTAAATATGTCTATCCTATCCCCTATATGTCGGCCATTTTAGACATATTAAGAAACGCCCATTATTTGAGTTCTATTGACATAAAATCAGCCTTCTGGCAAGTCCCTCTAAGGGTAACCTCAAAGGAATACAGCTTTTACCGTACCTGGCCGTGGATTGTTTCAGTTTCGTCGAATGTCGTTTAGACTCACCAATGCCCCTGTTACTTGGCAACGAATCGTAGATAATGTCCTTGGAGCTGACTTGGAAGAAAAAGTGATGGCTTATCTGGATGACATCATCATTATTAGCAGAAATTTCGAAGAACGTCTAAGACTGACCGTCGTAGATCGATTATGTGAAGTCGGTCTAGTAGTGTCAATGGAAAAATGTCATTTTTGCAGACCAAAGCTACGCTATTTGGGCTACGTTGTGGATAAATATGGTCTTAAGCCAGACTTGGAAAAGATTGAGGCTATATTAAATATATCCCCGCCAACATCTCAGAAGTAAGAAGATTTCTTGGAACAGCTTCATGGTATCGCCATTTTGTTCCAAATTTCTCTAGCATTGTTGCGCCTATCACCAACATGACTAAGAAGAATACAAAATAAGAATGGACAACCGAATGTCAAACCGCCTTTATTACTTTGAACGAACTCTTGGTTACTGCTCCGATACTTACTTGCCCGGACTTTAAGCGAACCTTTATTTTACAAACCGACGTTTCTTCATTTGGATTGGGTGCTGTTCTATCTCAACAGTTTGAATACGGAGAAAAAGTCATAGCATACTTATCACGTTCCCTAACGAAACAAGAACAAAAACTCATCGTTACAGAGAAAGAAAGCTTAGCTGTGATTTGGAGCGTGGAAAAGCTACGTCATTATTTGGAGGGTATTCATTTCAAAGTGATAAATGACCATCATTCACTGTTATGGCTACATGAACTTAAAGACCCTCAAGGTCGTTTGGCCCGTTGGGCTCTTCGGTTACAACCGTATGATTATAAATTGATCCACCGTAAACGCAAGGAATACGCGGTACCCGATTTTCTATCAAGATCAGTACCCGTTATGATAGATACCGTCAACTCTTGTTCCCAAAATTTTTCTGACACCACTGACAAGTGGTATCTTAATATGAAGAAAAGGCTTAATCAGCATTCTTGGAACTTTTCTGCGTGAAGAATAGAGAACAACATGCTTTATAAACATATAGATATAAAAACTTTTAATTTCTCGGCAACTTCAGGTTTTTGGAAAATCGTCGTTCCTAAAGAGAAACGAAAAAAAGTCCTCAATCGCTGTCATAATTTCTCAACCGCTGGACATGTGGGCACTTTCAAGACTTATTGGAAAGTCCACGAATTGTACTACTGGCCAAAGATGAAGTCCGATATAAACAGCTATGTCAAAGCTTGCCGAGTATGTGGTCAGAATAAAGCTGAACAGAAAGTTTCACCATGTTTAATGGGCGATCGACCTGAAATTCGTGAACCTTAGCAGTGCATCAGCCTAGATTATATTAGACCACTTCCTTGATCTAAACAAGGGCACACACACGTCTTAGTAGGCACTGACTATTTTAGCAAGTATGTTGTGTTATTTCCAACTCGTACAGCTTCTGCTAAATAACTGGTTAAATCAATAGAAAAAGGAATATTTCTTACACATGGTGCTTTCCAGACTCTCATTTGTGACAATGGTGTTCAAATGAAGTGAATTGAATTCAAGACTTCATGCGACACATACAAGACAAAAATATTTTATACCGCCGACTGTTATCCTCGTGCTGATCTTACCGAGAGAGTTAATAGAGTAGTTAAAACTATGCTTCGATCCTATGTTAATTAAGAGAATCATCGGACCTGGGATGAAAACTTTGCGGCCATCGGTTGTGCCATAAGAACTTCTCGTCAGGAAACAATTGAATATACTCGTTTCGTTAATTTTGGAAGGGAACACAGATTATACGGAGAGGACTTTTCCGCCAGAATTGCTGCAAATACTATTCCAGATCAGAACAACTTCATTAAAGAACGTCAGAGGATTTTTATCGCTATATACGAAATAATTAAAAATCGGATTAATGCCTCTCGTTTACGCGGCCAGCGGCGTTACAACTTAAGACGTCGCCCTGTTCAGTATTCAGCTGGACAAAGCGTTTGGCGAAAGAATTAAAGCCTATCCGATACTGCCGAATACTATAGTGCCAAGTTAGCACCAGAATTTGTGGAACCTTTCATTATTAAAAGAAAAACTGGCTCCTGAACTTACGAGCTTGAAGATGAATAAGGTGTTAGCAAGAGCATATGACATGTTCAAGACTTAAAGCCCTTTAATCCATCTGACACGAATAGAGATCGCGACGACTAATACTTTATCTTATAAACTTTTGTTTTATTTTGATAATATTAAATAATAGTATTTTCTTTTGTATTGTTGATTTTTTTTTTCTATTCTGCCCTGCAGAGGTGGGCGATCGGTGGTGCTTGTGTATTTGCTTTGGTGCGAATCTTGGTAAATGTACCAGCATCGTCGGTAAAAGAATTATCCTGCACGGAGCTCTCGTGATGGTAAAAGTTCATCGCTGTGGTGAAACTAGCCTTCAGCTGTTTTACTTCTGTTGCAATCACCGCATCTTTATAACAGCGGACAATCTCTACTTTATGTTAATACCTTTTTTTGGTTATCTTAACTTCCTTGACTTTCGTTATCTTAACTTCGTTATCTTTCGTTTTCTTTTGATTTAATTTATCCTTCGTTGTCTTAACTTTTGATTTTGGATTCATTACCTTTTATTATCTTGACTTTTGCTTTTAATTTTGATTTATTTCTTTATTCTTCGGTGTCATGTACATCTTCGGTCTGGTGCGAAACGGGACGAATGTGGGTGTGCCAGGCGAGGATATCTATTATTTTTTTATCATTTTATTATTCTAACTATAATAAACATAATTTAGTTTTCTAATTCCGTGCTAGCTTCTTGGGTGCATTTGTCTTGGCGCGAAATGGGGTGAATGTGCTTATGCCGCTGGTATATTTAGTCCTACATGTTGCGGTGATATTCTTTTTTTTTTCTTGTGTTTGTATCTTTCATTTTCTATGTTTACCTTTTCTTTTGAGATTGATTGTCTTTGCTTTTGATCAGTAAGGTTGCGACTTCCCTATTTTGACGTTATTTTGATTATAACGACCTGGATTTGACTTTTGGTGAGTTACCTTGTTATTTACTTATTAGTTGTCCTTTTGATTTTGATTGCTTATTAGTTGTCTTTATTTTGATTATGTTTTGGTGATTTACTTTGTTATTTGATTATTAGTTATCTTTACCTTCGTATTTAGTACTGATCTTGACATTATCTTATCTTTTGTCTTTGTAGTCATTACCATACGTTACCTGATCTTGGCTTCATCTTATGATGACTTTTTCTTATTGTAACCTTGTATTGGAATACAAGAATATATTAATATTTTTTTTGTGATTTATTACGTAAGGTGGTTCAGTTTAGCTGACATTTAATTTACCTTGTCGCGGTTGCTCAACTTTGTTAGTAAAAGATATAATTAACATCTTTTCTTTCCTTGGATCATACAAGATAGCTTATCCATTTTCATTGATATTTAATTCTACTCTCATTTTTCTGGTTCACATTCATATTTTTCAGATGTTTTTGATTATCGGTTCTCCCGTAGTATATATTTTTAGGAACTTATCTTCGGTTATCTTTCACGGAAAGATTCCCTCCTTCCGAAGGAGAGGGGGAGTTGTTACAGTTCAAAATTCTGTTTAGGTTCATTATGACTAGTTTTGTTAATTTTACCTTGTTTATGCAAATACTCACGGTATGGACAATCACAGTAACATTTTCATTTAAAGTTTCTTATTAATCCCTTGTACAAAAATAATCCATTTATTGTACTTTCAGCATTACCATATTTTGAACCCTGTTAGCTCCATTTCCAGGTTGATTTCGTTTACTGCTTTGATTTGTATCCTACTTTCTTACACTATAAATACAGTTTTAATGACATTTATATCCTATTTAATCGTACCTGGCTGTTTTCCTTACAGAAGTCTATTTACCGTATCTTCCTTTTTTCCTAGATTTCAGTTTAACAACTTGCTGGGAATTATTTTAATAAATTTCGCAAATTCTATTTACATTTTTTTTATCAGGTTGTGGGGTCATTCTCTTCTTTTTGCATCGTTTGGAAATTCTACACCGCCTCAAGAGTATTCTCTTGGGTCATAGTGATGCTGTGCGCAGATTCTGCTCTGTATGTTCCGTACTTGCGGAAGGAAATTTGGGCACGTAGCTTATGCTTTGCTTGAAATGGCCTAAAATATAGAAGTTTGTTTTATCGACTAGGGTTTCTTGCTGAATTGTACCGAAATTTAATAGTGCAATAATTCTTCTAACTTTAATCTGCAATAGGATGATGTTAATTGTGTTCTGTTCATCTAGAGCTTACACTGGTTTCAGGAGATATGCCGACAGCTTGATTTTATTTATTTTTTTCTGTTGGTTAAGAAAGTTATTTTGACGGTTTCAATCGTACTTGAATATTGTACTACATACAATTGTTGTCAGACTGGCAAATTCTATCATGGGTGATTTTTTCTGTCCTGTTTTTTTTTCTGTTTTTTTTTTCTGGAAGTGAATATTTTATTTGGGAAGAAAAAATCGTTTCCCTCGTGCATTTTGATCTTAAACAGCCGAAGTGTGGAAGCAATGTGAGTCTGAGACTTTTAATCCAATTTTTGGAATATTCGGCCAAAGTTGCACATGGTTCATTAATTTTTTATTATTCTGTTTGATTACCTTGCCTTTTGTCTTTACTGTGTTAATGAACAACCTCTTCTTGGAAGGATTTATCCATAAAAACTGTTGAGACAACTTTCGGGGATTGAGGGTCCTCTAGAACCATATCGAGGCTCTTATTTGACCAGAACTCATAAGTTTATCGGCCATCTATAAAACTTCAGGGTTCTCCTACAGGTTCTTCTTCTTCTCCTTCTTCTTCTTCCTCTTCAGTTTTTTCCTCTTTTTCTTCATTTTCTTCTTCTTGTTCCTTGGCCCCTCTTTTCCCGTGTGGATATCAACTTACTTCCCTCCATTACTAGCTGAGACCTGTAGCCACGGCAACTCAGGAACCGGGAAGAATTACATAAGGAACTCAAATAAGCCGACGGTTCATTTTCTTTTAATTTACTTGCTTATTTTTTTTTTATTTATCTTGACTACTTATCTATTTATTTAATTGCTTTTAATTGACTTACCTTTTTTATTTTCCTTAACTATTTATCTATTTATTTAATGAGGCTTACATATATTAAAGTAAACGTGATCACATATACATCAGTAATAATACTTAGAGTTACATTATATAACAGTCTATTCATTATTTATCTACACCTTCTTACTTGTCATTTTGTGCCATTGAATTTTAGCGTTGACAATAAATGTTGAGTGTTGAATGTTGATTGATGATTTTTTTTTATTTATTTTCCTTTTGTTTTTTTTAAGTGGAGACTGCAGGAAAAGTACCGTGACCACCTTAGGCAGCTTGCAGCTCAGCTGGTTTAGAGCTGCTGGCACCCTAATTCGAACCTCGTCTCCTGAGCAGCCGGTGGTTTACTCACTGCACCAAACTGCTTTTTCCTGCAGGGCCACTTTGTTTTATAGTACCTTATAATCTATTATAATCTACCCTCTGTTTTCAAACAGAGGAAGAGTATATCACAGCTTATACTCATATGAAAACAATAGATCCCAGATCTCCAAAATTTCTTATTGGTGACAGAGTACAAATAAGTAAGATTCGGGAACAATTTTCTAAAGGTTACACAACCATTTGGTCAAATAAAATTTTACAAATAAAAAAAGTCCAGCTCACTAATTCAACAACGTATTTGATTCAAGATGGAAACGGGATAGATATTCAAGGAGATTTCTATAAACAAGAACGTCAGAAAGTAAGGAATCGAAATGTATATTTGGTAGAAAAAGTGTTAAGAAAGAAAGAGAATCAAGTGTTTGTAAAATAGTTAGGATTAGATAAATCTTATAACTCTTGGATCTTCAATAAAGATGTGATATAACAATAATTGATGCAGTAATAGTAATTGATGTTTTTAATAAAAAAAAAAATATTGAATTTTTACATATTTTGGTTTCAGTTAAAAAATTACATAAACTTTTTTTAATACAATGTTCCTATAATTAGGGCTAATATAATATTCAAAATTTCTTCAGCCAGCTCAATTATTCTTCTAAAATGTCTTTAATTTATAAATTCTTCAAAAACCATTCAAGCTTTTCTGTAGGCGAACTTCCAGGTAACCATCAGATAAATTTGGTTTTTTGATCCATCACTAGATACTGTCTTCTTCATAATAGTGCTTAGACCTTAATTTTTCTTCTAGTCCTTCGGGATGATTCAAAAGCAGTTCCAACATGGAGCACGTATTTTTACTACTTGGATTTTGTTTTGGAGCAAGAATATTATATATTTTGTCAAAAGAATCACCGTCGTAGAAATTGTTATTTTTAAAAAGTTGAAATAATATTGAAAGTTTTGTCTTTGTAAAACATTTAGTCTATATTCTATAAGTGAAATTTGTTCCCATAGTCTGCAGACAGTTTTATTTCCATAGTAAATAAATTTACAGCTTTTTGCAATCTTCGCTATGAGTAATTCACCAATCTGTTCAAAATGAATAAATAAATTTTGCAAATATATCGGTTCATTGAGAACATTAGGTGAAAACATATAATTCGTTATAACTCCTTGATATTATAATAAGTTCTTCCAACCATCTTCAGTAAATATCACAGTTTGACCATTTTTAGCACAAAATACAATGCATGGTAGAAAATCACTTTCACCCAGAAACCAAATGCGGCATATTTAGAGTTAGAATTATTTAAATAATATTTTTTAGAATTTATAATTGTTTTTTTTTATTTATTTTTGATGGTGAATTTTCAAATATATTTTTGCTCTGTTTACTAAACATCTTGAGTGATGTATTTTAAAAAACTAACTGGCCACTTATCCGTTTGTTCCTAAATTTTATACCTTTTCCCTCCCCATTCAAGTGGAGGGGTAAATTTATCTTCCCTCTCCATTCAAGAGGAGGGGGTAAACTTAAATGTATTTATACTAATAAAAACTAATAAAAAACAAAATTTATAATATTTTTTTTTATTTTTATTAAATATTTTTAATGATATTTTTCATGAAATACATTAAGATTATACAGAGACAAATAAATATTGCTGCTGCAAATATAATAACAAACACAAAGAAAAGATTCTTCTTTTTTATTGTTGAAAGAAATCCAATCTGAATATTGTAATGGTTTTCTGGTAACGGAATATTTAATTTTTATGTGTGTGTTTTCATACAAGGCAGAATCAATTATATTATAGGTAAGAAAGTATGAATTTCCAAAAATATATGTCATATTCATCAGTTTGTAGCAATCAGTTTCATTTTTCAGTGCATTTAAACATATATCTGCCCTAGTTGCAATAGGAATGTAATTTACATATAACAAGTTTTCAACACGGGAAACTATTAAAGATGCAGCAGTCATTCTTGTAATATTTCTAACAATTAATAGTATTTCTACACAATATATATGGTTTATGGATTCAACTCTCCCCTCCAACTTTTAAAGCCCTAAAAAACAACTACATAATTTACCGTTCATAAAATGATGCCTTCATAAAGATGAAAAATTAGTAGGAGTAGTTAATTCTAATGGCGGTTTTTTTATATTCAGATGCATTTTCGATTCTAGAACTTAAAAAAGTTAGAGTTTCAAACATTATTTTCATATCTTTATCAAAAAAATCTGTTTCCACAATATTCTTATGACTCAGGCAAGAGTTTTCGTGGAATTTGGTATACAATAATTTTTATCATAATGGGTGGTTAAAGTCAATTTATTTAACAAATTAGTGTATATGTTATGCATATCTAACTTGAATACCTACATAGTGTAGAATATTTCGTTACCTTTCTCAACAACATCTTTATAACCTGATATTGTTAATTGTTTTTTGTACACCATTTTTGCATTTTTACCTACACTATTTTTTTATTTTATAAAATACGCTTTAGCACCAGTTTCATAAAAACTTTCAATAGTAACCTCTTTGTACTCATCTTCAAATTTACCAGCAAGTGATATTGTTATAGGCGTACATTGAATATTTGGTTCAGGAAAATTATAAGTATCAAATTTATGCAGATTTATCTTCATATCTTCATAAAAGTTTCAAGTCTGAATTTCAAGAATTAAGGAATCAGTATCCGTATATAATAAATTTACAATATTACCATATTTTACTTTTAAACACCCATAATAAAAGTTACACGTTTTCGTAATATCCAAGATACTCATCCCAACATAAAGTGACTTACTGTATTCAATACAAACCTGTTGAATTTGAAGAGCAACTAAATTTTCAGAAAAATATTAAAATCCTTTAAGGTTTTGAAATAAGTTTTTTGGCACTTAATTTATTACCCTGTCTTTCCCATTGATATATTAATTTAATATCTGCTCGCCTATCAACATTTTCCACGGTTTTACCAAAAATTGAATTATTTGCCAATTTATAACAATCTTTATCAAATTTATTTTTAGACGACTTTCGTAAATTTGTATTCAAATCTATATATTTGGATAACCATGGTGATTGTGTAAATCTAACTGCTCTGTGTATTTTAATGATTTTGAGTCCGAATTGTAGACATTGTTTCAGATATCGGTAATCAATGATAGACTTATATTTATTATTTAAGTCTGAAATCAATTTGGAGGACTTTGAATTTGGTGGTATATATTGTTCAGGACAAAATGGGAAATCATTATGACTATCATGTAAATAATTTGGATATTCAAAATTAGAATTTTTTTTTCAGGCAAGTATTGTTTCATAGCATAACCATACAAATTTGTAGCATTAAAATAAGCGATATATGTTGTAGGATTTTTAGGAAAAAAAAAATTCTAAAAATTGTTTAATTGCTTCAGATTTGCTTTTTGAACCCGTGCTAACGCGCCTCGAATACTTTTTTGAAAAAATGGAGGATATCTGGTTCCGTTAATAATTCTAATTCTACATCAGTTAATTTCACTATTGCAACCCGGTACATTGAAGGGCTAGTGACATAATTAACAGAATCTAACTTATAGGTTTTAACACATGTTGATCTATAATTTTCGAAAACATCAGCTAAAAGTAAAACATCAGATTTCAAGTAAATATCGGAATAAGCCCCTATTGTAGAAACTTAAATAGATTCCACACATCTACAGCACGATTGTAGGCTTAAGGAAAGATATTTTCATCGGTTAAGTTATTATAAAATTTATCAAGAAGTGGCAGAGATTTCTCATTTAATTTTTCGTTGGAATCTAAGAGTATGGAAATACTCCTTTTGCCTGATATATTGAAATTCATCAGCATTTGAGAAAAACTTTTTAATATCGACATATTGTGCATCTTGTAAAATTTCTGCTAGTGATTTCAAAGACTCTAGGCAAAACTGAAAAGAATCTATAAAGCATAGTCGCAAGGCAATTGGTTTTAACTTTTTTGTGAAACATTAGTGTCATTGAAAATTTTCGTACTGAAAGATATATATTCTTCTTTATTTTGGGCTATAACAATATTTCCTTTATTATAGCAAAATGGTTCAATAAATAGGTGAGAGTCGGAATTTTCCAAATTATGCAATACTATTGGTGTATATTTTGTTGATTTAAAATGTAAATTACCAATTGAATGGACAGCTTCTCGATATTTACCTGTAATGTAACAATAATCTCTACACTTTATAAGATTTCCTTTTGAAAAACTTTTTTAACATAGATAGCAAATTATAGAATTTTCATACTTAATCTGTTCTGTAAATGACAAATCTTTCAATGACACTAATCAAATAAAGTATTTAAATATTTTTTATAAATATTTTAAATATTTTTTATAAGTTTCTTTTACATAATTTTTAATATATTCAATAAATTTTAAGGCACAATCTATCCCTCTATATACTTTAAGACAAACCAATATTCTCATCTAATTATGATTTAATATAATAAGCAAATGAATATGGTATATGTTTAGCAGTTTTAATAGTATACGAGTTTATTGAGTCAGGTGTAGATTGTTGGCATTCAATGTTTTTCAAATAACATTCAAAATCGGCATAAATAACAAAAGGGGCATTATAATGTTTCTAAATATTGTGAATATATTTGAAGGAATATAATATCCAAATTTATCCATTTTCATATTAGCTCAATTCGGATAAAACTACAGTCATGTTCTAAATGCCTGTTAAGTTTTTCATACATTCTAAAATGTTAAAGGTATCCATCACATAAGTATTTTTTTTTATTTTTCTTTTTCATAATCGTTTGGATACAAAACAATTTAGTACCGGTTATTACAATCATCAAAACTTATTAAAAACAAATTAATATGTAATTTTTTCTTTTCATTATTATAATGTAAAGTACCAAAAATCTTATAAACATTTTTATTATCTCTTAAAAATTATTCAACTCAATGCCCATTTATGGACAAATTACTTTTTTTCTTCAATCTTTTCTATATCTAATAATAATGTTACTGGAAATTCAATATCTGTAAAGTCCAAAGTGTTTCTAAAGTTTGGATATGATGAAGTATTTTAAGGATTACCGATGGGCTGGTATACTGCTGAAATGGGTGTCCAGGCGAAACAACAATTGTTCTCATTCATCACATTCACTATTAATTTAAAAACTTATTCATCTTAATATAGGAGGTTGTACTTATTGATGTTGACTTCCAAATGTAGAATTCTTTGTAAAACTCACAATGTAATTGGAATTAAAAGTTAATTCCCAATAATATTTTTTAAAGATATTCAAGTCATATTAATAAATGTAGCTCTTGGAATTAAACAATAATAATTACCTGAGTCTCGTGCTGGTAATTCATCTGCTTTGGCTGCCATTATCTTGAATAAATCATCGTAGAGCTGCTGTAGATCAGTTGTATGGGTAATAATAAAGGATGGAGTATTAAATGACTTAATTCAAGTTGAGCGTAAAGTTGGAAAATAATGCCATCTAAATAATTCAGAGTTATTTCAACACATGTAAATTCTTGTTGACGATGTCAAATTAAAGTTTGTACTTTAATGCCAATTTCTTGCTGAAATTTTTTGAAGTCGACATGAAAATTGGGTGAATATATTCTATAGGAAGCAATTTATATATTTAAAGGCACTTCTAATAATGTCAGTTCCATTTCCATACTTTATGCAGCTGTTATTTTTATGAATATTTGTCATCAATTGTGCGTTCCAGGAGTCAGAGTTAACATTTACTTCACAGTCTTGACAATATTGCATTTGAGGGCTTGAAAGTAGTTCATCAACTGAAATAATTAAATTAATAAATTTTTATTTATTAACATAAGAAAAATAATAGATATATATATATATTTACAAAAAAAAACTTACGATCAATTATATAATCTTCCAGGTTAAAAATGTTTTCGATATTGATAAAATTTTCTCGGACATGGCAAACAATATGTGATTTTCGTTTAAATTCTCTTAAGCAGTGTATCTAAAGGAGGGTCATTTTAAAATGGAAAGGGTTAGAGTTATATAATTTTTAAATAAATACAATTTGGAAAAACTTTTGATGCAAAACATGGATTTAAAATAAATATATATATATATATATATATATATATATATATATATATATATATTGCCTAAATTTAAAAGAAGATCACCTTACCATTATATACAATTTTTAACATCATTCAAAGTTGAATTGGTAAAATTTTTACAAATACTATCCAAGTTGAAATAAGAGTACACCATTGATTTAAATCTAGATGCTGCACATCTTGTGTCACTCCTATTTAACCTTGGCTTAGCCTTTTATTTGCTGAAATGATCTTTGGAGCTGTTGTGACTACGATTGGTAAAGAAATATTTTGATCCTCAAAAGTTTGGGAACTAGAATTGTCACCATCCAATTTTGCTTTTTTTTTTTTTAATTTGGGAAATCAAGCAAGGTTTCAGGCGAAGAATGTTTTTTAGAAAAATTTTGTTCAAATAAGTTTACAGAATATTGTTTTGTTACATTTATTGAATTTTGTTCTAATATATAGTACGATAAGGACCGTGCCACCACCATGAACTCGAGGGAGGTCGTTGAATGGTCGTATGTTGTTTTGTTATTAAGAAAAAACAAGTAAAGAGAAGAGGAAGGAAAAAAAAGTTGTTTTTTTGAATAATATATAATTTTTTTTTTCTTTTTTTATATTATTTCAAAAAACTACTTTTTTTTCTTTATCTCATCTTGACTCGTCTTTTTCTTAAGAACAAAATAACACACGACCGTCCAACGACTTCTCACCAGTTCACTCTCTCTTTCCCTTCTTCTTCTTCTTCCGACCGGTTTTGCTACTGATAGCATGGAAAGGTGGTACTTCAGTATTATATAAGGATTTATGGCGTATTGAGTTTTAACTTAGCACTTGAGTGCCTTGAGTACCTTTATTATTCTCACCCTTCAATAATTTGTAAACTTCCTCGAGCAGCAGCTGAACCTAATGAAAATGAACACCAGTTCTGACGAAACCATCATGTGGCAGCCATCGTCAGAGATGAAATTCTTAAACGAGGAATTTGAAAATGTAGAAGAATTCCTCAAGAATAAATTGTCAGATAAATTCATCGACATGTTTCAACCGAGCCGATTATGGAGTCGACGAGGCTGATTAATTAGCCAATGACTCGATACAAAAGAAAATGCAAAAAGCCTATAAATTATGAATTAATTTACAATTTATAAATTAATTCATAATTTATACATAATGGCTATCAATGAAATCGAGTAAACATGGGTTCAGAGCCAGTCAATTACGAGATCCAGCTCGATATGGATCTAGAGCCTGTCATGTATAAGCTTCGACACTACATGGATTCCATCCAAGTTTCAACCTAGCAAGATCGTGAGCCAGTCACCCATCAGATTTAACCCAGCATGGATTCTGAGCTTGTCATACATTAGTTTCAACCAGCACGGATCCAGAATCAGTCACTCATCAGTTTCAACCGACATGGATCCTGAGCCGTTATCTATCAGTTTCAATCCAGCATGGATCCGGAACTTGTCACCCCAATTTCAAACTAACATGAATGTCGAGATAATCACATCTGAAATTCAACCCAACATAAAGCCTGCAAATATCGCACCAAGAAAATATGGTACGAAAAGTAAAATATTTATAAATTATAAATAATATATATTTGTATTCTGACTTAAGAGTAAAAAACAAAAATCATTAAAGCAAATATATTTACTTTTTCTATTTCTTATACACAATCACATCTAATAATCAAGTTTCTTCAACTTGAAAGAATATAATTTTATTTAGAAATATACAAATAAAAAAAATGGTTTCTTTTACCTTGAAGGAATTACTCTACATTGAAGAATAAATTATAAATTCTGGTAACAGGAAATCTTGTTTAATCAAACATTATTTTTCTATCTTATATTTAAAATCCTATTTAAACACGAATAATGTCTAAGTTGATATTTTAAACTTAACCTTAAAAAACTACTAGAGTGTATGAATAACTGCAAGTGAAGTATCAAATTCATTTATTTAAAATTCGATTTACGGATAGGGCGATTATACATATTGTTTAAAAAGAATTATTCTACACAGTAAAAACAAAATGATTAATTATTTGAATCTTAATAAACACATAATCCTATTAATTTAAAAGATTATTTATTTACAAAATTTCTTTATATTTATTTACAAGATTTCTTTATATTTATTTAACTTAGAAGAACTATTTAAATATGAATAATGTCTAATTTCATATTTCAAAATTAAACTTAAACTTAATATTAAAAAAAGAACACTATAGCACATGAATGAATGCCAGTGAAATAGATTAATTTATTTAAAATTTGATTTCTCGACAAGATGGTATTCTTTAATTCTAATTTGGCACATAATATACATACTTGTCAAGGGGATTTTATAAATAAATCATTTTCACAAGTGCTACATTGTAGATCTTTTTCACAGCATATAATGAGTATTTATAAAGTTTTGTTTTCCAGTTGGATAATGTAGAGAATGTACATAGTAGCATTCGCAGCATAAATTATATGCACCACCAGAAGACGATATAATAATTGAAAAACACATAGTTCTCGTGTAAGGTAATTAGGTGTCAATGCCTCACTTGCATTTATTTTCGTTACTTTTACTATACCCTCTTCCCCGCACCCGTTTGGAACACCATTTTCTTCTATCCCATCATCATCTTCATTGTCATTTTCGAAGTTATTTAGATCAATTTTTATTGGAGAATCCTGTCTTGCTTGAAACTTTTCCCTTTCCGCCTCTTGTCTTGTTCAAGTTGCGGGTATATTCGTCCATGTATTATTTTAAGAAATACTTTTATAACATGACTCATAAGATTGATGGATCTATAATCCTCACATTTTTTGGCTGTTGGTTTCTTGGGGATAGGAACGGTCTTCTTGAATTAGTTTAAGCAAGTCACCATAAACTCCATCTGGTTTTATGATCTTTTCTTTTTTGAGATTTCTGCTAATCATATCTCTATTTATATACCTATGGAAATTCTTATATAAATCTAGAGCATCAAGTTGAGCTTTGTCTAGAGAGATGAGTTATTGGTACACTATTCCTTTCCGTACATTATAATAAAGATGACTCATCGCGTCGGAATATTTGTATATACGAGGGCTTATCAATCAGTTATTTCCAGTTATTCATAACACTGCTCCCTCCTAATTCTGATCATCCCGATCAGCTCCCATATGTCCGTGGTATGGCTTCAACCTGTGTAGTTAAAATGAGTAATTTTATCTTCATACATTGACGGGATTGTTTTTTCGCAAGCGGAATCTAAATAAACTTGTTGATCCATTTCGAAGACTATCCGATGAACTGAATATAGGAGATCTGATTCACTTTTTTAAACTATCTGTAATTTTACAACACTTTTGTATTGGTAATGGTGGACCGCCGATGTGATTTTGTTATATTGGGTAATATTTAAAATAGGGTAAATTTAGCTGCAATTCATCGTCACTTCGATAATGTATCGGTAACCTGTGCCAAATTTATTGTAAACTGAGTGAATTGTCGTATGTTCTCAAACAGTTGATAGAAAAGAATGCCAAGTCTCGTTCTTCAAAATTAGAAAGACTTTTTGGTTACTTTGACATGAAATTATCACTTGACCTACACTTTTAATAATTTCTTGTTTTGTTAGTTCACTACTTGACATCACGACCGAATGAATGTAGCTCGCTCAGATTTAGTCGTTTAAGATACCAGCTTCTCTCCAACTGATGTGGTGGATAGAAAGGAGGTAAGAGGTGGAGCAAAAAGAGGTGCTTATTAACCAATCAATATAGGGAGCGAACTTGGACAGCCAATTCGAAATAAGGTCATTCTTGGTTCACCAATCAAAAAAGTGGTGGGTGATCAAGTAATAGCCACCTATATCCACTACTGCTATAAGTTATCCACACATATGCAAGTCACCATTCTCTCAAATGGAGAGTAATACCTTTAGGGTAAAAATAGTGTTCTATGTGTGTACGTCCAAACTGACTGCTTAAGAATTTTATGTGACAAAAGTTTATTATTTATGGATAGTTGGAAGTTTTTTTAGCTTCCAATACGTTTTTCTAAATTGGAACTCTAGTGGCTTCCTTTTCATAAAGTTACTCTTTTGCCAGGATAAATTCTGGTCTTATTGATATTTATACTTTTTGTCTTTAAACACGTCCTATATTAGTGCAGAAATAAAAGGAATTAAACTTTCTTTATTAATCACTGCCTGATAGTAAGAAAATTAATTACGTACGCACATTGTAATATGCATTATAAACGACTTGCAATAGAGCAAAAAAGCAATAATTTAAGCTGATCGGGCTAATGGATCAAAATACTGTCACAAATCGCAACTTCAAACCCTTATAACTTTGTAGATTTTTTAGATCTGTTTTTCTTTATGCAGTTTTAACTCATTTTGCTTAATTTTTTTTTGTCATAAAAAGTGTTGTATTTTCCAATATATATGAACAAAAAAGTTATTGAAAGCATCTTATTGAATAAAACAGAAAAAATATCGATTATAAGATCTTTGCACGTCATAGGACTTTCTTAGTCTATACTTTTGATTCTATTTACAATTTTCACATAATTTCAGGTATCAGAATTACCCAACTTGAAGAAGCCATGAATAAAATTTTAAGTGAACTAAATCCAGAAGATGTTTTCAGTATAGTAGAATTTAATTCGGTAGTCAAAGTATGGAATGTGCCACAAACTAAAATTACTTATCAAAAAGACGAAGATTCCTATATGGAACAATTGGAACAAATTATTCCACCTTCTTTTGAAGCCTCTGAAGACAATATTGCGAAAGGCAAACAGGTAATTACAGTTTAGGTCTAAAATCTCGTATAAGGGAAAATAGAACTTAATATACACTAAGTCGTCTTTTTGTTCAACCACTGAGAAGCCGAATAGACATATATAAAAGTTACTATCTATAACAATTACAATATATTTTGAAAAATATATAAACTCTTATTTTTTATTTTTATAGTAAACAATGAAAGCTTTCCTACAATTTTCAGAAACTTTGAGTTTTAATCCCATTAAATGATTTTGAATTAAAAGTACTTTTGTTTTAGGTAATCAAGAAACTGTTTGCTTTTGGTGGTACTGATATTCAGTCGGCATTAAAGGTTGGACTTCAAATTGTAGCAGAAAACAAAGATACGAAAGCCCATCAACCAATTATAGTGTTTTTGACAGATGGAGAAGCGAATGTTGGAGAAATCAATACAGAAAAAATTACTTCGACGGTAAGAATTAGTTCTTAAATAACAAATAGGTATAAACTAAACAAGAGTAGGGCTATTCACTCATATTGAAAAAAAGTAAATATATTTGTTACAATAGAAAATATGGACCACATGAAGTCGATACCCAGCAAAAATAAATTTAATAAATGCTATTTCATATACTCAAAAATTGAATTACGAAAAACACTTAATGCTATTGCTAACTAATTTTTATATTTATATCTTATAACTTTGACGATATTTCCCTTAAAGGGGAATAAAAAATGCAGAAACACTAACTCATAATTTTGATAAAATGCTGCCATATCAGTAAAAGATAAAAAATCGTACTTTCAGTAAACATAAAGTCAATTCAGGTCGTTTCAATTAATTCACCAAGAAAAATCAGGGGTGAATTAAAAAGGTATGAAATCTAATAGATTTATTATTTTTAGATAACTGAACTAAACCTTAAAAATATACCAATCTTTTCCTTATCTTTCGGAGATGACGCAGACAGAGATTTTCTTCAAAAACTATCTTTGAAGAACCAAGGTTTCGCAAAACATATCTATGAAGCAGCTGACGCCAATCTTCAGCTTGAAGATTTTTACAAACAAATTTCTTCACCTCTATTGTCGAATGTGACCTTTAAATACGAAGATAATGTAAAAAACGTTACAAGGAAGCATTTTCCCATTTTCTTTAAAGGGGGTGAATTACATACCACTGGAATTATCGTTGGTAAGTTCAAAATAAGGTGAAAAACTTTTAATTATCTCAAAAACCAAACTGCTCTATAAGTATAACTAAACCAGGATATCATCCCCAATAATTTAGAGAAAACTGTTTTGAATCTCCATTTAATATAAAAAAGAATTACGCAATTCTTCTTTGTTATTCATATTTTGTTTTCATAACTACCTTTTAAATGATGTATTACGAGGGTAGCATTTTATGTTTCGGGAATAACGAACAAAAACAAAGGGCCACACACAAATTTTGGAAATATGCTCTCCGAGTGCTGATGATAAAATGTTCTTATTGCTTCAAGACGATTTAAAGCTATCTTAAAGATCTAGGAGGCTTGAAAAGTGGACATTAACACCTAAAAACGGGGCATTGATTGAGATATTTTTTCGTTAGGGAAGTGAGATAGCGAAAAAAGTTGAATACAAAAAGTATAGGATTTCGAGTAAGGGAGCCATAGATAACCTCTACAGATGACGTTGTAGTCAAGGTTCAGATCATTTGAAGGCCAATTAATTCTTTAGATGGTAACCATTAATTTTGTTCTAATATATGAATAATAATATTGTGGAAAATGTTCGATTAAGGCTGTGCCGTTGACCGCAAAGTCAATCAATATAATAAATAATTTTATTTATGCACATGCGCAGAAGGGTCAGGTGAGATATGGAAGTGCGCAATAGCAAGCAAATGGGCAGAGACACGCTAACAAAGATTAAACGAGATATAAATATTTGCAATAGTAATTAGTAAGTGATAAGTAGCTTTGAAAACCAGGCAATGCAGAACGGTAGTTAAAACTACTTAAATCCGAAAGGAAAAAATAATTTACGAAAAGTGACATTTGAGAATGATCTTGTTTGACCTTGCAGTCAATGTCACAGCCTTCATCGAACATTTTCCGCTATATTACTTTCCACGATCAAAAATTCTGGTTACCATCTAAAAAATGAGTTTACCTTCAAATGACCCTGACCTTGACCACAAGATCGACGGCAGAGTTCACCTGCCTGGGCTTTACTTCAAATCCTGCAACATTTGTATTTAACTTTTTTCTCTATATTGCTTCCGCAGTGAAAAAATATGCTTAATCAATGCTCAATTTGTAGGCCTTTAATGTCCAACTTTCAAGCCTCCTAGATCTATAGAATTGCTTTAAATCGACTTGAAGCAATGATAACATTTTACAAAATTTTAAGTGAATCTATCGAGATCAATTTTTCATTGGTTTTGTGCATAGTCTTTTTTTAATACTGGAAATTGTTTTATTGTTCTTCAACATATTGTCCATGATGATCAGTACACATTTGACTGCATCTCATCCAGCGTAGAAAGTCGTTAATCATGCAGTTTGTTCTTCATGTATGGGCCAAATTAAGGCAATTCTACGTTTTGAGTGCTCAAAAAGTAGCTTGTTTGAGCCAATGTGTAGGAGCTCGCATTGTCATGGTGTAGAATGATCCGTTGGTCCGGTTTATTTTAATCAATTCGCCGAAGACTTCCGGAAAACAAATGGTTGCAATATAGCCCGTCTTTCCCAATAAACAGGTGATCATTTGCTTCGAAATGTTTCGTGCGCGAGCAAACTTTCGTTGGTTTTGGCTCATCATAGAAGATCCGAACTTCGCTCAACTACTGTTTACTTTTAGATTTATTCACATAAATCTCCTCGGCCAAATGTTTATGTTATATATTATATACGTAAGTGCAGGAATGTTCCAATCTTACGATTTGCACAGCATCGATATTTTCTTGTACTGGAGCCTATTTTGATCCATATGCACGCGACTTGTACATGAGGGAACAAAGGCCACAATTAAATTCTCTTAGCCAGCCGTATAAAATAGTTTTTGTAGGTGTTTCATCGCCATATTAAGAATTAAGTTTATCTCTACACTCTTGTTGAGATAAACCACTTAAAAAGTTGTGAAAAAAAATAGAACGAAAATGCTCACGAGTTAATTCCATTTTTTGACAGACTTGAAATTTAGAAGATTTTATAAACAAGTACGTATACCACGAATATGTCAGATCCCACTTAGCAACGCCAATATTGTCAGTTTCTGAAATATAAAGGACTACTGTCGTTCATCAAATCTCTTTCTTTCTGCAATTTTGTAGTTGATAGTACCCCTAACACCTCCTACGATACGTCGCAATTGTATCTAAGGGTAACCTATACATTTAGCGCCGATTTTAAACTATGTTTTATTTTATACTTAAAAAGTTATCATAATGAGGTCAGTTGATGGATTTTTATTAAAAATTTGCTTTTAAGAAAAATATTTTTAATGTCTAAAAGATCAGATTTTATTGAATGTTCTCTATGAAATCTGATACTTCAAGCAGATAAGACTAACTAAATACTTGTATTAATATTTACAATAGTCACTCATTTTAGATCCTGGATTCCAACCACCAATAGTAGAATCTTTGGGTAGTCACGGTCCAATGCAACTTCAACCAAAAGTCTACCAAGCTGCTGACAATTTGGAACGGCTTTGGGCCTATTTGACAGTCAAACAACTTTTGGAACAACGTGAGGTTTCTGAAGATAAGACCGGGCCTACCCAGGAAGCATTAAAGTAATTTTGAACCTTTTGACAACTGGAAGTCCTAGTTAAATATATTCTATAGTCAAATTCTCTATAGGACCGGATAAATATTTCTCGTACCATTTTCCAATTCATCTTATCTCAAACCTCCTGATTCTACCGTTCTTATATTAAATGGGCCTAAAAATCGGTCTCTTCGGATGAATTTCACTTTTCTTGAGAAAACAGTACAAATTTCTGGAAAAAACACACTAATTCATAAATATAATACTATTTACTATTAAATAAAATAAAATATAACCAAAATTTTGTATATTTATTTGCAAATTTCGGTAACAATGTCGTATTTCTTAGTAACGCAGTTGTTTTTCACAAAAAATATTGCTGTCCTAGAGCATGAATCTCATGTTATAAAGAAAAATATTCCGTAATTTCTTCTAGATGGCGTTGTACTTAAGTGTTGTTATCAAAGTTATAATGTCTGAGCTTTATTACAATTTCAATAGATATTCTTTACATAAAACGTTTAATAAAATAAAAAAAAAATATTTTACATTGTATCCCCAACAAAGAATAAAATTTTAGCGACCTTGCGTTACTATATGAAAATAAGAGTGGACCCAACACGATAAGAAAAATCTGGGCGTAAGCGTAGCGTAAAAAGACGTATGTAAAATTTCAAGCATTGTGATTTGTTAAATTGAAAAAAAGACAAAGACCGAAGATTTCCCGCTTAAATCCGCCTTTTCCAGGGTCATTACGCAAAATAATGTTTAACTTTTCAACGGACTGCTTTAAGTATGGCGGAAACTGTTTATTTTTAATATTTTGTGTGAACATTACCTATATATTTTTTTCAGAAGTGTGTTGTTTTATTTATATTTTCTTTATTTTGCGTGTTTTCAGATAATGGATATTTAAGAACTATGTTAAATTGTTTTACTTTATTAAAAATGCTTGTTACCGAAGATCATTATTGCTTGGTACCCAAAAAAAACAATTATGGTTAATTTTTTTATTAATTTTATAACAATTGCCATAAGACAGTTGTTCGAGACGCTAATCCACAGGCATGCCCTTAGCTATGGTTACCAGATCAAATAATGAGATTTCCTGATAATATCCCTGACTTTTCAGTAAATATCCGGACATTTTATCTGAATGTTGTATGTGGTATGTTAAGGCAGTGAGATTTCCAAAATATTTGCAAGTGTTCTCATTAATGGGAGCGAAGTGGACTAAGGAGAGAAATAGGCTGTCTATATTGTTATAAGCTTTGCTTTTCACTGCCACCAATGTCATAACGTTGCTGGTTCTGCTTTTGATTTATCACTGATTTCAACGAATTCAAATAAATCTTCTAATATTAGTTTTTGATATTTTATTAAAATGTTCACTAAATCATGAGGTAACAACAGTTTTTCTTCTTACTTACTAATTTGATGTCACTATTGTAGTTTTTTAATTTTAGTTCCTCTCTTCTCTATGTTCATGTCCTAGTTATATTCTATTTCTGTATCTAAATTATTATTTTACAGTCATAGGCGTACTAACAAATATAACATAACTAATTATTTACATGATTACTGAAATGGAAAAGTGCGTATTTATGGGACGGAGACAATATGAACAAAGCTAATGGTCTCTGTAAAAAGTAAAGTTTTAAAGTTTAGAAGATTAAGGCATGCTTTTGTTTGGGCCTATTAGAATATAAATTTACTTAAGATATAACTTCTTTTTAAGAGAGTATTAAATATTAGACTATAATTTTCTATTATTCCATAAGAGTAACTTAAAAATATTTTTATATAGTAATCTAATAATTAATAATTTGTAGTAATAGTTGGTGTACAACAATATCTTCTGTTAAGGTTCTACTCTAGACACAATTTAACTGAAAGAACATATCATGTGAAGAATGTCATTAAATGATTACAAAAGACCAGCAATTACCAAAAGAAACAACCAGCAGTAGTGAACATAATCCGATCCTCTTCATCCCCCCACTCCACGACCTTGACCTTGATCTTGCCCCACCCCTCTTTGGCCCCGCCCACATGTATTTGTTATTGACCATGAAAGTGCACGTGTGCTTTGTCCTTGGCCTTGACCTTGTGTTCAAGGTTGTGTGTGACCTTGACCTTGACCTTGGTCGAGACGACCTTGACTCTGTTGGCGGTCATCTTGGGTGTGTGACCTTGAAGTATGTTACGTGGTTTGGGTGACCTTGAATGGTCTTATATTGGGTATGGGGCAGTTTCATTCATCAGTTGGCTCTGACTTGTATAGGTAGTACATGTGCTAATATTTGACAAATCATGGCATATGTTTGTGAAAATTGCGGTTCTAAGTGTACTAATAGTTATAATATGAGACGTCATAAAAGAGAATCGCGTGCGGCGAGATTTAATGAAGTGCCTGGAGGAAAACGGCTCCGAATTGAAGAGTATACATCGACGATTCCGGTAATTAATTGCGCTACATGTAATGTAGATGTTCTAATAAATCATATGTCAGCGCATAAACGAACACAACAACATAAAAATAATTCATATTTGCCGGTATGTCATGGTGTGATAGGGAGCATTCCGATTACGTAATGTTCTTTGCAGACATTAAATCCGAGGTGGTGGAACTTGTTAATAATTTATTACGTGTGCATCATGCTTTAAAAGTAAACATGACAGCTGTTGGCGAGTACATGCTTCCATCACAAGAAATATTCAATAAAAAATCCTTCAACACTGCTAATCAAATAATTAATGTAGAAAGTGATTTGGATGCCGTTTACCATTCTTTCACCGAATTAATAAAAACGCAGGCGACAGAATTCCAGGAGAAAGATTCAGGTATGGAAAAATCAAAACCCGATATATTAATCTGATTTTTATATATTATTTTTCTTGTTATAGGATGGACTCTTGTGCGAATTTTATACTTGGAAGTTAGTATCAACAAGTATATGCCTATGAGTGGCTCATCATACACCAAGTTGCCGTGTTCTATTAAAAAGAAAGGAGCTGTCGTCAATGTGATTAACCAGGACGAATTTTGCTTTGCGTGGGCTGTAAAATCAGCATTGTTTCCTCCAACAGCAGCGCCTTCACAGAAGACATTCTACCCCCATTTTTCTAGAATGCTAAAATTAACAGGTATGGATTTTCCAGTAAAATCACGTGACATTAAAAAATTTGAGGAAATGAACAACATATCAATTAACGCATACGGTCTGGAATCTAAATATGAAAATAATGAACTAATACATGAAGTTATTGGTCCATTGAGGTATGCGTCAAAAAAGTTGGATAGACATGTAAATTTATTGTTAATTACAAAAGACTGTAGTAGTAAAGATGGCGGTGAACATTTTTGTGATACGAAAGAGTCATTATTGTTGGATTCGGGATTTATCACGTTTAGTTTCAAGTCAAATTAGTTGTCAACAACATTAAATATATTTCTGTGATGGTTGCCTCATTTATTTTAGTACACCGTCAGCTTTAACTTTACATCAAAGCTACGATTGTAACCACATTTTCACGCAAACACCCTCAGTGGATTTAAAAATCGATAAATTTGGAAAGAGTGTGCCGAAAAATATTTTAAAATTCGAGGGTATAGAAAAGCAAATGCGCGTTCCATTCGTGGTTTATGCAGATTTCGAATCTGTTTTAAAACCCGTTGAAACGGTACAACCAAACCCACAAAATTCTTACACTGTAAAAAGTTTTAAACATGAACCATATTCTTTTGCTTATTTAATTAAATGCTCTTTTGACGACTCACTTTCGAAATTTGAGCTATTTCGTGGTAATAATGCAGCTCAAGTCTTTGTGGATCGTATCGAGTGTGATTTAAGGGCTCTATACAACACATATTTAAAAGACATTAAGCCTATGAAACCGTTAACGCCTGAAGAAAAAAGGGAGTTTAATGATGCTATGTGGTATATGTGAAGGCCCTTTTGAAGAGGGTGAGATTAAAGTACGAGACCACTGTCACATAACAGGTGCAAAAAGATTTGGTGCTGCACATTCCGTTTGTAATTTAAATTATAAATTACCCTCTTTTATCCCTATCATATTTCATAACTTAAGCGGCTACGACAGCCATTTATTTATAAAAGAGTTATGTAAATATGGGGATAAAATTGGTGTTTTGGCTCAAAGTAAGGAAAACTACATATCATTTACCAAAAGCATTTATGTGCACGATTATTTTGATAGTAAATGTGGAAAAGTCAAGAGGAAATATTTAAAGTTGCGATTTATTGACAGTTTTAAATTTCTGTCAACGTCTTTGGAAAATTTAGGCAGCGGTTTAAACGACGACGATTTTATTGAAACGCGGAAACATTTTTCAAATATCAACCAATTTAATTTGATGCGTCAAAAGGGTGTTTTTCCCTATAGCTTTATTGACTCTATAGAAAAAATGGAAAATACGTGTCTTCCAAGTAAAGATCAATTTTATGACAATTTACGAGAAGAACATATTAGCGATAAAAGCTATAGAAGAGTAAAACTTTGGGGGACTATTCGGACGTGTATTTAAAATCAAATGTGTTGCTATTGTGTGATGTTTTTGAGCAATTTCGGAATAATTGTTTAAAATTCGATAAACTTGATCCAGCACATTACTATACCCTTCCAAGTTTATCATTTGATTGTATGCTGCGTATGACTAAGGTAGAGTTAAAGCTCTTAACTGATATAGACATGATATATTTTTTCAAGAAAGGTATACGCGGCGGCATAAGCCAGTGTACAGAAAGGAAGCACATCGCTAATAATATTTTTTTACCAGACCATGACCCAACAAAACCTTCTTCATTTATAAGATACCTTGATGCTACAAATCTATATGGTCATAGTATGTCACAAGCATTACCATATGGTGGTTTTCGATGGTTAAGCGAGCGCGAAATTCTGGTTTTAAATATTATGGCTGTTGGTGATGATAGTTTACATGGCTACGTTTTGGAAGTGGATGTGCATTATCTGACTGAGTTGCATAATGCACATTCTGATCTTCCAATTCTAGTAGAAAATATCATACCGCCAACAGAAAACGCTAAATTGCCGAAATTAATTCCTAATTTACAAGATAAAAAAAATACATTATACACTATAGAACTTTAAAACAAGCCATCGCCAACGGTTTAGTGGTAAGGCAAACCCATCGAGTATTACAGTTTAAGCAATCAAAATGGCTAAAATCGTATATTGATTTTAATACCAATTTACGTAACAAGGCCACCACAAAATTTGCGAAGGAGACTTTTAAATTAAAATATAACGCGATATTTGGTAAAATTATGGAAAATGTGGAAAATCGAAAGGATATAAAATTAGTAACACATTGGGATAACAGTGTAGGCAGAAATGGAGCTAGAGCACTAATATCCCGCCCCAATTTCAATAGTAGCTCGATATTTACCGAGAACTTTGTTGTTAAAATATTGTACAATAAACCAATTTATATCGGATTTTCCATATTAGATATATCAAAGACTGTAATATACGATTTTCATTATAATTTCATTAAATCCAAGTTTGGCGATGATGCTTCGTTACTTTACACCGATACTGACTCGCTTATATTAAAAGTGTATACGGAAAACTTTTATCAAACTCTATCAGAAAACCCCGAAAAATTTGATACATCAAATTACCCCGAAATTAATAATTTCAATATAATTAAAAGTAATTCTGTAGTTGGTAGAATGAAAGATGAGTTTCCTGGTTATCCGATAATAAGTTTTTATGGTACCGGCGCGAAGGCTTATTGTGTAAAGTCCATTAATAATGAATTTAAAAAAGCCAAAGGTATCAAAAAATGTGTTATCGAAAAAGACCTTCAACAGGAAGACTACCAAAGAATTGTTGAACGGGGTGGTTTGATATTAAGAAAGATGAAGACATTTAGAAGTGAATTACATAACATTTATACCAACATAATAAATAAAGTAGCATTGTCACATAGCGATGATAAACGTTATGTAATTCCCAGTTCAACCAAAACTCTACCTTGGGGGCATGCAGACATAGATTTTTACAAAACAGACCCGGAAGAAAACTTAGCAAATTTAGTCACCGTGTTGGAATCATTTCTAAGTCAGGACAGCACGTAATCTGGAAAATCCATATTTCATTATTTGTATTGTTTTTATTATTTCTATTGAACATACAACATTAATATGTAACGATAGTATTGATTTTTTTTTTAATAAAAAACATGTATTCATTACTTGATTGCTTTTTATTGAACCTTTATTTTAAAATTATAAATATAATGAAGTGTCGACAAATAACAAACTGTAAAAGTTATTGTTGAAAAATTTGTCTAATAGTAAATTAAACGCACAGGTCTACGAGCAAATGTTTATTGTGAAACAGTTTTGCTGACAAGATCCTCCATAGTCTTTTCAATTTTCAACATTCTAGAGTTAAGTTCATCACGCAGTTCGTCTTGCCTAAGTTCATATATTGCAATAACAGTATCATCAATGTATCCTCTAAGTTCTTGACCGGTTTCAATTAATTTCTTGCGTACGTAACCTTCAAGTTGGTTTCTGAATATATCTTTAATAACAATTGTTGAGTCATGTAAAGCTTTCTGCGTATCTTGCACATAGTGAGCAAGGTTATTATCAACATAATTTCGTGTATTCGCATCGTCTCCTTCAAGAGGTTCTGCTAAATAGCACAATCTTTTGCTTCCCATGTCGTACTCTCCATTAGGTGTAAGTTTAAAACCTCTTCCTGAAGGACCTCGCATAAAGTTAAAATTCTTAAATTTTCTTTTGCAACCGAACTTATCAATAGTGTTTACTTCTGACATTGTTATGTGAGACTGATTTGAAACCATTAGATTTCACCCTAATATATGGTTCTATTTCATTAATAAACGGACTCTGCAGAAAAATATGGATTGCAAAACGTATTTTAGGTGATGTTTAATAAATACACATACAGATTCATTTTACTATTGTTTTATTGAAAAAAAAATTAAAATATAACAAAAGATTGAGTTTACTTTTTATTATTAAAAAATAAAAAAATATAACAAACAAAAAAAATTAAAAAAATAAAGAAATAAAATACATGTTAATTTCTTCTGTACAGGTAAGCTTCTTCTATGACCCAATTTCTTCTCTGGATGGCCCGTTCAAAAATGTCCTTGAACTGGTAGTAAACTAGTCCACAAAAGCCGCGCTGTACAAATTTAACCCTGAAAAGTTCAATGTAGTTGAAGTCGTACGTAAGATCATTTCGCCAGCAGATACCTAGTCTTTTACAATGATGACAAGTTAAATAAAAAGCTTTTGGTATATGACTGTATGTTTTGGCTGCTTCACTAGGTTGTTCATCAGTTGGCAACATGATATTTGAATATGTTGTAATTTTCAATCGCTGTACTCTATTTATGTATTACTTTTTAAAATAACCTTGACAGGAACAAAAAAAAAATCCTTGAAAATTACAACCTCGAAAACGATCCTGACATTGACGGGTACTTTGACCTTTGCCCTGGCCTTGCATCTGACAAGTTTAGTACTATATTTATATGTTTCTTTAAAATAACCTTGACAGGGACAAAAAAAATCCATGAAAATTACAACCTTGAAAACGACCCTGGTATTGCCGGTTACGTCGGTCTTGGTCTTGGCCTTGCATCTGACAAGTTTAAATATTATACTTAATGCATCGAACAAAAGGAATAAAGGTGGTGTAGTGGGGGAAATGGGCAAAAAAGCAGACTTGCTGGCTCGAGCTCTTCACAGTTCGTCAGAAAACCAAACAGTGCAGTAGTAAGATAAAGGTATAGTGTGAGTTGTAGTATCGAAGATGTCATCGAGTGTAAGGTCTCTTTTGGATGCTCTTGACGTGAGCTGCGGTTCGCAATAAGGCATGTTGGATAACATTAGTGGCTTGGAAGTGTTAAGTCCGGGGATATTCGAAAATTGGAATGGCAGGGAGCAAGAAGATGCCGAAGACAGAGCCCTGAATGATGGTCGCGACGAAGAGTTGGTTCAGGAGCCAAAGATCAACATAATAAGTGATGTGGTTGTGCGAAAAGCATCGCGGCCTAACAGGGAATCTTCTCCGAAAGCTTCCAATTTAAAGAAGCTTTTGACTATGCGGAAGTCGGAAATCGCCAATAAAAAAACCTTTTATTCGGCGATTAAGGGTGTGGGACAAGGAAAGAAGAAGTTTAACTTTAAGCCTCCCTCCAGCCCTGTTCCATTACCCGACTTCCTGAAAACAGCACCACAAGAGCCGTTGTCCGTAGAAGTGAAAGTGATCGAAGGCCCCGATGGACCAACACCACCAACGCCACCAACACCGGCCAGCGTAGAGCAGGAAGTAGTGTCGGAGGTAAAGTCTTCCCCAGCGCCACTGTCGCCGATATTGGGGTGCCGGAAACCTATGAAGAAGCGGTTTAAGCGGTGTTTTGAAGGCGATGAAATTTCCGCTGCTTCGTCGTCGTCGTCATCGTCATCTTCACCAAACGAAACCGCTTCTTCTTCTTTAATATGTTCCGAGACATCGCAACCGGACTGGGTTGAAGACTTCACCAACTCGCAGAAGAGCAAACTATCAGACATTTATCAAATGAAAAAAAACTTGGTGAAAAAAGTGAGTGCATGTAAGAGTGACATTTTAGAACTGGAAAGACAATTAGAGTTAAAAAAGATGGAATGTGTGCGGTATAAAAGACAATTAGAGGACTTTAATAAATTATGTAGTAGGTGTTAGGTAGTTGTAGGTATTAGCTTTTAATTTATAGTATTAAGTTTGTAAATATATATATATATATATATATATATATATATATATATATATATATATATATATATATATAAGTGAGTGCATGTGAGAGTGACATTTTAGAACTGGAAAGACAATTAGAGTTAAAAAAGATGGAATGTGTGCGGTATAAAAGACAATTAGAGGACTTTAATAAATTATGTAGTAGGTGTTAGGTAGTTGTAGGTATTAGCTTTTAATTTATAGTATTAAGTTTGTAAATATATATATATATATATATATATATATATATATATATATATATATATATATATATATATATATATTGTATTTAATAAAAAATAAAGTCTTTGATCAGATTTTTATGTTTTATAAAGAGAATAAAAATGACTTGAAAATATATTTTTTGTGTGTTATTTCATATAGGCCCTGTCCCACATAATATTAGGTAATAAAAAAGAGTGAATAATCCACTAAAACTACACAATAGCAATAGTTGTAAATATTTTTTGATAATATTTACAAGTATGCTAAAACATGGTTCGGTTTAAGAAGTTAAGGTTCTTTGGCCAGAACTTCTAATACTTTGCATCTCAATATTGTATGTTTTTATGAAAAAAAAAACATAAAATATTGGTTACAAAGTATTATAATCAACTAAAACTACGATCAAAGTATTTTGTGGCCCAGAAAAGGACCGTTTGGTTGTAAAAACATGCGACTCTTTATTGTGTTGTGGAGTCGCACGGTCCGTCATCATCAACGGCGGTGCTGTCCTCAGCATATTCGATTATGAACCGCCAAAGTTCTTCCCCTCTGGGATCGTCCAACTCCCACTCAAGACAATCGTCTGTGGTAGAATCTACCACAGGGCATTGGATAGGTTGCTGTTCACTCGCAGACATGTTGAACTGAAATGATTGTAATAAGTATTGGTGGTCGTATATATATAGACAAATTAATGGTGGGGGGTGAAAACAAATGTCGTATTACGTATTGAGACCAAAAGTTGTTTGTGGTCTCAAATACGAACGAACGATTTTTCTGGGTTCCACCAGCACCTAAACTTTTAATACTTTGTATCTAATATTGTATATTCTATACATACAATATTAGTAACAATGTACTAATATGTGCTAAAACTACGATCAAAGTATTTTGTGGTCCTGAAAAGGACCGTTGTTGTGTGCCCTTAAAAAGGGCCAGGGAGAGTGTGGGGCTTATGGTGCCCCATCCTCGCTGGTCGACCACCAGCTTGACGAATCGCAGGGGCCATGCGGATCGTCGGGTGTCGGTGATGCTGGAATTTCCAGCACCGCATCTTCCGTCGAGTCCGGCTCTGGCTGCGGCGACGGAGTTTCGAGTCTTTGTAAGACCCAATCGCCCGCATCGTTTAATTCCACGAGACCCGGATCGTGGTCATACAGCAGCGGAATGCGAGATGCGGGCGGGCATAGACAACCAGGAGAAGGGGCGGATTTATAAAAAACCTCCACAACTTTCAAAACCTTCCCCTACAAGTTTTCGATACTCCCATGAGACCGTCGAACTTCCTTCCTATAAATTTTTGGAATTTTTTAGTCTAAATTTTCTTTATTTTCAAATTTTCCAAAATTTTTTTTTCACCATTGTATTCTCCTCAAAATTCTAGGTAATTAAAGTGCTTTCATTTTTTCTCTAACTTGAATGGTTCCCGAGCTACAGCGCTTTAAAAAATTCAAAATACTAACTTTCTGTAACCCTTTCTTTCAAATTTTATTTTTTCGAATTTTCAAAAATACTACAATATGTAGAAAAAAATTCTCTCTTTAATTTCCCTATACCGTTTTTCTCTAAATCTTCAACTTTAGCGCGTATTCAGCATTTTCGAAAAAAAAAATAATAATTTTTTTTTACACTATCGCATTTTCCTCAAAATTTTGGGCTATTAAAGTGCTTTTATTTTTTTTCTATCTTGAACGGTTCCCGAGCTACAGCGCTTTAAAAAATCCAAATTACTAACTTACTATAACCCTTTTCTTCAAATTTCATCTTTTCGAATTTTGAAAAATACGTAGAAAAAAATTCTCTTTCTAATTTCCTAATATTATTTTGCTCTAAAACTTCAACTTTGACGCGCATTCACCATTTTTCATTTTTTTTTGAAAAAATTCTTTTTTTACCTTTTTACTATCGAGAAAAATGCTTGTCTATAGTACTCGATTTCCTCTATAATTCTTTCTTATAACTTTTTTCCCTATTCCTAACCGTTACTTTCCTACAAATTTTCTAAATCGTTGTTTTCATATTTTGCCTTAAAAATTTTTTCTTGTGTTATCTAAGCTCTTTTTTCCACTTAATAAACCACCATTATGTAAACTCCCGTACTCCTTTCTTAAAGAGCGGGCTTTTCCGTCCGCTTTTTTTTTTGTTGGGTTTCAAATAAATATAAAACTACTACTTCACTCATTACAAATTTATTGATTCAAGTACCTTATTTTAACATTATTTTGTGTTACATATAATAGATACATTGAAATATAGATTTATTGGTCACCGAACCGTTTAATACATTATAACTAAAAAATGAGTCGTGAATAACTAATGCGTACACTTTAGTGTCTTTGGGGAATTTATTCTTTCTCGTTTGGAACTCCAATTTCACATCCACTGTCGATGAGTTAATCGCCTCTGGTTGATGACTGCAATTGATAAAAAAAACGGAGTTTTTCATATATTCCGCGAACGTTATCATCGGATCGTTTATTTCGCGCCCGTAGTAGCTGCTTTGGAAGTTTTCGTAATTGTAATAGGCTGCTGCGTACAGTTTTTTGGTGAAATCTAAATTCCATATTTCGTAGGGATAAACGGTTGAATTCAGATACAGTCTAATGTCGCATACGTCGGCGTGGGTAAACTGGGTTGCGTTTTTTTCTTTCTTGTCGCAATTATTGCTGTCTTGAAACCCGACGATTATATAGCGCGGTCTTTCCAGACTTGTACTCGTTCTCAAGGCCCACACGTCGGAAGATGTTTGTCTTAAAGCTGGCAATTCGTACAGATCCCATTTACGATATGCCATTTGAATACTGGCATTGTTTCCACCTTTATTAATTCGAGACAGTATTTTCAATTTTTGCTTGTCGTCTGGAATGATGTGACGAATTTTCCATTCGATTTTGTCGATACTAATTTCTGCCTCTACTTTACCGACGTAGCAATTGGTAAAAGTGCGAGCTATAATCATAATAAGCTCTTGTTTTACGTTGAAAACACCTTTTGCATAATCTTCGGCGAATCCTATAAGATATTTTAAGGGTAATTTCCTGGAGAATACGTTACTTGCTGAGTCTATGATATCTTGGTTTGCTTCGTCGAGACCCCATCCGCACGTCATGAGAGATCTTTGTTGCAAACTTCCGAATGAAACCATGGTTTTTAATGTCGTCGTAACTCCAGGTTTACGAACCATGGCGATCTGCTCACCTCCCATCTCGTAGCGAATTTCATCGAACAAAAATGCGAGGGCATTATTTGATAAAAAAAACATCTTTTCGTTGCGTCTATGGGTTTAAATTTTCCTTCGATATACATATGTAACTTTCGGCGATATCCAGTATATCTTGAAAATTAATGGGGATACGGACTTCATCCGAATTGTTGAATGATGGAGATCCGTATGGTTTATACATATGCTCTTCTAGACTAATAATGGAATTGTCCAAGATGGTTTCGGAGAAACCTCTATTTTATCACTGGTAGTGGAAATCATTTTTGGACTTTAAGACCGATTGATTTTAAAAATTTATAGTCTTCGGCAGATAACTGTTGAGATGTTTGTGATCTAACGTCTGGACGACGACTAACCTTGACGTTAACTCTTCTTTTACTTTTATTATGTTTTGGCGGTTCCCCCATCCTAGTCGACAGCATACACAATTGACGATTGAAGCAAAAACCCATTTCTATGAAAGTTTCTTCAATTCCAATTTCACGATTATTTTCTCGCCTTGAAAATTGATTAGATCACCGCTATCGTCCAAGATGCGAAGAGTTAGGTTGTCGATAAACTGACGTCCTGCCGGCATTAACGGCATATAAATATTATTTTGTGGTTCTTTACTGATTTTGTAACCGGGCTCCACGTCGATATCGAATTCGAACAAGGTATGACCTTCCACGGAATTCATATATGCTCCGGAAATTATATTACAATCTACGCGTATGATGCGTACTTTCATTATTTCCACCATCTCGGTTGATTCGTGCTTTTTGTCTCTTTTTAACACTGTATGATTAAATCCTAACATTTTACCGATACTCGCCTCTCCCGGGAAATCTATAGTATATTGGGATTTCAGTTCACATTTCAGCGTATTATTATTAGCGACCAAGTAAAAGATTCCATCGTTCTTTTCTTCAGTTGAAATCCTCAAAGCCTCCGACATAGCTTTACCTATCTCATCTATTTCATAGGCCCCAGGTGGAATCTGCAATTGTATCGGCTCGGTGGTGTAACCCTCCTTCATGTAGGCAAACTTATTGTTGCTTTCATCCACATTAAAAATTGAATTGTATGTGTAAAATCCCAGCAATGCCAGACCATATTTGTTTTCTCTATTTAATTCGACTGGTGGATAAAAATCGGCGCTTAAGACGCTCGAGTGTTCTGTTAGTGTGAACGTATAAGACATTACTAACCATTAAAACATCACACATCTCGGTTTTATTCTTAGCGGCAACATTTAAAAAGATTCATCTTCACACCTTTTCTTACTGCATTAGATAGTGATGTTTTTATGCTATTTTCTGCTTTTATGCGCACATCGCTGATTTTGCAATAACAACAAAATATTTTTCTAGCCGTAAGATCCTCATCAGCCGTAACCTCGTTTAAATTGCTGCTGCTGAAATAATGTTTGCAACCGCACTGATATTTTAATATATCGATATCGCTTTTGAGGTGCTCGGGCAACTTTTCCCAAACGAATGGAATTTCATTTGGGGCTAATGCAATCATTACTTCCTTGGGCATGTTTTCTAACTGTTTCACGGTCATTTTTCTTAATCCACCGGCTAGATGAAATGCTATCAGTGATTGCAACATTTTAGTATAGTTATTGCGATCCATTTGCGGTGTTAATGGTGACGATGATGATGACATCTTTTACGCTGATGATTCGACAACAAACTTTAAGCACAAATGTCCACACGAGACTGTTCCAAAATCCCGTTGACGATCGTATGTATAGTAAATAATTTTTGATGGTTCCGATCCCGTTTGTAGATATCGTACCAATTCGATCGGTGGGGGTAAATCGCCGAAGCTGTCATAATATGTTACTTTAGAATTATTTTTTCTATAAGCTACCCAATGGGTCCCTGCACCACGCGTACTATCCAAATTCACTATTTGATCTACGATTTAAAAATAATCCCATACCTTTACGATATGGCTTTAGAAACAAACCATTTCCTTTCGATTTTAAATACAGGCCGGCACCGGTTTTATCTTCGCTGCTTTTTTTTTACAGCTTTTATTTCGCGCACAATTCCCGCTGCCCCACCGGCTAATGAACCCAAAGCTGATAACCTGGCAAAAATTGGTCTTACTGGTAATATTCCACCAGTTTTAGGAATCGGTATTATTTTCGGTGTACGAACCTTCCTTTTGCCACCTGCCGCTTTTACCGATCTACGTGCTGCCGACAGAGCTATTTTAGATGCATTCATGACATTTTTTTCCAACACATTTTTACTTCCGGCTTTTAATAATTCCTTTCGAACTGCTTGTCGAATAGCTGTTCCGAAACTGACTTTCCGAACATGTCGATTTTTATTAACACCTTTCCTTTTTGTATGAGGTGTGCCTTTACTAGATGTTTTTTTTTGTTGATAATGATGATGGTACACCCATACCAAAACGTTGTTTTCCTTTCATAATGTTTGTAACTAACCAAGCTGCTGTTTTTTCACCTAAACTGGAATCTTTCGATTTTACTCTATTCCTAGCACTTTGTTCGAGCTCGTAATCCGCTCGATGTCTCGCACTTATGTTGTCTTTATTATGTAAATAGGCTAAATCGTGTTTTTTGCATGCGGCATCCAAAGGATTAATGCCTGGATCACCTCTTGTTACACGTTTTATTACTTTTGTTCCGGGTCCACAATATTGATAACCAGGAATGTGTACCTCGAATGGTAATTTATTTATTAACGAATTCACAATACCGTATCCAGTTTTGTTGGAAACGTGAGACCGTCCACTTCGTTTGATGCTCGGCATCTGAATGACAGTTTTTGTGAAAAATTGCCTATAAAATATCAAATTTTCCTAGGATGCGCGTTATCGATCTTAAACAAAAACTTCCTATTGACAATCTCGATGAAAAAGTCGGACTTGGATTTGAAAAGAAGATAATGAAGAGACACGGTCCTCTACTTCCTTCCTCTATTCGCGGCCTGTTAATTGGTCCATCCAATTGTGGAAAAACTAAAGTCATGATTTCGCTGCTTACACACCCCCTTGGGCTACGTTTCGAAAATATCTATATTTACTCGAAATCTCTGTATCAACCGAAATATGAGTATTTAAGGAAAATTTTAGCACCCATCAAAGGTTTAGGCTACTATGCCTTTAGTGATTCCAGTAATATTTTGGAACCATCAGATGCAAAACCAAACTCTATATTTATCTTTGATGATGTTATATGTGAAAAACAAGATGTTATAAGATCGTACTTTAGCATGGGACGTCATAAAAATATCGACTCCTTTTACCTAGCGCAAACATATTCGCGAGTGCCTAAACAGCTTGTGCGAGACAATGCCAATTTTATTATTATGTTTAAACAAGATGAGTTGAATATGAAACACATATTTTCCGACCACGTTTTACCGGATCTAACTTTTACTCAATTTCAAGAAATGTGCTCAAAATGTTGGGATAATAAGTATGGATTTTTAGTAATTGGTAAAGAGAGTGATGTGAAATCAGGAAGATACCGCAAAGGATTTGATAGCTATATATTACTGTAATAATAAGAGAAAACACTCATTTGATTGTTGAAACGTCCTTTGTTAACATCATGAATAACGCGATCGACCTAAAACGTAAACTAGTGGAAGCTACCAATGCCGTTAGAAAAAAATCTAAACAAATTAAAGCGGCTAAAGAATTTCATGTTGTGGAATTGGAAACGTTTTATGAACCAATTTCTAAGCCGTTGACAACTATATCTGATGTGGTCAAGCAACGTCAGCAGCAGCAACAACAACAACAACAACAACAACATTATCGAGCTACAAAGTCACATAGTCCCAGTACATCAGTGCAGTCGACTCAAATATCAGGTTTTCCCCAACCTACACATTCCTTTCAAACCTCCACACCTATTCAGCAGCAGCAGCAGCAGCATCGCATTTCAAAAGAAGATATTAGCCAATCGGTGTTTGATACACCCTCGACATCAACTAATACATCTCTCGCATCCGCTGACACCACAACTTCCGATACTTTAAACGCACACCTGAAAGGATTACGTTCGAAACCATCTCTATACGATACTGTATATGGTGTACGTTTTGGTTCAAAAACAGATCATAACAAAAATTTTATTGGTAATTTAGAGGTGCGTTTTCGAAATGGAAATATTGTCTTATACAAAAAAGGGAAAAATATTGCAGAATATGGTGGATCACCGGCACTTTATGATTTGTTATTTCTTAAAACACCCCCAAGTGTAGGCAAGGAACAACAACAATTAAGTGATAATGTACTTTCAACGTACAAGGAAATTTTGGAATCAACGAGTGCTGTCTACAACAATTTTAAAAAAAGTGATGGTTTACGGGAGACCAGATGGAACAAATATTTACGAATTATTAAACCTCTGATAATGGGCACAAAATTAGGCGATACTATTATAAGAAAAAATCTCTCTGAAAAACTACAGTTACCCACAAAAAAGAAATTATCTTCGAAAAAATTTCAATATCTCTATTGGAACAAAGCTAAAGAGTTGGTGGATCGTTTACGTTTATTGTGGAGGTCCAAAATGGTCGGTCACACTGGACACGAAAATGAAATTATGTCAATCATAGAGGAATTACGAGAAGAAGATATAATATATTAAGCTCAATCTTTAATGATATTATTCAGTTCTTCCTTCGATCTGAAACCTATAATATTACCAATAATATGGAGCCCAGTCTAGAAAAAATCAAAATTGTTAATGAACTACATAGAACGGCTAGAAAAAATTTTGTAAGACGGCGCACGATAATAAATGGATACAGAGATTTGTGGCAAATTGATTTGGCTGAAATGCAACAGTATGCTGATAAAAACGATGCTTATCGTTATATTTTGGTCTGTATAAATTGTTACTCTAAATTTGTCTATACCAAAGCCATAAAGAACAAGACTGGTATAGAAGTTACTAATGCGATGAAAAGCATCATTGAAGAGGCATCATATACACCAACAAATCTGCAAAGTGGTCAAGGAAAGGAGTTCTATAATACAAACTTTCAAGCCCTGATGAAAAAATATAATATAAATCATTATTCCACTTACAGCACAAAGAAAGCTGCAATTGTTGAGCGAGACATAAGGATTTCAAAAAATAATTTATATAAACAATTCTCGACAAGAGGATCTTACAAATGGATACCTATATTATCGGCAGTAACAAGAACCTATAACTATTCGAAACATCGCACCATTGAAATGAAGCCTGCAGACGTGCAAGAAAAAACACAAATTAAAGCATACGATTATTTAAAAATTGTACCTAAAAAATTTAAGTTTTCCATGGGTGACATTGTGCGTATTAGCAAGTAAAAAAGCTTATTCGAGAAAGGATATACGCCGTCTTGATCAACCGAATTTTTTAAAGTTGTAAAAGTTAACGTTACAAATCCTCCTACTTACTTGTTGGAATCGTTAGAAAGTCAGCCTATAAGAGGGTGTTTTTTACGAATCAGAACTACAAAAAACAAGCAGTCCTGGCGTTTATCTAGTAGAAAAGGTCCTTAGACAACGCAAGAAAAATCACACCGATCAATTATTTGTCAAATGGCTAGGATTTCCCAACGACTTCACCTCTTGGATAGATAAAGCTAATATTGTTTAAATAACATATTTTATGACTATAATTTTAATTTAAAATGTAAAATAAATAAACAATATATTGTAAAATAAAGTTTTTTTATTTCAATCTCATCATTAAAAACAATGACAATAAAACATCATATACATAAATAACATTTCAATATTCTTGGAGGAAAGGTCCAATTCACCGACGACTACGACGTTATCTTCAAGGCTATGCCACTCGGAGTGCGTTCTCCTATTCTTTAACCTGCTTTCCCTTTTTTAGATTTTTTTTTTGAAGTCGAGCCGTACGACAGTGCGCTTAATGAGTCATTTAAAGGCTGATGAGTATTTTCTGAATAACTTCAATTTTTGTTTTAAGCTCACTATTATTTTGGTATATCATGGGGAGGACATCCTTGTTAAATATGTCACATATTACAACTGCAAAACTGTAAAACTTTCTATTAACAAAGTGTTTTGTCACAGCATCGTCATCATCTTTAGGTTCGCCTAAGTTGGTTATGATTTTTCCACCCATATCATACTGCCCATCCGCTGTAAGTTTAAAACCAATCCCTTGTGGCCCAGATAATATATGATATTTTTCATTACATTTCTGACGACCAAATTTATCAATTGTGTTGTTTCCTCGACTCATTTTCAATCTTTACTAAACTATTTTATTTTTATTTGCCCTACTTATATTAAATATTTCAGCTGAGAAAAAGAAACACTGACTATGATCTACTGGGTTGGTATGTTTATAAAAGAAATAAAACAAAACTGTGATTGCAACAGATATTTATATACAGTTATTTAATTGCACAAATACAAAAATTATAAAAAAATAATTTTCCTTGTCTTCATTTTCGTTGCTCAAAATTCTATCCCATCCTACACTATTTCGATTGTCAACGTCTTGGGCTGTTGCTGTTGCAGAAGCCAATTCATATTTTGCAGCAAGCTCACCTGGTAAATGTGGAATATTGACGAGGTATTCTTTTAATTCTTCTTCAACCATTTCAGCACAAAATGTATCCATGTCTATGGAACCATATAAAAATTTGTCGCACAAGTGTGCCCCAGCCATAAAATTGATTGCATCCCTGATCTCGTTCTTATATTGATCTTTGGTTGCATCAATATGCGACCAATCATTTACGCTATCTAACATATCGTGAGCCATATTTCTTAATTCTCTCCCCAACCAAAATATGTATCTGTCTACACATTCGTTGACGATCGTCGTCGTCGCATCAGCAGACATCTTTAACAGAAATAATGAACACGCGTAAGTATTCTGACATGTGCAACTATATTTTAAATTTAATTACATTTTTTTCAAACAATTTACATACAATTTACTCCAATGAGCCAAAACGTAATAATGTTCGAGTATTGTTTCCAAAAACTCTAGTGCCCTGCCCCAAATAAGTTAGTGTATTTACCTTTAGTTTTACCCATAATATCTACAATATCGTCAGATAGTGTTTCGGCCACACGTTTTGGCACAAATGTCTCAAATGTGCAATTATCACCGTCATCGTGTAAAGCCACTAAAAGGGTTTTACCAAATCGTGTTAGTCATTGAAACCATCTTTACAATTTTATACACTTTGCCTACAATCATTTCGGTAACCTTTTTTCTCTCTAAAACCTCAAAATCTTTGCTGAACATTTCATTAATTTCATCTAGAGTTTTTTTGCAATACTCATTATTGAAAAAATGGTATATAAATCCAAAAATTACCGTGAATATAAAAGCACTTTCAGAACACTACACGAACACAATATTTGATGTTTATGCCACTGATATCTGTGACTTTTTGAAGTCACTTCTTTTTCCACTAACTTTTATAGCGAGTTTTCAAGGTCGAATTGTAACAATGGTGGGGGTAGCTTAACGGTAGAAATAGTAGGAGGAGTATTCAAGGTCAAGTGACGTCATACATTTAAATTGGTATAACTTTAAGGACAAAATATAATGAAACAAATAACTACATTTTATGTACTTTATTGATTGATTTTTTTCTGCCGTTCTTCTATACGTGTAACATTATCACTTAAACCTAATTTTCTTAATTTGTTCAATAATAATTGTTCGTTTTTATTTCTTAGAAAATTCTTACAAACTATACTCGCTAAAATACACACTTCCGCATGGTCCATATACTTAAAAAATACACTAAAATCCTGAGCCTCCGAATCTTGCATTTCAAATGCGTAAAATTCCGAACAGGCTGCAGAAATTAGAAATTCTTCGTACATTTCTCGCACTAAACTTTCCATATTAACTACTACTACGTTAAACTTAAGTCCTACACTCTAATTTCATCTAACACAACCGGATCTGCAATGAAACTAATCAGTTTTCCAAACAGTCACTAAACTCCAATTTTTTTTATTTTACGAACAAAGTCTTGAAAATTTATTGTTTTACTGCAATATTTACGACATGCATTCGCAGCCTTTTCATATTCATAAGCCAAATCACAATAGCGCGACGCCCATTCCGCTCGACTTTTCATTGCATCATTGAAATAATTACTAGCCGTTTCAGTGAACTCATCGCCCAATTTTTTTACTATCTCTTGCAAAGCACTATTCATATTATTCACTCATTTTTTACATTCACGACACTTTTTTATTGCTGGTGGTGGCCCATCTATATAATGACGATATATTTGTTCATAGTGAATGTAACAGGGTAAGCTTAACTGTAGTTCCTTGTCACAAAGATATGGCGCTGGCAGCTTATCCCAAATTTGCCGTAAACTCAGCGTATCAACGCAAGTTTTTAAATATTCGAGAGGAAAAAATGCTAGATCCTTCTCTTCAAAATCACACAAACTTTTTAAATTACTCTGATATAAACAAATTACTCTGCCGACTTGCTCTATAATTTTTTCTTTAGATAGTTCCGTATCTAACATTTCACACTGAATGAATGTAAATAGACTCACACAATTTTATAGAACAATTTGCAAGGTCAAAATCATTTCAAGATCATCTCACACTATTACAATGCACAAATAACTACTTCAAGGTCACACACCCAAGATGGCCCCCAACAAAGTCAAGGTCGTCTCGACCAAGGTCAAGGTCAAGGTCACACACACAACCTTGAACACAAGGTCAAGGCCAAGGACAACGCACACGTGCACTTTCAAGGTCAATGTCAAGGACATGTGGGCGGGGCCAAAGAGGGGTGGGACAAGGTCAAGGTCAAGGTCGAGGAATGGGGGGATGAAGAGGATCGGGTTATGTTCACTACTACCAGCAATAAAAATTACGAAACTAAATTTATTAATATACTAAATTAACAATTCATTTATTTTGTTAACGTTTAAGAAATTAATTTTTTTTATTAGAATGAATAATATATATTTTTTATTACTTATATTTTCCTCTTTTAATTTCAAAAAAATACTGACAATTGGAGTTTTTTTCTGTTTCCCTAAAGGGGACCAAAAATTTAAACATGTTAGGAAAATTCCTGTCATCTGGTAACCCTACCCTCAACAAACTTTGTATAAATCTACTATAAACAAATAAAAAGTAAAAATTAACATTAATGGAAATTTAATAACAGAAATCCAGTCAGTATCATATATAATATATTCTCTTAAAAACTACAAACAATTTTAATTATTAAAACGATTGATAAAATTACACTGTTATATTGAAATTCTTGTCTTTGAACTCCTTGGCAATTCTTTACCAGGTAGAAGTGGGAAACTTTGAAATTAAAACTTCTTTTAAAGAGTCCCATATTACTGCACAATAACCTGAATAATTTCAGAAACACTGTTTACCGACTCGGAATTCGCACTGTTGCTTTCACATGCTGATTTCATCAGCTAAATATCACAATGTTACTTCCTGCCTAGTAATCCAGATATAGCTGTACACATTTCCATATCGTGTTTCCTAATTATTGACCCAACAACAGCAAAGAGCTCTTCAAATTCACCAATAGTAACAGGAAAATATTTTAAAAAAATCAGGATCATTTTCTCCCATTTCTTGAATTAAATTATTAGTATGTCCAAGTGTTTCCCCAATGTTTTCCTCAAATACAGACCAGACCCCGTAGCGACGACTTCCCTGTTTTTTTAATGAAGAATATATTAATATTCTCCTTATATTTTGTAACTTTTTTTCTATTTTAAAATACTGCCTCAATTAATATTTTATTTAGCTTGATTTTAATTTTTAGGTAAAATATAAACAAAAATTCTGATAAAAATTAGTTTAAGATAAAAAACCACACACCTTCTGATCGCCTAACGAAATGTCCCCTGTGGATGATACATTTTTAACACAAAAGCGCGTAATACGCCTACACTCAAATTATTCTTGTCGTGTGGACTCACCCTAACCTTAAAGTAAGTGTATTACAGTTGAATGTACCTCATTTCGTTCGCCTTCTTTTAACTCTTAAAACGAACAAAGGCCGCTGCGCAGGCGGAATAAGCTAGGCGAGTCAGTTGCTCCACAGTCATCGGGAAAGGTGGGTGTTTATTGCGTGGCCGCTGGGTTTCCGTCATGGGTAAGTACCGAATATATTTGCATTATCTATATTATAGTGATTTAGGTATCGGGTTTGACAGTGGCAAAATATTTGCTTTTTGTTTTTCCATTTAATGCACATTTACAAAATATTTAAATATTTACTACTGCGTTACTATTAAAAGTAAAGCAGATTTTGTGTGGGTAACGCAGCTCTTTTAGGTGTATTTTCTAAGTTATTAATATATTGTTAAAACCAGAATACTCATACATTACTCCTTTTTTTTTCAGAAAGAAGCTTCTACAAGAAATGGCTTTGACTCCTGCCGAAAAGCAACGTCGCTATAGGCTTAAGTTAAAGCTGGACCCCTTAAAAAATGCTGGAGCAAAAAGGAAACACCTTGAAAGGTATCACTCGAGAAAAAAAAACTTGTGAAAAATATGACAGAGCGAGATCATAGAGCTGCTAAGCGTAAATGGAATACTGCGAATAAGAAACGACGAGAACGTTAAAAAGCAGCACAGCATATTACGGTTAACACACCGGCTTCTACATCACGTTTTGGAACTCCAGTTTCAGTTAGATCTAGAGATCGAAGACAAGTAAGACGAGACAGGTCTGCATAATATAGAAAAAATATGAAATTGCAGGAAAAATTAGAAAAAAAAGTGTAATAAATACAAAAAGAGATATCAAAGAGCTAAACAATCAAGCAAAGATTCCCAAGAAAATAGATATTCTACGTTATCCAATGCCATCAAATAGCATTACAATTTTCAAGAAGAAGGCATATCAACGTCAAAAATGACGACTGCTATTGTGCGTGGGACTTTGGGCATTTAATCAGATTAAACAGAAGCAGACTGCATCCAAGAAAAACATTCTGAGAGAGAAAATCAGAAACTTTTTTGATCGCGACGATGAATTTTTTTAAACTAAAAACGTCACTGCAATGCTATTAGGTTGAAATGAGAAAATTTAATCTATAGAACAATAGAAAGATCTAAATTCTAATAATATCACTATGCCAAACATTTAGAAATGCTGACTGTTCAAGGAATCAAAATCTTAGAAAGTTGAAGGTTATTGGGCTTTATGGCATTTAAGAATTTTTAATAAAAAAATATAATTATCAAACTATATACCCACAAAAAATGAATCTACTGGCTGAGCAGCCACGCAAATGTAGAAGAATAATGCAGTACGTACATTTTGCGAAGGGCGGTACCTTATAGGTGCAGCTTCTAAAAGAATAAGGAATAGTTTGGCCATTTGCAGTTTCTGAATCCGGAAGTCACTGTAGACTAATGGCGATAAATTATTTTAGTAAATAGCTAGAAGTTTCTTGCTGTATCGAACCAAGGGAACATAACCGTTGCAGTTCATCATTTGAAGAATGTGCTTTTTGATATGGAAGCTTAAAATAAATATGTTCAAATCAAATTACAAAGTTTGAATTTTAAATATTGATCAGCAGCCAGATTTTTTTTATTAGAACATCTTTCTAACTACAGACAGATGAAGTGATCGACCAATTTATACAAATTTTAAAACCTTAGTTAATGAATTCTTAATTAACCCGTATAAATGCATTCAGCTATTTTTGCTGGTCTATCTTTTTTCACTTGATGAGATGTATGGATGACTATAGGATAATTTTCGCAACCATCTTAGTAGATTTGCTTACCAAACATCTATTTAAAGCTGCCCACTCCTTTTTTTTTAATTATTGTAACATCATATTTTCATGTACAGTTGGTCCCGTAAGAGAACTCCCATGCGTCATCAGTCTACGAACATATACAGATAGACAGAGACAATCGAGACACACCAGTGATTTTATTTTATGAATACTAACTTTCTTTTGATTTACGTTGTGTTTTTGAGAAAATTTGATTATTTAAGTGAATTCAAAACTAAAGAATGTTTTATATAAAAACCTTTTATTATTGTTTTATAATTTATTGCCGGTAAGTATGTATTGTTTTTATTTAAAAACTAAGACGTATAAAGATTTCTAACCTTGAAATCTGTCATAGGTATCTAAATACTAGACACACTTATATAATTTTAAAATGTTTTTGCACTACTTTAATCAGTTGTAATAATCAGGCATTAAAAATTAGAATAAAATAATTATATTCAATTTGCCTTTTTAGATAATGAGTGGCCAAACTCTTCAAAGGCAAGCAGCACAACAGCTTGTGCTTAATTTGTGTGAGTATTTCGGGTTGGAAAAGAGAAACAGTGGTCCTGTGGAATCTGCTTCATCTGATCAAGAGGTAGAAAAAAAAAGAAAGAAAACGATCCAATTATTTCCTCTCCTGGAAAAAACAGACTACGCGGAAATGAAAAAAAAAACAGATCTTCCCGATAAAATGGAAGGTCGAAATACACTCTAAAATATGTATTAAGAAAGTAAGGGTATAAATACTGTTATAATATAAGCTAACCTTCAAAGTGGTATCATTTGTCTATATTTAATAAAATTAATGACTTTTTTACTTTTAGAAAGGCATGTTACCCTAAAAAACTTAAAAACTAAACTTGCCAACAAAGAGATTGTGTCACTGGGTAAATCGTCTTTAAGTATTCTGCTTATGGAGTTGAGATTCAGATATAAAAAAGATAACAAGAGAAGCACATTAATTAAAAGAACATACTTTGATTCTGCAAGAGGTCGTTTTCTTTCAAAGTACTTGGAAAATCTCAGTAGTTCTTATCCAAGAATAGTTTTAGACGAACTGTGAAATGTGTATTTTTTTTTTGTTCTTGATTCGATATGTTATTGCCTTATTTCTGAGTCAGATGTATTTCTTGTTCATTGAACTGTTTGAGCATTTCCCAGTTATGTACATATTAAGATAATAAAAAAATACATAAATTTACGTTTTTTATGATTTTTTTAAGGACTATTATTTTATTTGCACTTTTTTTTAAATTTTATATGATTATTTTTGCTGTTGTTTTTCAACCTTAAAAATATATTTTATAAATACTGCTTTTAAAAGAGCTCTAAGAAAAATTATAAATAACTTTTCATATTTTTCATAAAAAAACAAATCATTAAAAAAAAATGTTTACTTCAATTGTGTATAGGTAAATCTTTTTTTTTTCAATAAATCTATTTATTATTATTATTATTTTACTGATATTTTCACTTACCTAAACCGACGTGGCAATTTTCTCTTTTCCTTACAGCGAATCTGAAAATGTAACCTAATTTTCAGTATTCTATTTAGTTTCGTTCGTGAGTGCAATAGGTACGTCTCGATGAAGAGAAACTTTGTATTGCCTAATTAATTGCTTTAGTTCAGACGAATATTATGACGCATGGTTATTCTCTTGCTAGAAAAACTGTACATGATAGCATTTATTTTGCGAATTTGAAGTTTTGAGCGTGGAATGAATGAATGAAAAAGGGGTGGTGATACTAGATCATCGATGCCAAGGCCTCTATTGGACCCTTTACATTTCACCATATCTGAAGGTCATTCGAGACCGATCGCCTTTGCGAATCCAAGCAGCCTCGTTAGTTGAACTTGCCTAACTGCTTCCTGTAACAAAATTGTATTTCCGAAATATCTCTGTCTCAGTCCGTTGAGTGCTGGAGACTGTCTGAGGATATGGTCAACAGTTTCATCCTCCCCTAAACACTATCCGCACGTCGGGTCGTCTTCGACACCGATTCTATGAAAATGGCTTCTGAGGTGACAATGTCCTATCAACCATCCCACTACAATTCGCAGCTCTTTCCTCCCTAGGGAGGAAAGCTCCTTAGTATGCCGTGCGCTAGGCCCAGTTATATTTTCCTTAGAACACCTCATTTTAGGAGCTCCCCTCCACGATTCAACAAATTTGCTTCCCAGCAAAGATTTTAATTCCCTTTAGCCAATAGTAATTGGGACAGGTAGTATTGTTTGGGGTCCATACGGTTCAGTTGCCGAACCCAACTGTGCCAGATGGTCTGCTTTCTCATTCCCGCGTTGGAGTACCGCTGTTAAAGGGAGTGTTCATAATGACTTCCATTACTGCATTCAAGAATTCCAAAGCCTGGACGTCGATAAAGTCGGCAGATTGCTCCGCTCGGCTCACTTTCAGACTCGTCTCCGGACACCTGAGTGTAAGTAGCATGCATCCAAGTGGATTTCTCCCTTCTGGGATGCTTATTTGCTCTTGCGGTGTCCTAACCCTAGCCCAGAACCCTTTGATGTTTATTTGCTGGGTCGCCACCAGGTTTCTTGGGAAGCACCTTTTCGGAACCTCCCGACTCGGCAAACGACCCTTGCGGTCTCTTAAAAGGAGAAGTGCCCTTCTGAGAGGGGACAGCCTTCTGTCCCCGCTCCAATCGAGTCCTCCTCCTTCTTTTCCTTTCGGTCCCACAGATGTTGGTCCTTTTTAGTTTGTTTGTAGGTCCTTGTGCAGAACCTTCAACAGAAGGTACTGTACTAGTTCCTCCTGCATTACTGGGACTGGGAAGATTGGGAAGGGCTAAAGGTACCTGCACGATTCCTTGTAACCCTAATGATTTGAAGAGTAGTGAAGATGAGGGAGGTACCTGTTCGGTTCCTTCTCCGGAAGTGAGAGGAGAGGTTCCCTTTGAGGTTCCCTCATCATTTTGGGATTTTTTAAGATTTATTATTGATCCCACAAGTACGGGGGAAATAAATGGTCTACAACCGCGGCGCCCCCTGCATGGGTGGAAGGCTGTATTACTCTGAGATTTCGCCCGATTTCTCAGAGGCTCCGTTGCTGACACCTGGTAGGCCAGATACCACCCGCCCTTTTGGCATGGATGCTCACACCTTGAGGTTAGGCCTTATGTATGTAAGTGTAGGAGCATGTGTGTGTGTGTGTGTGTGTGTGTGTGTGTGTGTGTGTGTGTGTGTGAAGTGTATGTGTATAAGTTACCCTCCTCCTTTGTCCGGGCTTGGGACTGGTCATTACAGCTGTATATAGTGCTTGTTGACAAGTTGTGCCTTCCAGAAAAGCCTCCCAACAAACTGCACTGAGCGAAGTTTCGAGCGTTAAAACCTATAAAAACCGTTAAGATTTCAAACGTGAAGTGTTTTTAAAATTTACAAAGGCTGGATATAGGGTGATGCTGGATTATTGGTGTTCAGTTTATTTTTCACTAAACATAAAAATTTATAAATACAATGCCAAAAGAAAATAACACCAGTTAGTACCTGAACTTTGTGCCTATTTTATTTATAACTTTTCATTTTTTTTTTCAGATTAGCTCTAAAATATTCTTTCGTAACTGACGTAAGTTCCTTGGTTGTTGTGAAACCAAATGCCACATATGCAGTTAATACCGAAAATGCTGCTAAGAGTGGAAGAGGCAGTGCTGGTAAGAATATATCTTCTAACTATTTGAACAAATTAATATTAGAATAAATAACAGCATGCTCATAGGTATTGAAAATTTGCATGATAATATGCTTATTTTAGAAAATATTCTTTACTTTTAATGCGATTCCAGGAACTAATTACCTAACTAAAAATTATTGCCAAATCAAATATCTGTTTTTATATCAAATACTTCTTTTCTTATTTAGTCTACATAGTCAGATATTTATTTTAACGAAATAAATATTACACGTCACATTTAAAGACGAACAGAATTTCAGGTTGTTAGTTGACACAGAAACTTTCTTTAGCAAGGTTCATTTAAGTATACTCAGTCCGTATTTAACATAATCATAATTATTAGTTTTTTTTACTCAGTATACAGTGCAAAAGACATCCTTTTTTTTTTTGACTAAAAATATAAATAAGTCGTCTGTCTAGATATTTATCTATGTATTTAAATACAGACCAAAAATTAATCAAAATAATACGACAGATTTACAAAATTTGCGATAGTCCATAACATTAATATAGAAACAATTTCTAAAACTATAATAGATCAAAAATTAAAATAATTCAAAATATTAAAGCTAATAATACTTTAAGGGATACTACTAAGACATGAATTACATTGGAGTAGCATAAGAAATACATTTTAAATATATGGAAGGCCTCTTTTGATAGGAATTGTTGCCATTTGAGAGATATTTAGAGAGCCCAATGACATTGAAAAGTGCGTATTTCTGCGAAATTTTGAATGGTTGGATACATATTCTACATTCATTAATTTGTGTTATCAGTCGCACTTAGCTGACAATCCTTCGAATTCGCTGAAAATAGCGCCATTTGAACAATTTTAATAGGTCAAACGACGTTTGAAAAAAGGTATTTCCACGAACATTTTAGGTCTGCGTGCAAATATTTTAAAGCTACTAATTTTTGATAGCTGCTGCACTTTGCTGTTAATTCTACGAATTTGCTAAAACCTGCGTCATTTTGAAGCCACCACTTCGATAAATTTCAACTGGCCAAATGGAATTTGAAAGTGAGCATTAGTGAAAGATTTTGAGCCCTGGATCATATATTTTAGGTCCATTAATTTTTATAAATAGGTGCGAATTATGCTGAGTATCTTGCGAATTTATTGAAAACGGCGCCTTTTTGAAGTTATCATTTTTAAAGATTTCACATAGTCAAACGACGTTTGAAAGTAGATATTCGTGCAAACATCTCGAGGCATATATTTTAAGGCTATTCATTTTTGTTAGCAGCCTCATTGTGTTGATAAACCTACTATGTCACTGACAACTTTACTGTTGAAACAACCATTTTCAAATTTCAAAAATCTTAATTGGCCAAATGGAGTTTAAAAATGGATATTCTTACGAAAATTTTGAGCCCATGGATATATATTTACAGGCAATGATTTTGGTTAGCAGTCATATTTGGCTGTTATCCTATAAATTTGCTGGAAATTGTGCCATTTTGAAACCGCCATTTTGAAACATTGCAAAGAACCAAACGACGATTCAAAGTGAGCATCAATAGGGCACTTTAACTTTAAGTTCCTTGATATATGTGAAGGGAAAAGGCAAGCAGATGGGCTACCAAAAATCCATAAAGAAGGAACTCCGATAAGACTCATAGTAAATGCAGTGGATTCACCTACTCAAAAACTGATAAAATATCTGGTACAAAATATGCAATCGGCGACCGAAATTGCAGACTCATACCTGATCAGCATACTTCAAGGGCTAAAATTGCAAAAAAATTACAATTTTGCTAGCCTGGACCTCAAATCTCTGTATCAAAACATACCAGTTGATGAGCCTCTAGACCAGATAGCTATGCACGAGGAGTTCCCACATCACATCATCGACCTCTCCAAAGGCTGTTTAAAAAATACATATTTTTCCTATAAAAACAACTTCTCCAACAAACAGATGGTGGTCCTATGGAATCTTTGTTATCACCAGTCATTGCAAACCTTTTTGTGAAATTTTTCGAAACAGAAACCCTAAGGAAAACTAAAATAAAGCCATCCCCCTGGAAACCTTTCGTGGATGACATGTTCATCATATGACCACACGGAAGATCCACCTAGACATGTTTTTACAGAAACTAACCAGCATTCATCACCGCACACAGTTGACATTGGAGGTTGAAGTCAACAAGCAGTTACCTTTTCTTGCCTCCGAATCTCACTACTATCCATCACAATTACGATCAGTTGCAAACACACTGACCTCTAGATCATTGCGACTAACCAAACCCATGAACAGCCAAAAAGAACAACATCATCACAACAGTTCTAAAATAAAACAAATTCAAAGAACACAATTTCAAAGAAGCTATAAAATAGAACATAAACGCCAAAGCAGAGAAAAAAGAGGATGATAAATCCAAACCAAACACCACAATGCCATACATAAAAGTTGTAACAGACACAACTGGAATAGTTCTTAGGAAGTATGTTATCTGCACAACTTACAAGCCACAAACATTACAATACAAAAATTATTGGGCAATCCCAAAGACTGGAAAACCAGGGACTGTACAGAACTCAATATAGAGATTGTGAAAAAGAATACATCGGTCATATATATATATATATATATATATATATATATATATATATATATATATACATATATATATATATATATATATATATATATATATATATATATATATATATATTCAAAGAATATTGGCATTACAAATGGCTTATGTATAGTCTATTAAAATAAGTTAATATTAAGAGTTAAAAGTCGTGGTTTATTTATAAACTTTACTCCCAAGAATTAATTTTTGTTGTGATACTCTGACAAATACACATACAAACAGACAGGTATTGAAAATTATATTATAACATATTACTTCGAATAAAAATTTTCAGATATTATTTAGGTATTATAAGAAAGGCAATTTAAACTCTGACGCTAAATAAACATCACATGTGGTCTAATTAATTACATGATTCCCAGACATTGGCAAACTACACAGATGTCGATCAACGCAAAGATGCGCTGCGCGGGTAACGTACACAATTTATCTCAGCCAACGATTTAAATGGCAATTAGAGAGTGTGACTAAATGATTATTAAAATATGCCTTATTTTATTTAAATAATTTAGAATATTATTTATTATGAATAATGACACAAAATAATATTTTTATATGCATTTTTATACTGTAATACTAAGCTTATCAAGCTTAATATAAGGCAAAAAAAAATCATGTTTCAAATAAAAGGTGTAGGGATTATCTCTATATATTTAAATTATAAATATAAAAATCATTTATTAGTTGAAAAATTTACTGAAATAATTCATTCAACGAAAGCAAATTAGGATTTAAAAAAATAGCACTTTGTATTACTGTGACCAACTTGTATTTATACTCCATGGCTAGCTCCCTAAATGACTAGGACACTAAATTAGTAACACAGAAGGATGGAAAGGTGTTTTATTTTTTTAATACTAGTATAAATTTACCTCGCAGAAAGTTCGTAAAATCAATTTTAAGTTTAAATTGAAAGATATATTATGTAATCAAAACCTTCACTGTCAAAAATGGCACAATTAACTCGTAATCGCATTAATGTGTTACAAGATATTGTAATTACTCCAGCAAACCAACCGAACTTAATTGATCGAGAAATTGCTATAAATTCCATTACCAATGAAGAAGATGGAAGAATAGATGAAATTTTACATGAAGTAATCAATGTTAAAGAAACCACTTATGGATTCAACCTGAATGAAAACTTCATTGACTTGACTCAAGACGTCCAAAATGGCAGCGATATCGTATTAACTCTACAAAATGTGCAGGAGAATGGTGCTACAACGGAAGCAGTTACCAGCCAACCTGGTCACATAAAAAAGAATGATCAAGGTAGTACAGAAAATTCTTCAGAAGAAGTTCTTACTCTTAACGACGTCGACATGCTGGAACCAGGATAGTTTGACCAAATGAAAAGAGAAGAAATGCATACGATGGAGAAACTTATTGCATTGGAGGAGGTTAAAGCCACTAGAAAAGAAGTGCAAGAACGTCTAGAAAATTTTAAAAACTTGATTCAAGACTGCACTCAATTATTAAAAATTTTAGACCAAAGGGAAATTGCCATTGAAACTCACTATAATGGTATAATTGAACAAGAACGCCTTCTTCGTAAAATAATTAAACATTAATATTTCACTTTTATATAAATATTTTATATCAAACTTTCATGATTTTAATATTTAAAAATAAAGAAAAATATATACTTTTCTTTTTATCTTTGAATTTAAACTTAGAATTGTACTAACGAACAAACGAACGAAAAAAATAAAATTTAGAAAAAAAAATTGTTTGTAAATTTATTAAAAAACCAACCCGTTATTTTTGTTTTAAAATCCTCTATTTATAGGGATAAAAAATATCAGAACCATTTATAATTTTAAGCACAAAATAGATATTTTAAAATAAAAAGTATAGACTTTCCTTTTGAATGATGTTATAAATAATCCCAAATATAATATTTGCACCAAATTAAAACAAAACAACTGTAAGTGAAACGAACATACACTGATCTCATTAACATGAACATATGGCTCGAATGTCTCGAGGTTTTAATAACGAGTTAAAAATTATTATAATATTTGTAATACCAAACAAAATAAATGTAATACAAAACAAAATCTCAGAATGGCATAGATACTATACATATTTATAATTTTCGGTTTTATTTATTAAAGAAGAAAATATTTTTATTTTAATAGTAGTATCAGAAGTAGATATTGTAGATTTCTAGTCCTCTTTTATTAATGTTTCCCCTCCTTCTCCTCCTCCTCATCATTTTGACATGAAGGTTTACAGAAAATAATAGCAGTGAATAAATTAAAGTAAAGTACATCGACCTTGACTTTGACCTTGAGCTATATCTTGCAAGTATTGAAGTATAGTAGCTGAAGTTAGTACTGAATTCAGCTTTGACTTGATTTTGACTTTTATTTAGATTTTAGCCTTGACCTTAATCTTTATATTGACAGTATAAGTTTTATTTTAAAAAAAAGACATATTTTTATATTGAGAGTTTATTAATATTTACAACAAGTTTACATAAAATAATTTTTGTCAATCAAATGATTTTCTATGTTTGAAATGACTCCTTTGTGACAGACTAAACATACTTGCTTCGTGACAGTTTGACTAAGATTTTCTTCACATTTTCACAACATTCGTTGATAGTGAGTGTGTATGTGGCTATGTTTCCCTTCTGCAATATAATAGCATCCAAAAAATAACATGGGTGACAATTACTGTATACACCACCAAACTTGGATATTATTGCGACATATGATTGAGTTACGCATACCATTCTTTCTAAATAGTTCGGCTTGACAGCCTCCGAAGCATTTAATTTTTTTAATTTTTATTAAACCTTCTTGACCACAAGTATTTTTACTATTCCCGTCTTCCACTCCGCTATCTTCTTCACTTTCTTCATAATCACTATCAAATATATTTTTACCAATATTTATTAATATGTTTTGTCTACTCTCATATACATTTTGATCGTCTGTTAATCGAAGGTGTACCATCTCATGCTTGTAAATAGATGTAATTTTTTCCTCATTCATTATTAACTTCTTGTGACTGATTCAGTTTTTCATTGGAAAGGGAACAATCTGCTATTTTATTTAAATGCAGATTGGAAGTATAGGTGGGGGTACAGTTACCCAATCCATACGTGATTTCCTCTACCCTCAAATATTTCTAAAATATAAATAAAACGTTCTAGTTCTAGTAGGAAATATAGGTTTGTTATTGTGTGAATAAATTAAATATAATACTTATACGTTTAAATTTTTTATTCAATTATTAAAAATATATAATACATAAGACATTACTTTTAATGTGATGCAATCAAACTCTTTGCACTCAGTTTGATTGTTAAGTGAAGAGAATTAAGTTAGAGTTGTTTGATGATTTTTGTTAATGGATTGTAGCTAAACACTTTATCGTGAGTTATAAGACAATACGCTGCTGTTTTAGCTGGAATTTTTTCCTTAGTTTCAAATTCAATCCTCATTGTTACCGGACCAGTTTGTAATAAGTCTCTTTGATGTGAACAATTAATGTATGTAATAGGCGCATTATCCATAAATTCTTTTGGATTAAAAATTGGTTCTATTGGATGTCCATAATACACTTTTCTGAATTCAGAAAACATTTCATATAACGTGGCAAATTTATTGGTCTTAAAGTCAAGTTCAATATCATTGTAAGGATATCTTTCAGAGTTTAGGAATACATTTAAATTTTTTAATTTGCAATGATCGAATTTGCTCATATCCTCTTTTATATTACCACGTCTATTTTTTTGAAAATCAATTAAAACATGCCTTGGTGTTTCAATCTTCGTTGAAGTTTTTACAGGCCAGTTATGTCTAGTAGTTTCTAACAATTCTGGATACTCAATTAATTCCCAACTTTTGAAAGTAATAAGTATATCATTGTTTTTATCAATAATTTTAGTAAGTGCTAATTTTTGGGGGATGGCTACAGTAAGATGTGGGGCCCGCCAACATAGCTTGGTTATTTTAATTTTAGATTTTTCATCATCAACAGTAGATACTAATGCACTGGTGTCATCATTATTTCTTATGAGAATTAGTTCTTGTTGTGAATTTAAAATAATTTGGTTATAATCTTCAAAGAATCCCGAATACATCTTTAAGGGTATGCATAGAGAAATATTCCCTTTATCATCAGTCATAATTTTTTTTTGCTTTTATTTTTGGATACCAACCAGCATCATCCAATTTAGCACTTTCGTTTTGATTAAAAGATATATAGCCCTTAAGTGTTGAAGTTATACCAATATCCCGAACAGAATCAATTGTTACACCATTTAAAATGTATCGCAATTCTTTAAACAAAAATGCTGGAGCATTATTGATTAATACTGTGTTAGCCAATGGAGTATCATCTTCTTTGGTAACCTGTAATTCTAAATACAGTTCATTTTTGCAAGGTAAAGGATATTTTCCAGTTTGTTGTAAATCAATTCTAATTTCATCATTTAATTCAAATTTTGTAGGAATAAAAGGATCAAAAGAAAGTATTTCCCAGCTAAATATGAATTCATCTACGAGAATATTTTCTCTTACATTTAAATATTACAATTTACTTAAGTTTGAAACCTAAACTTAAAAGAAATTTCCGATTACGAGGTGTTAACCTTTGAGAGTTGAATTTATTACTAATAGAATTGAGTTTAATGTCTTTCTTATTAAGACTTTTCCTAAAGAATTTTTTAGAGAAATTAGAGATCGTAGTCGTCTTATTATATAAAATAACCATTATTCATCGATTTTCTTGAGATGTAGTCTTACTGTTACGGTTTCTCCTTTGAAATTGATGAGTTCACCATCTGGATCCACTATATTAAGACTTATATTGTTTATAACTTTTACAGTGACAGGAAAGTAAAGAACATTTTGTGGTGATTCAATGATTTTAAAACCAGAAGCAACACTAGGAAAAAAATTGATGTATTATATGGACAGATTTTCCATTTAAATATGACCCTTCGGCAATGTTACAATCGATGTTTATTGCGTTTACTTTAATAATTTCTGCCGGATAATCTGAGATATGTTGTTTATATCTTTCTAATTCTTTATTTTTAAAACCTAATATTTTTCCTATTGTTCCATCGTGAAAAGCGATGCAAATATCTGTTTTAATATAGGTTCGTAAAGTATTATTATTTGAATAAATATGTACAAAAGTACGATTATCTAATTGTTTTTGAATAAGATTATTTAAATCATCTATTTCGTAACTACCGGGAGGTATTCTAAATTCTTTATTTGTTTCATAAATGAAAAGATTATTGGTCTCATCAATATTTAGTATAGCATTAAATGTTTCAAAATTTACAAGACCTATAGCATATTCAAAATTTTCATCCAAGTATATCGGAGGATGAATATTAATTGAGAGTGTTGCAGAATTACCACTAATAACAAAACTGTACGACATATCTCTTTAAAATTTTCATTCAAAATGAATTAAAATTAGTGTTTATCCATAATTATAAAGGAATACGAGGCATAACTCGCCACAATTTGTTTTGTTATACGTCTGATAATGTTCATAGTTATAATTACAATATTTTTATTTTTGTCGCTGATAAAATATTTTATTAATTCGGTAGATGGTCACAAATCACCATAACTATCAAAATATATTATATTTTTTCCCTTTTTTACGTAGGCAGTCCAGTGAGTTCCATCACCACTATTGTTATCGAGATTAACTATACCATTTTCATTTTTCTTAATCTTTTTGGTAATTTATTTCTCATAAATATACCTTGAAAGTTGGGAATTTACAGAGGTTCAACATATTTAATTAAATCATAATTTGTAAGTGGTTTTCGAGGTATATTCATTAACAGTTTTTTGAATAAGGTTTAATATATAATCCACATCCTGTTTTATATGGTTTCAAATAAAGACCACTTCCTTGTTTTCCTACTTCTATAGATTCCATCATTTTATTATGTCTTTTGGATTCTGCTAATTTTTCTTTAGCAGCTTTTGCATCATTTACAGCTTTTGCAATACCTGCAGCTCCCCCTCCAAGAGCTTCTAAAGCAGACAAATTAGCAAATAATGGAATAAGAGGAAGAAATCCGCCAGTTTTTGGAATTGGTATAATTCTTTTCTTTCGAGATAATACCGCCCTATTTCCAATACTTTTTAATGCAGTTGTTATACCATCATTCAAACTTTTAACGTGTTTTCCCTTCAATCCTTTTCTAGTTTTTGAAATAGTTTGAGATATTCCTTTTCCCACACGAGTCTTTCGAGTTATTGTTTTTTTAAGTCCCATCCCAAATTTTCTTTTCATTTTCATTGCACCACTAATTGCAAGTGCAGCTGTTTTTTCTCCAAAGGAAGCGTCTTTAGCTTTAAATCTCTTTATAGCTTTTTCAGCTAATAATTTATCAGCAGCGTGTCTACTATTTATATCATTTGATTGTGAGTAGGCAATATCATGCTCCTTACAGGCTTCGTCTAATAGATTTATACCTTTATCGCCCCTAGCTAGTCGCTTTTCTAATTTTGTTCCAGGTCCACAGAAATCATAACCTGGTAGATGTAATTCAAATGGCAACTTATTTATTAGAGTATTTATTAAACCCCTTCCTCCCTTTTTGGTTCTTCTTTTGTAAATGACTTGTTGTATGAGATAGACATTATATATAATTGAAATCTTATAACAAACTGACTAGTTTCAATTTAGAACTAAATCTTTATACATCCTTTTACATAAATGAGGATTGAAAAACAAGCTATTACAATTAAAGACCATGAGGCTTCAAAAAATAATTTTGAGAAACATGGACAATTGTTTGAGGGAAATAACAAAAGGGGCTTAATCATTGGTCCATCAGGATGTGGTAAAACAAATGTCGTTATTAGTTTAATTGAAGATCCTAATGGTTTACGATTTGAAAATTTATATATTTACTCAAAGTCTTTGTATCAACCGAAATACGAATATCGCTTTTTAAACCACTGAAAGAAATTGGATACTACAAATCTGAAAATGAAGAAAATATAATTTCTCCAAAAGAAGTAAAACGAAACTCTATAATAATATTTGATGATATTGTGTGTTGTAATAAAATGTGGTAAAAGATTATTTTTGTTTCGGAAGACACCAAAAAAAACGAATTGTTTTAATTTATGTCAAACATATTTTTCAATTCCCAAACAATTAATTCGCGATAATTCCAATTTAATTGTTATATTTCAACAAGATAATACAAACTTAAAACATATCTATGATGATCATGTTAATGTTGATGTCTTTTAATCAATTTAAAGAGTTGTGTTTGATATGTTGGGAAGATAAATTTGATTATTTGGTAATAGACAAAGACTGTAACATAAAGTCTGGTAGATATAGAAAAGGTTTTGATTCATATATTTACTTATAAATATAAAAGGTTTATTATCAATTATACCAATCATGGATAAACGGTTAGCAAGAGAACTTGTTAAATCAAGAAAGGTTGGTAAACAAAAATATCAAAGTTAAAAAAATCCGGAGTTTGAAGCGAAATCTAAAATGGAAGAAACCTATAAACCAATAACACAACCCTTACAGGAATTAATTTCAACAATTGGTAATATTGAACCTGTTAAAGTAAAAGATGAGTTTAAAACCCCATTAAAAAATATTATGAGACACTGTCGCCACAAAAAAAATTATTTGAAACAACAACACCTAAAAAACAAAAATTAGAGTATGGAACATCAACACCAGAAGGAAGAAAGACGGGGAAAACTCCATTGCTTCCTACCGAAATACCAACAATATTAGATTGGGATAAAAGTATAGCTTCAGTAAGCCAAATGCCATCTATACAACAAACAAGTATTGTAGCAGAAACCACATCTTCTTGAAGAGAATCTACAGTAGCAAATCTGTCAGGCATATTAGAACAAACACGACAAACAATTCAAACGTTTGTTCGTACACCTGGATATCAAGACTATTTATCAGGATTTCATGAATTACCTCGTGAATATATTGACGGTGGTGTAAAGGATGTAGCTCATAAGTTCGATCACCAATATGAAATATTTCATGATAATGAAAATGAAAATTTTTTTTTAGGTTTAACCCAAAAACCCGTAGAAATTGTGGGCAAAAACATAAAAGTTGAAGATGTAACCTATACAGGTACACCAGGTTTATATAAATTATTATTTAAAAAAGAATCTGTAGGTTATACAAAAGCAGATTTAGATAATCATATGGATATTTTAAAGAGAACTAACGCATACCGTAGAAATTATGACCCAAATGAGCAGGTACAAGGAACTTCCACAAACAAATATGTTTATATAATAGGTCCTTATTTACAAAAAAAAAAGGAATTACAAAAATTAAGAATATTAATCCAGAAGTCCATAATATAATTCAAGGTTATTTCACTAGATGTAAAGCTCCATATAGAGAAAGTCGAATGTCTTCAAAAATAAAACAGGATCCGGTATATCTTTAAAAGTTAATAATCCTAACACCGACTATGTATATTGGGACAATGTTAATGAACTTGTTGATCGACTTCGAATATTAATAGCATCTTTGATGGCTGGTCATACATGACATAACAACGAAATTATTTCTATTATAGAAGAATTGAAAGAAGCCAACATAATTATATAAAAGAATGATGCGAATATTTTATTCCATTTCAAAAAAGACTATAGATAAGTTTGGACGTCATATTTTAAAAAGGAATACTGTTGATGTATCCTCATTAGGAAATAAGATATTAGCAAACGTTGAAAATGAGATATTAAAAAAAAAGTATATCGAAAACAAAATAGTTAAAAGTTTTGAACCTGAGTTATTAAATGATAGAGTACTTTTGAAAAAACGGGTTCATGAAAGTGATAAAGGAGTCCAAACTATTTCAAAAAAGGTTAAGTTGTTGGAAAAAAATGTTGTATCGGAATATGACAGTAAAATATTAAATTTAAAAAATATTGTTCAAGACAATGATGAACTAGTAAGAAATTTTTCGCTAAAAACATTGATATGTGAAGATAACTTTAAAATAATAAAACAGAATTAAGTAAAAAATTTTGAAAACAACATTAATAATGAAATAACATTGGTTAAATCAAAAATAAACGATACTTCAGTAATAGATAATGTGAAAAAACTATTGTAAAAGATATGGCTTCAAAATTTCAAGAATTTACAAACAAACTTAATAGTCGGGTTTCGGAAGAAGTGGTAAATTTTCAAAAGATTCATGATAATATGAATAAAAATACACAAGAAATTGAGAAATCTATGAACACACATTTCCTAATTCATAAAAAAGATAGTGATAATAATAATAAATTGAAGGCGAAAATTAAAGTAATTGAAAATTATGTCAATGAAACTAAACTGAATATACAAAATTTACAAGATAAATTACAGACAGATTTACGAAATATTAATGGAAATAAATTTCAAGACCAAATTGCAAAATATAATAATGAAATTAAGGAAATTGAGACAAAATTAGACAGTAAATTTGAAGATAGAGTTTTGAAAATTGATAAAAAAAATCAAAGATTTAATAACACAATTAAACAATATAGAAACAGAATCCAAAACTACTGATGAGGAACTGGATTTTAAAAAGAAAATGAAAGAAAAATTAGAACAAGAATTAGAAACTATAGTAGAAGTAGTTTAAGGTATGATTGCAGCTGCTAAAACAGAATTATCAATTGAAATAAAAAAAAAATATTTCAAAAATTAAAGAAATCTCATCACAATTAAATACTCTCGAAAAATCTTCGAACGATGTAGGATACAGAGTTGAAAAAACCATATCAGATGTAAAAAATTTAGAGGACCAATTAAGCAAGAAAATAAAATCACTAAACGATTTGGTTCAAAGAGCAGTCGAAGTTTCTAGAAAAGAATTCAATGATACGATGGCATATGCCAGAGAAGAATTAAATGCAACAGTAGGAAATATAATAAAAGAAACTACAAAATCAAAGGTACTTTTTGAAACTAAAATTAATGTTAGAATAGGTAACCTTGAAGATGAAATAAGGCAAATTAAAAATGATTATAATATATCAATTAAATCTTTGGAAACTAAAATTGAAGATTTATTAAAGAAAGATAGCAAACCCATAAAACAAGTTATTTAAAGAAGATATTACTAATTCTTGTTTCAGTACTATGAGTGGGAATATAAAAGAAACAGTGGTAAATGAATTACATAAACCAGCAAAAAGGAGTTACAGAAGAAGACGAACTATTATTAAAAGTCTAAATGACTTATGGCAGGCTGATTTGGTAGAGATGCAACCTTATTCTAAATTTAATAAAGGTAATAGATATATTTTGGTTGTAATAAACACATTTTCAAAGTATGTTTGGGCTGAACCACTTAAAAGTAAAAAAGGAAAAGATGTATCGATAGCAATGAAAAGAATTTAAGAAACAACAATTAAACCCAAAAACTTACAAACAGATTAGGAAAAGAATTTTTCAATAAAGACTTTAAAGTTCTTATGAATTCTTACAAGATTAACCATTATACTTACTCTAATTTAAAAGCAAGTGTGGTAAAAAGAGGTAATAGAACTTTAAAAAACTTAATGTGGAAAAAATTTAGCTTGCAAGAGAATTATCAGTGGATTGATATTTTGGATGAAATTGTTCAAAAATACAATAACACTGTTCATAGTACTACCGGATAAAAACCTGTCGAAGTTAATAAACACAATGAAAAAGAAATTTTAAAAGCATCTTTTACAAATATAAAAATGGTTAATCCTAATATTTCGAAGCTTAAAGTTGGTGATTATGTGCGTATAAGCAAACAAAGGGAGGCTTTTTCCAAGGGTTATACTCCTAACTGGTTGAATGAAATTTTTCAGATCAAAGAAATAAAATTAACCAATCCAACCACCTATTTATTAAAAGATGACAAAAACGAAGATATTTTAGGAGGTTTCTACAAAGAAAAACTACAAAAGGTTAAACACCCTAATGTCTATCTAGTGGAAAGTATTTTAAGAAAAAAACGTGACAAAGTCTATGTTAAATGGTTGGGAATGAATAAATCACACAACTCGTCGATTCTAAAAAAAGATGTGTTGTAATATAATAAATATATTTTATTTCGATATTTAATTCTTTTTCCTAGCATAGCTAAGATAAGCAACTTTGCTTATTACTAATTTTATAAAAACGAATGCATGCATATTAATCACTATGGTTGAAGAGCTGGAAGTGCGTTTATCTCGTTATTTAGAGGAAATAAGCAAACTAAAAAAACAAATAAGAGAGTATTCTAGAAAAAAGTACACTTTCAAAAAGTTTTCATTAATGAAAATATGAGGTTATTAGTAATTGACGTACAAGGATTCAAAATGGAAAATAATAAGTTTATTCCCAAGGAGATGGCAGCTAATGACGGAAAGAAAATATGTCATTATATTTTTAAGTCCCCTTTTGATCTAGGACATCTACCCTCAGATTTGCATCAGCAAACTGTTTGGTTAATGAAAAATCATCACTGTATTCCATGGTATCTAGGTTATACAACGATTCATAAAATTTTTGACATAATAAAGAACCTATCCGAAGAGGTAAATCATGTTTACGTGAAAGGCAGAGAAAAAACAGAATATATAAAATCATATTCTTTGAAACCAGTAATCGAACTTAATGAAAATCCAGCGTTGGAAAAACAAGAACCTAACTACTTCTACCATTCAAAATCTTTATGTATTTGTGCACTTAGCAATGTATATTATTTATATAATAATTTTTTAATGATTGAATAAAAACACATAATTAATTAAAAGAGTTTTTATTTTAAACAATAATACAATTTAGATTTCTTGGAATACTTCTTGAAAGATATTATGTGGTACAAACGTTTTAACTTCATCCAAAAATCCTTGAAATTTAATTACTTTCATTGTTTGTAGAAAACTTTTTATATCGAATGTTTGTAAATATATATTGCAAGCTTCAATAGCCTTTGCATATTTTCTTGCAATTTCTAGACATTCTTCATATGTATAAAATCTTTCGAAACCATATTCGGTTTCATGTTCTGCATCTAATTCTAAATTTTCAAAATGTGATGATAAAATCTTTACGGCATTTGTTAAGTTATATGCTATTCTTTCAGTTTATAAGCTAACTACATGATGTCTGGTATAAGAATAACTAGTTTAAATTGTTAAGTAGTAGTAAGAGTGTTAGGGTGGGAGGAATAAACAATACATATATTTTTAAATATTTATTTATCAATACAACTCTTTACAAATTAATTTCTAGAAGCAACTCCACTAATAACAATATTATAATATTTGGAAAATTCCTGACCCTTTAGCATATCAAAACGATATTTCACTAAATTTGTCAAATTAACAAGTTCGTTTATTGTATCACCAGCCAGAAATCTTTCATGACCACCATCTTGATTAATCTTAATTATTCTGAATTCACCAATGAACACAAAATGAATTTCATATCCCTTTCCATGCATTGCTTGCCATCCATAACTGTTGGAATAAATAAAGCTTAACATAATTCCTTGATTATTTAAAAACGAAATCCACTGATTTTCATTGAAAATAACATCTTGGTTATTTTTGTATCCCGCCAGTTTTATAACAGGAATATATTTCCTTTCTAATGAAAAACCAACACTAAACCACTTAGATTTTGATTTATTGATGTAATACACTGTTTCATTGATGAGAGCACCAGCTCGCTTTTTACTAAATTCTTCATTTGTTTTTGGTTGTTGGCAATAAATTTTTGAATGTTGATCATTGTTTAGATCTTGTGGTTTGTAGTAGTTAGCTGATGGGAACATTTTTAGGTTCTGTCTGAACAGAGTTTGTCAACTGAATGTAAAATAAACTTTTCATGTCAGCTTAAATAGCGATTCAAGGAAAATAGAAGGGGGATCTACACAAAGGAGTAGGTAGATTTATAATTAATGTAAAAGTAAAATTTTAAAGTAATCAAATACGAACCATGGCAAAGATCGGGTAAGAACTTTTTATTGATATTCAGGGATTCCATTGTTCCTTAGGATATGTTCCCAAAGAGTTAGCTGTTTATGATGGACTTCGTTGTTTTAATTTTTTATTTAAGCACCCATTAAAAAAAAACATGCTATCATTTAAAGACAATAAATTAGTTACGTGGGCTGAAGAGTATCATGGATTAGAATGGGAATCTGGAAACATAGATTTAAATGAAATCGATGAAATCCTCAAGGGAGTTTATCAAGTTTCCATGAAAGTTAAAATAAATGTGAAAGGAAATGAGAAGGCTACATTTTTAATGAAGTTTTTTGATAAAAACACCATATGTTGTATTCCTACGGGATGTTTACCGAAATTAAGTAAATTAAAGAAAATTCCCAAGTGTTCCTTTCACAAGAAAGCAGGTTCATGGCATTGCGCATTAGCAAATGTAAAATTATTGTATAATTATAAAAATTATTATTAATAAAATGCATTCATTTAAAACTGGTTTTTATTTTTTTTTATCAATAATACAAATAAGTATATTTTATAAAAAAAAAATTTTAAAACGTTCATTGTAAATTTTATTTCTATGCTGTTCCCTCAGAATATCTTCTAGGAGTTTTTCAAAGTTCTTGATTCTGTATTGAAAGAGGTATCGGTCCAATACATATTTCTGGTAATTACTTTCTCTCGCTTTTCTATAAGTATAGCTCCATACAAACATTTTATGAACAAATTTTCTTTCTCATTAAATGTCACTTTTTTCATATTTCAAATTTCTATTAATATACTCTATATAACCTGACATACATAAAAACAATATTAAAAATGTAGTAAATAATATTATACAGATAGTTGAATTACAATCTTGATTTCGAGGTTCTCTATACAATTCATTCCATTTCTCTGTTATTGCATTTGTTCTATTAAAATAATACAATCTTAACTTATACTGTACAATATAAGCGGTATTTATAATATTTGCATTAAATTTATAGGTATATAATCCATTATCAATATGCAAAACATTATTGAAATTCATTTTCTTCCAAGCTGAAGGCCAAGTTTCATTATACTTATTATTAACTGATATACAAATAAATATATCTTGAACATTGTGATCAAATTGTATGAATAAAGTGTTGTTAACAAAAGCAAAAAGAAACAATATTCCTGCAGGTAGCACTGTCATCATACAAATAAGTGGCTTTAAAATCGTTTTTTTATATTGTCCGCGAACTAAACTTTAAAGAATTTGTATGACATCTTCAACTTCCTCATCCCTACCTTCATATTTATCTTCCAAAATATTGATATGCTTATGCCCCCAAGCTAGAGTTCTAAAACATCCTGTAATTATATGTCTTTTATCATCCTTAGAAGATAGAGTAACCCTATTCTTTAACTGCGTATACATATCATGTAAAATTGATTGGAATACATTCATTTTCCTAAATTTAATTTCCGAATTTTCAACGACATTTTTGTAATCTTGCTGTGTAATTAAATTATTAATGACATATTTTCTTACACCTTTAGACTTTTTTTCAGTTTTATTCTCTAAATTAACGCAATAAGCTTTTGCACCCGTTCCATAAAAACTTAGAATTGGTTGTCCAGCAAACTCATCTTTCATATGTCCTAATATAGATTTGTTTTTGGTTATATTGTAAACATTGTTGTCGCTGTAATTTGAAGTATCAAATTTGTTTATATTTTCCTGAATATCTTGATAAAAGTTATCGGTTATGACATGTAGAATCAAACTATCTGTATTAGTATATAATAAGATTGCATTATCACCATACTTTTGCTTAATATAATCATAGTAAAAATCATATATAACAGTTTTTGATAGTTCTAAAACTGAAAATCCAACATATACTGGTTTACTATACGTTAATTTTACTTTTTCCATTTGAATCGCAACTAAATTTTCATTAAAAACCAATCGATTTTTGAAATTAGGTTTAGCTATTAATGTTTCAGCTCCTTGCTTTTTACTTATGTTATTCTAATGTGTTATTAATCTTATGTCAACCCGTTTGTCAATATTTTCCAGTGATTTGCCATTAATTGCATTATTAGATAATTTATAGCAATCTTTATCCAATTTATTTTTAGATTGATTTTTTATTTCCGTATTTAAATCAATATTGGGTTTCAAGCTTCTTGTTTGAATCTAATAGCTCTATGAATCTGAATTAATTGTAAACCATTTTGAAGAGCTTGTTTCAGATTCCGATAATGAATAATATATTTTTCCTTGTTATTTAAATTACATATCAATTTCTTTTCTTTAGATTCAGGTGGACAAATATTTTCAGCCAAAAAAGCTATTTAGTTGTGTTTTTTATGTAAATTTAAAGGATATTTGATATCTACTTCAAAAAAAAAACCATAATTAGCATCATCGTCTATGGATAAAATATCAAAAGAATCTATTTCTTCCCTACTTATCCAAGAAAAATCACCAACAGGAAGATATTGACTCCTGCTATGTCCATACAAGTTAGTTGCATCTAAATACATTATAAATGAGGTAAGTTTAGAAGGATCATGATTTTGGAAATGAGGATTGTTGGCTTCAGCTTTTCGAACACTACAGTGACATATTCCACCTCTTATATTGTTTTTAAAAAAATGTAACATGTCAATATCAGTTAACAATTCTAACTTTAACTTTGGTAAAGCCTAACATTGCTTCCCAACGTGAACCTGGAGTTGTAAAATATTGTGCAGGATTTAATTTGTATATGTTTAGAGACACATTTCGAAAAGCTTCAAAAAAATCTGTTAAGATAGGAACATCAGAAAGTAAATAAATTTTTGTGTAATCCATTAAATTTTGACAATTAAACAGTTTCCATATTTTAACAGCTCTATCATAGTCAGATTGACCTATCTTCATCTTTAAGTTTGTCATAAAAATGTTCAATACTAGGTAGATCATTTTCGTATAATTTATCCATAGAGTCGACATAAGAATATGGATAAACCCCTTTTTTTCTAATTTTATTAAATTGATCCGAATCTTGAAAAAATTGTTGTATTTCTACACATTGATTTATTTCTAAACTCTCTGCGAGTTTTTCTAATGAGCTACCAACAAAACGAAAGGCGTCTAAAAATCTTAATTGAATATATATATATATATATATATATATATATATATATATATATATATATATATATATTCTTTTCCTTATCATCTTTATCTTTATATTTGTCAACTAATATAGATTTTGAAATTGAAACATATTTTTCTTTAGTTTGAGCAATGACATTTATTTTATCCCCTTGGCAACAAAGCTGTTTAATAAATAAGTGGCTATCGTATCCGCTTAAATTATGAAAGAAAATGGGAATAAAATATTGAATTTTAAAATTTAAATTACAAATACTGTGTGCTGCACCTCGAAATTTACCCGTTAAATGATCGTGATCTTTAACTTTCTCATATCCAGGTTTAAATTCTTCATCACATATACTACATTTAATACTATTTTCAAAATCAGATTCCCAATTTGTTAAAGGTTGCATTGGTACTATATGTTTTAAATGATTATAGATTTTATGTACATGTTCTTCAATTCGTTTACAAAATTCCTCAGCAGCATCCAAACCAAAATAATAATCTACTAATGATAAAGAATCATCATATGAGCATTTAATAAAATAAGCAAAGGCATATGGTTCATGTTTGAATGTATATACAGTATAGGAATTTTCATTATTTTCAGGTTGTGTATATTGTAAAGATTTTAAGAAACATTCAAAGTCGGCATATATTACAAATAGAATCTTTAACTGTTTTTGGAACTTTTCAAATTAAAGAATATTTTCTGGAATATTCTGTCCATATTTGTTAATTTTAATATCATTGGATGGAATTTTTGTAAACAAGTGATTACAGTCTTTCGATTGATGTAATTCGAGTTTCTGTTTAGAGGTAAAATAAATTAAACATCCATCACAAAAATATTTTTTACAATGCTTATTATTAATTTGAGAAGACACTAACCTAGACATATCCTTAATCCAACAATAATGATTATTAGTACCATCACTAATTAATAACAAGTTCACATGTATTTGAAGTTTTTTAGAGGTATAATAAAGTGGACCTACCCCTCATATTTTAATTAATTGTCTTTGAAAACACTTTCCAACCCGTAAACGTTCACAGATATTTGGTTCAGCATTTCAAACGTTGATATGTTCTTTAACTTCATTGGAAATTCAATTTCTTCACAATTAAGGATATCGTGGAAATTTGGATATGAACTTGTTCTATAAACATGACTTTTCGCGGGAAATAATGCACTTATAATACTCCATGCAAAACAGTACTGATCATTATTTTGTACATTAATAATTGCTTTTTTAGTAGCAATTTGCTTTGGTAAAGGAATATAGGAAGAAGCTCTTATTGGATTGTATTTATTCACGTTGACTTCTAAATGCAAAATTTTTTCCAATGCCCAACCCGATCCATTTTCTGCGAATATAGAAGCTTTTTCCTTGATTGCAGATAAAGAGTCATCATAAATATCACTTAAGTCTGTTGTTCATGTAATAATTCTATTTTTGGAATTAAATGATTTAGTTTCTACTGTTTCCTTGGTTTGTAAGAGATATTGTCCAAATAATTCTACATTAATTTTAACAGATCTCTGTTCCATTACTTGTTCGGAAATTAATTTAATAAATTTTTGTTTAACTTCTTCAAAGAAATCATCAATATCTACATACCTTTTGGATGGTAGCAGCATATAAGATATAATCCTATTTTTAAACGCTGATGTTAAAATTTTTACATTTTCTTCATTTTCTTTTACTACAACACGTTTATGTAGATTTAAGCGTAAATGGGCCCTTAGTTTATTTTTCACATACCAAGTATTACAAGCTTTACAGCGTGATAATATAAGTTTCGGAATTTTAGGTTTGTTGTCAATTTTGGGTTCTCTTGAATTAAGTTTTTTCGCTGGTTGATTCTGAGGTTCACGCTTCCTTTTTACCCCTGAACAAGACGTCCTATATGGACATGATTCCCTCTTGTGTCGGTAGAGATTTGTTTTTTGAGTAAATGTTTTGTTACATTCACCATATGAAAACATATTTGTGAACTTTACTTGATCTAAAGGTAACATCCAAATGGATTTATTTTTCTGCTTTCATATTTTTATTGTCCATTGTCATCCTCCATATATTTGACTCTAACCCTGAATGTATCAATTTTAAATGATCATTCAAATGTTTAACACTAATAAAGTCATCAACAAATAGGTCACACAAATTTAACACTTTACTATATAACAGAATTAATGACACAATAGGTTTTGTAGCACTTTCATACTGCAAAAGCGTAGATATTGAATTAAAACAATGATTTTTAAGTCCGGTAACTTTTTGGAATTCGTTCTCGAACCTTTTCGACATTCAAAATTCTTTTATAAGAATCCACAATCTCTTCTGTTGTTTTAACAGGTCTTAACTGACAACAATACGTACAATACTGTAAGCAATATCAATTATTTTTACAAACTAAACAAAGACAACGTTTTACAACACTAAAGGAACTACTGGTTATTGTAAACCATTTAGGAAACATAACTGACTAGATAAAGATTTCTTACCGCAGAGAGAGAGAGAGAGATTTATATATATATATATATATATATATATATATATATATATATATATATATGTTGTATCGTAGGTTTCCCCGGATGGTGGAATGTGCACTGGTGTTTTCCGGTTTTCAATCCGTTCGTCAGTAGAAAAATCCTCACGATATTTCGTTAACATCTCAGCTGGTATTTTCAGTGAAGCATCACTTGAAAATGCCAGCTGTGATGTTGGGGAAATGTCGTAAAGATTTTTCTACTGAAGAACGGACTAAAAACCGAAAAAACACCAGTGCATGTATATATATATATATATATATATATATATATATATATATATATATATATATATATATATATATATATATATATATATATACATATAGGAAGGCGCATCACATTTCATTTTGTTTATTTACAGAAGACGATAAAATATTTTTAATAAAGAATGTGTAGGTTCATTGGGATTAACTTTTGAAATAATTTTACACACTGGCTCAAAAAACAGTTTCAGACCAAAGATATTAACATTTAAGTAGAACATCCTCTTATTACTGCATATTTTAATAGCTCCGGCCAAATAAGGGTTACTGCTACAGTGCCGGTTTTAGCACTACCGGCGCCATGGGCAAAATTTTCACAGCGCCCCCTCTCTACTGTACCATTCATAGCTATGAATGTGAATAGGAAAAAATAAATAAAAAACAATTTTTTATTGAAATTAAACTTTTTTTAAAAAAATTACTTTTCGAGCCTTTTTATCGGCAAACTCTCTTATCAAGGCATCGAAGTCCATGTTCTCTGCAATTTCATTTTCGATTAACAATGTAGCTAAGTTTGTCAACCTTGATTGTGATATTGTCGATCGCAAATATGTTTTTATGAGTTTTATCTTGGAAAAGCTCCTTTCTCTCTTGCTACCGTGACAGTGATTAATATCCTCCTTGTTATACAAAAATTTGGATATAATTCTTGAATGTTGCGATCTTTAATGAAGTTTAATATATACATAGGAGTAACATCACTAGGCAAAAAGGCTTTCAAGCTTATAAGTTCATTACACAACATACAAACAAATCTGATTCCGATCCTACAGTTAATTTTAATTGAAGATCATGACAGACGGTCTATATTGTACGTGCTCGTACTAGTGTAGTCACGTTGATAACTTATCACTTTGCCTACAGATTTAGATCGGGCAAACACCGCAACGCGCTTATTGTGCATCAAGATGCGTGAATTCGATAAAGTAGAAAGAGTCGTAAGTGGGTGAATAATGGCAAATGAATACTTGTTAATCCATAAAAGTTCAACTATAGGGCTACAAATTTCGAAAAAATATTATTATTATACTGTTCAATCGGTTGAAAAAAGTTGAGAGCTCCAATTCAAAATACATTTTTTTCACGGTTCTAATAAAACTTTTCATTAATTTAAAATCGATTTCCTTTTGATACATAAATTTTTTTATCTCTCTAACAATGCCTAGAAAGCAAAAAAAAACTTTATGCAGCAAAAGATAAAGGGCTCTTTTACGCTAAAATTTGTGCTTTTTTACTTAATTTTATACATTTTTATTTATCTATTCATCATTTTGTTTATATTGTACCCATTTTTTCTACTCAAGTACTCACTGCTCTTCAACTTACTCAAATATTCGATAGAATTACCCAAAAGTTGGCCCCCGTAACTTAGAGCTATGAATAGATCTACTAGTTTATATTTTATGGGGATTGCTCTTTAGAAAAATATATACTGATCTTCGGAAAAAAGTCGGAATTAATTCTTTTGAAAGTATAATTCGAGTGGATTGTTCTTTTCAAAGTATATTTCGCCAAAGTAGAAATCTGAATATGCAAACAACGTAGATTTCTTCGTCATAACGAGCCGTATTTAAGCAGGTACATGTAGGTTGTAGTGGGTTTGAGAGCTTGAGTTGATGGGAGTGTGGATTTTGTTGCGCCCAGGATGTGCGAATTTGGTAACTTGAGTTTATGATAGTTTGGATCTCGCTGCACTCAAGGTATGTGGGTCTGAGAGCTTAGGTTTATGTGAGTGTAGATCTCGCTACGCTCAGGATATGTGGATTTGGGTGCCTCAGTTTAAAAAAAAACACACACACCGCCCCCGGGCGGTTTTTTAGTGGTTTAGCATTTTCAATTTTAGACATGAAATTTTTTTGCGTTGACTGAGCTGACATCATAATTCGTCATATACACAAAATTTTTGACAAATAATTAAAGGGCACATCTTCTTAGTTAAATCATCATCGTTGTTCGAGGTTTTTTTTGAAAACTTTTATTATTTAAAATGAGAATTTGTCATCAAGACGAAAAGATTGATATGATCTTAGTAATTAGCCAGTGAAAATTGATTGCTGGGATCAAGAATGAATACTCAAAAAAATCCAAATAGGCGTCATCCCGTTCATTAAAATATATGTTGCATTTTTTTAGAAGAAGAAGAAGCATGGCTGTTAAAAATAGAGTCAGTTAGAAACCAATTACCGGAAATGAAGAACATTAATTTTTAGTTATGAGATCTTTGGTCGAAAATCCGCCACAAGTCACTAAACCCAAATTTCACACATTCAATTACATTAGGAACTTTGGGAAGTAGATTGCGACCAACTACCCGAATTTTGTTTATGCGTTCTAGAAATATTAGAATATGATGAAAATTTCTTTGATGTTGTCAATTTTCGAATGAATTTGCTTTCCAAAATAAGGAATTAGTCAACTGGCACAATTTCCATTATTAGAATGATGAAAATCCCAATTTATTTAGAACCATCGATCGTCACCATAGATGATCCGTCAATATGTGGGGTGGAATAATTTGAATGCGAGTGATAGGTCCATACTTATCGATGACTACTTAAACGGCACCATGTTTCCTAAATATATTATGCACCTACCTATAATTTTGGAGAACGTTCAAGAAAGAATGTGGCTGCAACTGGATGGTGCTTCTGCGCACTTCCAAGTTAACGTCAGAAATGGGTTAGATACTCAATATCCCAGTAGGTGGATAGGTTATGGAGCAACACATTACTGGCCATCGAGGTCTCCGAATCTAACAAGTCCTGATTTTTTCTTATGGAGATCTATTAAAAATATTGTTTATAATATACCGTTAAGGATTAACGAAAATATGAAAAAACGAATAAGGGTAGCATTTAGCTCTTTTACACCAAATATGTTAATTAAAGTTAACCTGTCATTTCGGAAAAGAGTTCGCTTATGCATTAAAATAGATTGACATTAGTTTAAGCATTCGTTAAAACATTAATTTCTTAAATTTTTTAAATTAAGTTTGTTATTGCTTTAATAAAGTATATATTTGCTTCTAATCTACTAATGATTATTTTTTGAACTGATTAATGATTATAAATCATCTCTATAAATAATAATAATGTTAACCCGAGTTTTAGAGCCGAAACTCAAGCTCCCAAAACTACGTACACCACGCAGGCACGTGAATGGAGCGGATTTTCAAGGCAAAACCCATGCTTCTAAAACCGTATTCACGCAGGTAGATCGATATCCGTTATATAACAGCTAGGCTAGCGAAGCGAGTTTTTATAAGTGTATAATACAAACCCCAAACTCTCATATATGCTGTGCCTGGGGTATATGGTTTTCGGAGAGCTTGGGTTTTATTCCATTCATTCATAAATCCTTGCTTTTCATCTCTGTCTGCTGCGTAAGGGATATTAATCACGCTGCGCGTGGGGTGTGGTTTTGAGAGCTTATGTTTTGGCATATTTATTAAAACTTGGTCCGTAGTGAGTCAGCTGCACGTGGGTTATGTGGATTTAGAAGCTTAGGTTTTGGATTACTATTTCATAATAACTAACTCAGTTTGCATATCTACTGTGTAATGGACATCAATCTAGCTGTGCGTGGAATACGAGATTTTGAGAGCACGAGTTTCGGCCGAAAAACTTGATCCGCTTGCCTGTCTTCTATGTAACAGATATTGATCTAGCTGCGAGTTGGTTCTCTTCTTTTACATATTTATTTAGTGAATGTTTTCAATTTGACCTTGACGTGGCCTCTGGTATTAAACAAAACACGCATTTAGACTCAGTGCCCTCAAAAGTCTACATGTCTTCTTTTTTCGGATTTATTTAGAGTATTTTTCTCAATTTGACCTTGAAATAACTCTGAAATGACCTCTGACTGACCTTTGGAGATTAAACAAACCACAAATTCGGATTTAGCAACTCCAAAAACTTACATTTTTTTCAGATTTATTTAGTGAATTTTTATCAATTTGACCTTGTAATGACCCTAAAATGACCTCTAGTCGACCTTGGGGGATTAAACAAACCACGAATTCAGATTCAGCGACTATACGAGCGTACGTATTTTCTTCTTCAGATTTATTTAGTAAATTTTACTACATTTGACCATGAATGACCTTGAATCTGACGTAATAGAGGTTAGTGGACCTCAAATTTGGATTCAGGGCGTCTAATTATAGAAGAATGAAATGGTCAAATAGCCATTCACTTTTTTTTTCGTAAATCTGTATAATTCTTCGACTAAATTAGATGAGTGCTATAAAATACCATCCCGAAAATCATATAATTTTACACATTTTTTATTAATTTAACCCTTTCTAATAAAGATATAGCGAAATTCTTTCTTATTGTTAACCTTTACATATATATATATATATATATATATATATATATATATATATATATATATATATATATATATATATATAATTTATTTTTGTATCTTAAACCTTTTGTTAATATTTTAATATTTTGTTGTAATATTTTCTTGGGTATATATCCAAAAAAATATTACAGAAATATATATGAACATGTCATTCAGTATTAATCCGGGATTACATCCGTTAGTTCGATTGGTGTCTTGTTGAAATTTGCAGACGTTTCCCCAAAATCTCATTTGGCATCTTCTATGCTTGCTGGTTATAGGTCTACAATAAGCAAGCAAAGAAGAACAATATTATTGCATTATTCTACTCTTCAGGTACTCTCTCTTCTTGAATTCATAAGTTATACACTATTTTCAGCTTTTGAAATATAATTTTTCCACTGTTCTTAACCATTTCGGTTATTACATTATCTTCACCTGATGCCTTTATTGTTCTTTTGATTAAGAGCATAATTATTTTGTCTGCCATGATTTCTGGAATTTTTTCCTATGTCTCTTCCAAACTTTTTATTGTATAACTTTATTTGGTTCTTCTATTTTTGTTCTATAAATTTATTTTTATAATTCTTCTGTTATTGTTTTAATTTTGTTCTGGTCATATTAGTCCATCAAGGATTTTGAGAACAATAATTTTGCATTGTCTGTTTCATCTCTACATTATCTAGTGTATACTTCAATTCTGCTTAATAGTTATGTTAACTAGGTTTTCATGGTGGGTTACAGGGTCTTTTCTTATTAATGTTCTTGTGTTTTCTGTATTTTTATGTTTTATGTGTCCGCATTTGAACATTGTTCTTCTCTTTTCTATCCATTGTTTTGTATCTTTTGAGATTGCTTTTAACGGAATGTACTTTTTTCGTGGATGCCTTTATTAATGCTTTTGCGAGGTTTATGGCAAGTTGATCTAAGTCTTGGTTTCTTGTAGACTTTCTAAGTTACACTTTTCTGGAGATACTTTCTTCGCTATTATTTCTTGTTGATCTCTATTATCGCTCGTACTAGACGGTGATTGCTTTTACTAATGATTGACTATGATTTACGACTTTTTTTTATTATTTCTCGATGGTTAGTGAGTATGTAGTCAATTTTGTTTTTTGTTTTGCCATCCGGGCTCCCCAAAATTCATTTTTGTTGTCGTTTTTTTTTACAGAAAAAAGTATACATCGCATATTGTTTTTTTTGACAGAATATTTATCAGCACATCTTCTTTGCTGTTGTTCCATCCCGTCCAAAGTTCCGTTTCGTCTAGTTTATTTGTGATAATGACATTGGAATCTCCAGTTATTATTCTTTGTTGACATTTCACTTCATTAATAATTTTAGTTATCTTGCCATAGAAAAGTTTACCGTTCTTATAGGGGTATGACGATGTTGGTGCGTAGCACTTAATGATTTGTATTTTATATTTTTTGCATATTTAAAGTACGATATATGCGACTCTGATATTTCTTTGTATATTTTTATGTTATCGTGTTATCGCTTATGTATTAGGAATCCTATACTTCTCTGATTCTCTGCCTCGCCGCGTTACAAACTTACTTGCAATGAATACTTAAATATATATTTCTTTTATATCAAATGTCCTACATTTATATTATAACATTAGGTTTAGTAGTTTTTCATTTTTGAAGTAAGTCTTTCACTGTCTACAGCATAGTATGGAAAATGTTCATGTTTTTCTTGAATTTTAAATGTTAGACACTAACCTAGACTAAATGGTTAAATATATATTTGTCTCTAGCATAACATTAGTTTCAGTAGTGCATGATATTTCTTTTCATTTTTACTGAGAATCTTTCACTATCGTAATAGCATGGACCGGAAAAGTTCATAATTTTCTCAAAAATTGAATTCCATTATAGACATATCTATTTTCAGTTAAGAGTTTTGGAGCACCAAAGGTACAATTAAGCGGAGATACGGGGTCATCTGGTCCAATGTTGGTTCAATACGCATCTCCCAATGCAGGTAAGGAAGCTTTTTAAAATGCATGAATACATAATGACTTTTTGAAAAGACGGTATTACGTTCAACTCCATGGAAGTTTCTTTTCTTGAAAGAAATTCGGTAGGAGGTAAAATTTTAGTTAATAATGTAATATTATTTCAAAAGTCCTGTGCTACAGTTAATTTTTGTGCCTTTTCATTCGAACATGGAATACCTAAAAACTAATTTTATTTTTTTTTAGAAAAAAGACAAATATTTTATCTAGAAAAAATCCTTATTTTTTTTTTACTCAACAAAGTTTAATGCATTTCTGAACCTCATTTATTTTTGGATTCTAGTTTAAATAATGTTCGGATCCCTCTTTATCTTGACCCCTGTGACTAGCCATCTGTTTTTCTTACCTATATTTACCCAAGTTAAAACTAACATATTTTTTAAAATATACTTTATTTATAGTTTTCCAGTTTTTACCGAGTTATTTTTTCTCACATTAAATTAAAATAATTTTTTTTATCATTGGAAAAACAAAAAAAGTCTGCTAATAATTTCGTTGTCGTAAAAGAACTGAAATAATCGATCCGCTTTATTTATTTCAACATAACATAAACTAACTAAAGGTTTAATATTTTGACTTTTCTTCTGTGTAACTTCTGCTACCAGCCAAATAAGAAAAGGTATCTTGACATTTACAAATTTTAAGTTCAGATATGCTACTTTTGTTTTTTCTTTAATGCTTTCATGTATCTTGTTCTGTAACTTGTAAAGTCGTGCTTTTTTAGAATTTCGTAGCCAGAAAATATTATGTAATTTACGTAGGCTTAATAAATTTAATCAAGCAAAAACTTTTCACGATTCTAGCCTTGGTTTTAAAATGACCAAACAATATGAACGAATAATTTCGTTTTCTCAGTTCCTACACTAATCTCATTAATTTTATTTTAATCAAATACCCCCATATTCATCAAATCATTTTATTAAAATTATTCAATCCATAGTAAAACTTTTTCCTTCACTTTTATAAAGTTTTGGTGGTCAAAATTTTAATAAAGGAGATGGTTTCAAAAATTATTATCAATCTGGTATCCGGGTTCTCTGGAGTCATCCGGATCCCCCGGGTTTCCCTGGTCTCCCGGATCCCCAAGCTTACTTGACTTACCCGGCTTGGTTCTGTTCAATATGACATGTGGATATATCCAGCGTATTCATAAAGTTTTGCACAAATTGAAGTAAATCTAGGTAATAAATTTAAAAAAAAAACGCCAAAAAATATCAACTTATTTTTCAAGATCCGTATTTATTCCATGGATACATATAATAAACAAGGATTTAAAGATAATTGTAATTTACTGATTTTTTTTTGATAAAAATTGATAAAGCTCAGTAAAAAGTAACGTAATGATAAAATAAAACTCATTTTACTTAACATCATATTTACAATGTAGAGTCTCACGAAAGCATATTGAAGATATTTTCAAAATACCACGTGGCAGCAAATAAATAGGCAGACAATAGTTAACGTTTCTACTAATACGGTATATTAAAAATTTGTAATAACCACAGTAAATATTAAAAGAGGAAAGGTACTGAAAATACTGTAATCATTTTGGCTTATTGCGGAAATGTTTTATGTGACATATAGGAACGTTCGTTTAAAATTGAATCTATAACGCCAAAAATCAATGAATAATAATTTTGTCTAAAAAATTTTTTTATTTTATCATATCGAGCTCTTTCAAAAATTTATTCAAATAGATTTAGTGATTTTCGACAAAATTCGCGTTCAACTAAAACTTCGTATTTTCTTCCTAATTTTACTTTTTCTATCCTGAAACGTCACTTTTGGGTCTAAACCTTAACATTTTGGTTTAACACAAAGTTCTCGGAAGTTTAAATTAATGCGGAAGCCCAGTGGGTTTTCGTAGTTGATGAAGAGACATGGCTTCACCAATGTTTTTTATATGTCTTTTGACCTTCTGATTATGAAGATCGAGGTAGAATTCCCAAAAAATGGTTAGGTAACAAAGAAATTGTTAATAATTAAAAAAATTGGTTTTTCATTTAAAATACAATTATATTTTCGTTTTCGGTCGTTTCTAAACAAAAAGGGTGTTTTCTGATTTTTCAGTCCGACGCATAGTTCTTGAGTTAAAAATCGTTAAACATTTGACAAATAAAATTTTTTGTCACATTTCAACATAAATAACTTTTGATTAAATAAATATTTTAAAATTCTGTACTCAGCAATTGATAGCTTCAGTCGAAGATTATAAGCTGGGATTAATCGCAATGCAAAAATGTAATGTTTTTATTGTTTTTTAACGCTATAAACAAATAGCGTTTCATCCATGTATGAAGGAAGTCTACTTACATATATATATATATATATATATATATATATATATATATATATATATATATATATATATATTCTACTGGCTGGTCTTTAAATACACTTTATTATTTACTAAAATTTTATTATAGTTATTTATACTTGTCAAATAATGCAAGTTACATCAACGAATAATTAAAACCAGCTGTCCACGAAAGTTAATCTGGGCCTTTAATGTACACTTTTTCTAGATACGAGAACATTGCGGATTTTCATACTACATGGTGTAATAAAAACAAGAAAAAGGAATAATCTGGATTTCGAAATTTTCTGTAATAGGCGTTCCATGTCGAGAATAAGGAAATATAATTTTCTAAAAGTTCCAGACTTTCTTTCATAGATGTCTCATGAGGAAATTAACAAAAAGTAAAACTAATTAAATACATTATGAAGTCGTAGAAAATAAATCTGAAACTCTACAAACTAAAAACACAAACTAATACTATGAAGTCCTGTCGTAAAGACCGTTACATTGCCCTCTTCTAAGTTTTGATCATCCCGATCAACCTTCTTCATCTTGATAATAGACCAATCTGTCAAGATGCACTACTTTCATTTTTATATGTTGATTTTTCTAATATTTCACCAACCATGAATGTGCCAGTATTGTCTTTGAGGTCATTGGGGTCTATACTATGTCGCTTTCTATTTGTAATTTTCCCTGTACCTTCTCTAGGATGACCTATAGGACGTTCTTTTTCATAGTCCCTTTCTCGGTCGCTGTCCCTTTCGACGAACCTTCTCGAGGATGACCTGTAAGACGTTCTTCTTCGGTAATCTATTTCTGCTGTCACCCCCACCAGCAGTAATTTCCGGCAAATCACGGTAAAAGTGGCCGTTGTATCCGCAGTGCCAACAAAGCATGTTATTCGGATAGTACAGGCGACCCTGACCTCTTCTTCTTGGTCTAGCATAAGTCACTCTAATACGACAACCGCATACTTTAACTCGCAAGCCTTGACAGGAACTTCCGCATTTTTTTTATCTTTGTAAACAGCAAAGTCTAAACGGGGTTACTATTAGTACCAGACTTTTTTAAGTTCACCATAAAGAGCAAATACTTTCTTCAAGTCGTTTCTTCGAATTTCATCACTTATATCAATAATATGAAGCCGATAACCATCAGGATCAGGGTCAGGAGCAGTACTGCTAGTACAGCGGCTTTGTATATACCGCTCTTGGCCTCACTTCCAACAGCGAATTCTATTTCTGCTATGGGAGGTTGTGTTTTTGTTGTCATGTGCTTTTCGTTTTTTTAAATATTCTTGTAGCTCCCTCATTATCATGATGCAGATTTTCTTGTTGATCTTGCGATGATCCTGGGAAACGTTGATTCTTCCTTGGTTCCTTGAGGTCTGTTTGGCTGTTTCAAACTGAAGAGCATAATTAAGCGAAAGCCTCCGATGTCTTCTTCAGTCGGGCCATTCTTAGAGTTCGACTTGTTTCTGGGTCGCGTAAAACTTCGATAAAACTCTTTATTGCCAACTCTTGCTTTATTTCTTTCGGATATGTTGGGTAAGTCAAATTTTTTATTTTTTTTTATATCCGCCTCATATTCTTGAACACCTTCGTTGTATTTTTGTCTTCTTTCTTGGAGTTGAGCCTTATAAACTTCTTGGAGGTGGGCTTCTCCATAGAGCATTTTCAGAAAAGTAACAATAAACTCGTAGTCATTCTGTTTTTCTTCGGAAATGTTACACAAACCCTCCATAGTTTCACCTCGTATTGCTAGAACAAGACCACGTGCCTTCTCCGGTGAACTCCAATAATTGATGGTAGTGGTGGGTTCAAATTGACGAACATAGGTAATTTGCTGTCGAAGGTAGGTGGCTTGATCACACTAATTGCAGGAACACCATCTACCTTTATTATACCTGTACTGGTTACCTTCTCGATCTGCAAAATTTAATTGTTGTATCTATTTCGGGATTCCTTCACGTCATGTTATACTTCTACATGTACGTCTTCTCTAATTTTGGTAATCTTCTGTTGCATTTCTTGTTCTATGCGCTTCATATCTTCTTATTTTTTTTAAGTTCCTGTGCCTGTCAACCAGGCTTGTTTTTAGTTCTTGTTTTATACTTTCTTGACTTGTCTTTATATCTTCTTGGCTTGTTGTCTGTATCATCAATTCTTGTTTCGTATCATCTTGTCCTGTCTTTATATCTTCTTGGCTTGTTTTTAGTGTCATCAATTCTTGTTTCATATCATCTTGATTTTTCTTCATTTCTAGTTTCATCTCTTCTTGGCTTGTCTTTAATTCTTGTTTCATATCGTCTTGATTATTCGTTTTTGTCATATCTTCTTTCAGTTCTTGTTTCATTTCTTTTTGACCTTTCTTCATGTCTTCTTGATTTTTCCTCATTATTTTTTCAATTCTTGTTTCATCTTTTCTTGACTTATTTCCATGTCTTCTATTATCACCAGTATATGTTTTAAACTAACTTGAAGTTGTTCTTCCATTTTTGTTTTCTGTTTTATAGTTTCTACTGGCATAGAATTTCAATAGGCTTTTTTTTCTTTAACCTCTTCTGGATTTTATCCACTTTCGATACCAATTTGTTCCGGATGACCGGTCTTTAAATACCATGTATTATTTAATAACCTTTTATTGTCACAAACCTGACAACTTGTCAACACTACAAGTTACATCAAAATACAAAACTAACTGTCCACGAAAGCCGATCTGGACTCTCTATATACACCGTATGTACCGAACGCAATGGCCTGATGAGTCCCATATTACGACAAAACAATGCTTTCGTCATTTTTCTAACCCGAAACCTCTTCATTGTCTTACAATTCTCCGCATTTTTTAACATGAAAGTAATATTTATCATGTCCGCATAGCTGAGAATTTTCTATTTTATTTTAAAATTATACAGACGAAAACTTATCTCTTTTTTATTATTGTTAGCTTAAAAAACACGCAACAGCTCTCTTCAGGAGATCATTGGTGCGATACTTTGCTTAAACTGTGGAACCCTTGGTTAGTTTGGTTGCCAGTACCGATTTATGCAACCTCTATCCTTAGATCAGCCCGTTTATGTATCGAGTTTTGATATATTCCTGTTTTAATTTACCGCCGCTCCATCACATTGTAATATTGAGTGATCTATCGAGATGTCGCCACTTTGGCTTATTTGCTGTTTTTCTACTATGAAATCTGTTTATGGGACACAGGTGCGAGATGATGGTTTGTACGGAACGCAATGGCCTGATGAGTCCCATACTGGGACGAAACAGTACTGTCGTCATTTTTCGTACCCGGAGCCTCTCCATTGTCTTGGAGTTCTCTGCACTTTTTAACATGAGATTAATATTTTTCAATAGTCTTTGTCCGCATAGCCGAGAACTTCCTACTTTATTTTAAAATTACACGGAGGAAAACTTATCTCATTTATATATATATATATATATATATATATATATATATATATATATATATATATATATATATATATATATATATATATATATATATATATATGTATTCCAAATCTTGGGGTGATCGTCCTAGTTTTGGGCTTTAAATAAAAAAACTTCCCTTTAAGTTACGCCAATCTTTCGACAAGTGTTTATTGTCCTCTTCTCGACTACAATATGTGGGTGTTATATAATACAACCAAAAAACGTTATAATATCAATTACTTACTTCTAGTGCATTGTAGAAATGAAGATCAAATCACACAAACAATTTTTCATTTTTAGTTAGTTAAATGTAATAATCCGATGCAGTTCTTAATAATTAAAGTTAATTATTATTAAGTAAAAACAAAAATGTATTATTTACACGGGAGAAAGCACATTTTTATATCTTTTAGACCGACATGACTGAAATGAGTGCCGGCGAAAATTGTTTTTGTAATTTTGTGAACCGAATTTTATTTTTTTTTTAACCAAAAGTAGGGCATTTCCAGTCCCAGTTAACTAAAGTATAACAAAAAAGACAGGGTATAAGATATTTCTGTTACTTATGATTAGTTGTCAATTGCTAAAATGTGTAAATAACAATCTAAAACCGGAAACTTTCAGCAAGCACAATGACCTCAAATTATCTGACTAATAAATATACACGATTTTCCACATAATAATCAGTACAACTGCTGTAACCTGGTTCTGTTTCTAATGACGTATGAATGAATGAATGAAAAAGGGGTTGTGATACCAGATCATCGATGCTTAGGCCTCCATTGACCCCTTTACATCCCACCATATCTGCAGGTTATTCGAGGCCGATCGCCTTTGCGAATCCAAGCAACCTCGTTAGTTGAACTTGCCTTACTGCTTCCGGTAACAAAATTGTATCTCCGAAATATCTCTGCCACGGTCCGATGAGTGCTGGGCACTCTCTGAGAACATGTCCAACAGTTTCGTCCTCTTCCAAACACTATCTGCATATCGGGTCGTCTTCGACACCGATTCTATGAAGATGGCTCCTGAGGTGACAATGTTCTGTCAACAATCTCACCACATTTCGCAGCTCTTTTCTTCCCAAGGAGAGAAGCTCCTTAGTACGCCGTGCACTAGGCCTAGTTATATGTTCCTTAGCACACCTCATTCCAGGAGCTCCCCTCTACGATTCAATAAATTTGCTTTCCAGCAGCGATTTTAATTCCCTTTTGCCAATAGCAATTGGGACAAGTAATATTGGTTGGGGTCCATATGGTTTAGTCGCCGAACCCAACTTTGCCAGACGGTCTGCTTCCTCATTCTTGCGTATACCCGAGTGTCCTGGGAGCCTTTCTTTGTTATACTATTTATACAAACTGTGCAACCTCTAACATGGAAAGGATATGATGGAACGAAGTTTACATTTATTGTTCGCATTTTACTTCATCTATACACTGTACATTGTACGTTTGCTGAACGTGATTTCAGCACTACAACGGCATAGTGTGGATATATCCGCTGCTATTGCATCTTACATGAAGGAATCTGTGAAAGCCGCATAAACATATATATATATATATATATATATATATATATATATATATATATATATATATATATATATATATATATTTATTATAAGCATCTAATCATAAAATAAACAATACATTAGCATAAGAAACTTCAGTTATTATAACTATGTTTGTGAGCAGAGACAATGTTTTTAAGCAGCGATTAGAATAATTATGATTGCGTTAATGTCTTCGCGAGATAACTAATCAGGATGTAACTTGTTAATGACGCCACTGCCTGAGGCCGTATTCTCGAACTGGGGAATGTGAAATGAAAAATCACATGCCTTGAAAATTGACGAATCCCTCTTCTCCTGGTGAAAAGTAAGCGAACAATGAAAGGAGTTGCCAAGATGGGCAAAAATTAAATGTCGGTTTTGAGTATTTTTTGGCACTTATTTTCTTCATCCTTATAATTTTTTTTTTGCCAAAATTCAGATAAAAAAAGTTAAATCGAAATGTCCCTCAAAGTGCTCTATCATTCAGAAGTGCTTTGCATAAAACTACCTATATAAAATATGGTTATAGGCATGTTCAATATCTGGCAACATTGCTAATTCAAGGATATTGTCTTCACTGTCAAAGTATGAAGTGATGGTTCAGATCGTCGTTCATTTCACTCTTCACTTCACGTTTTCGAGGATACCGGCCCTGTACTTTTATTCACGTGCACTTTTGAGTTTTATGTTCGAAATAAACAAGTTGTTGAGGGTAGGAATATGAATAAATCCGAAAAAAAAATTTTAACATTGATTTGTGCATTATATGTCAAGAAAATAAAAAAAGCATAAACATGGCAAGTACTGACCAAGACAGGAGTCCAATACTCGACTTTGCATCGGAAAATTGTGTTTTGTCGCTTGGATGTGACAGCCAAAGAATATAAAATTACTTTATAACAAACTTTATGTATATAATTCTAGACTTTAAACGCTTCATTTAGTTTCAAACAACTTTAAATAAACATTAATTCATTATAAGATGTAATTTTTGAACATGATTGCTATAATTTTTAGATTTGTTTCAGTAGATACCATATGACCAAAGTGCTATAGAAAATATATATATATATATATATATATATATATATATATAAATATATATATATATATACTAAGTAAAGATAATATTGAAGAATGTAAAAAGAAATAAGCATAATCAAGAATCAATATCAATGCAATTATCAACGAGGAACTCTAATACTTATGTGATTGATATTAACAAATGTATTATTTGCGAGAAAATATCGTAAAAAGGAAATTCTCAATTATATGAGATAGAATCATGAGCATGTGCTGAAAAGTTATATACAGTTTCCTTATTATTTAAAGGTCACATTTCAAAGAAAGTGTAATGTGACATGACAGAGAAATCAAGAACTAATTTACAGCCACACTCGTTGAGCCTAATTTTTGACAGGTATCATTTTACCGAGTTGAAAACTGATTTATTAAATACTTGGATTATTCCTCTTCAAAAAAGGTATCCTTAATTTATTTCGATAAATCTGTCAGTTCTCGAGATAAATCGGTTTTTATGCGAAACACTCAATAGTTAATAATGCTAAAAAAAAAACAGGTAAAAATGTAAAACGCAGGGTGTGCTGATGAGCTTCAATTTATGGGGAAGTGTTATTGAAATGCAAAAATAGTGAAAACTTTTAAATTCTATTTTGGCTAATGTTTAAAATGGCCTCCACATATTTCAATACATTTTCTTCGAGTATTTTCCTGCTGCACTGCAAATAATATTCCGGCATCATTACGGACTTAGTTAGAATGTTGTGCTGATCTCGCCAGTAGTTCTTCTCTATTATTTACTGGTGTTGAATAAACTAGTTCTTTTAGATGTCTCCAGAAGTAAAAGTCTAAAGGATTTAGGTCTGGAGACTTTAGTTACCATAAAACAGGCCCACTTTGACCTATTCATCGAGTTTCAAAGACTTTTATTAAGTGTTGACGTATTATAGGATTAAAATGACGTGGAGCACCATCATGCATGTGCCACATTTGCATTCTTCTATCAAGAGGTACGCCCTTCAATAAATTATGTAAATTTAGCTGCAAAAATTGTAAATAAATCTCACCATTGAGTTTTCCTTCCAAAACAAATGGACCTATAACGTTATTTCTGATGATGCCAACCCACATATTTACCAAAAAACCTTTGTTTTTGAATTATAGCGTGCGGGTTTTCATCAACTTAAAAATGTAAATTGTGTGAGTTTATTATGCCATCTCTTGTAAAATCAGCATCATCGTGAAACAAAATAAGGTTAGAAAAATTTAGATTTAGGTTATGTTGCTGTATAAACCACTTGGAATATTAAAGTCTTGCTGTATAATCCTTCGGAGACATAATGTGTACTTTTTCAACGTGGTACAGGTGAAGTAACAGAAGAGTTAGAGTTAGAGTTTCGTGTACAATCCATTTTGTAATATTGTTTGTTGTCGCAAGTTTTCTTATGCTGTTTGAAGGATTTTCAGCAATATCTTGCAAAATTTGTTCCTCTCGTACTCTCCTGGGAGGGCGCTCATCGCCACGTCACGGCAACAATGTCCCTGAATAAAGCATGTAAAAAATTAATTCGTTGACTCTAATAATTATTTTCTAATCATCTTTTACCTGTTTTTCTCAGGCTTCGATCAACCCTTTGAAAAGTTTTTGGACTTGGCAATGTTCGAACTGAAAATCCTTCAGCATAAAGTCTTGCTGTCTTCGAAGAATTTTACAATGTTTCCCCATAAATTAATGCACGTCAGCACAACCTGCGTGTTTTATTTTTACCTGTTTGTGTTTAGTATTGGTAATTTTTTAGTGTTTCGTATAAAAACCAATTTATCTCGAAAACTGCTAGTTTTATCGAAACAAATATTACTCTCTTTGAAGAGGAATGACCACAGTATTTAAATAATCAGTTTTCAGTACTGTCAAATCACACCTATGAAAAATTAACACTAACGAGTGTGGTTGCAAGTCCGTGCCTGACTTCTCTGATGATCTAAAACATCTACTGTAGTATGTTTTAATGAGTCTTTATGGCTTCTATAAAATATTATACATTAATGTAAAATATTATACATTAATTATACAAGGCGGTTTAAAACTTAGAGCCGATACGATAAATAGTTAGGTACCCTATAAGGGCTCTGTATCCCCGTTAAGGGGCACTTACGGAATTCTTTTTCTACGACAAAGTAGGGTTATTTTAACCTCCCCTGTATATGGTTTTGCATTTCCCTCATACACGGCGACGCATAGGTTATATTTGACCAAACGCTATTTATTTATAGCGTTAAAATGCAATATAAACATTACATTCTCACATTCCGATTAACTTCAGCTAAATATTAATTTATTCAAAAATTATTCATGGTGAAATGGGGCAAAAAAAACATTTTTCAAATGTTTAATAATTATTAATTCAAAAAATGTATCGGACGGAAAAACTACAAGATATTTTTTGCTTAGAGTTGGCTGAGAAATAGGAATTTTTTTTTTTATTTTACAAAAAAAATAATTTTTTTGATTATTAACAATTTTATTGTTTATAATAAATTACCTGACCGGCTTTCGGGAATCTACTTTTGACATTCGTATTCAGGGGGTCATATCAAAACTTTGGTGGAGTCATGTCTCTTCATCGGCGACGAAAACCCATTGGACTCGCCGAATAAATCTGATAATCTCGGGTTAGGCGAGAATTTAGTGTTACCGAGTAACGAAAATCATTTTATTTCAAGTTGCATCGTTCTATGATATCAGAAAGTAAAAAAAATCACTTTATGTTAGTAATTATTTCAAAAACTATTTTAAATTGGTTCAAATGTTGAATTAGGGGTTAAATATTCTCACCTAGCTGGAAAGATAACAAAGTAAATAGAGCTTTCCTGATCATGGTAATATACTCATCAAATTAAAATCAGGTTTTTAACTCCTTTTCTTTTGCTATTAATTGTTTCAAACAGTGTTGTAATAAATTTTCAATTTATATTTATTTGATAACAATAAATATTGTAACGTTGGAAAAATCATAAATATCTGTTAAAATAAAATTAAAATATACTGAATAGTAATGCGAAGTTCTAAATTCCTGAATTCAGTTTTTATGTTGGCACTTGCCCGTGTTCTAGTTTTTTTACTTGGTAACAACGTTGTATCTTCTAAATGGATTATCCTGGATACATATGGAAAAAATCTTAAAATATACATCTTGACAAATAATTTGCCCTTTTTCATAGTTAAAATTTATAACCAGAATTCTGATGGATGTTGTACAAGATTTTATTGACGCACACTAACAGTGATATTGGGAATGTTTGTTCGGTTGTCAGGATTTGTAAGAAGAAGAAGAACTTACATAATTTTATGGTTTGGTTAGAAAATCAAGAAAAACACAGATCGAGAATTTATTTTCTCGAAACTGAATTATGAACCGCGTCTACGTATGTAAATGTCTATATATAAATATACATATATATATATATATATATATATATATATATATATATATATATATATATATATATATATATATATATATATATATATATGTATAATTATATAATTTTCTTGGATTTTTCTATTTATATATTTTTTAAGTTTGTGGTCTTCTAATATTTTCTTGGGTATAGGTTTTTCCATTAGAGAAACAAAGGACAACAATTTTTCTCGACGTTTCGCTCTACATAGTGAGCTTCTTCAAAAGAGCTGGTATAATTTATTCTACATCTATAAAATTACAAAGTTTTTCTATAATAAACATATATCACAGTAATACACATTCATATTTTTAATTTAATTAAAATTAATAAAAATAAAACAGATTTTAAAATAGTCTTTAAGTTTAAAATTTTAAAACCAATACAACAGGTTAAAATAGGTGAAAATTGTGAAAATTATAAAATAGTACATACTTTGAAAGTAGTTGTGTCTGTATGTTAAAAATAAAATTTAGTTATGATACTTTGTATGCAATTGCTATGGATAGATTTATTTTTATAAAAAGCAAAAAATAGAAAAAAAATTATTATTTATTTTTTAATAACGTTATTTCGTTTGTATGAGTGTATATGAAATCGTCCCAAGCATCATTACTAATATTTATTATAGAGTTAAAATTCAAATACCGGCCCGACCAAGTATCTTTCGTGTACCATTTTGTATGAAGATTGTTATCTGTCTTATTTCTGTGTATAGTTAAGTCTAAAAAGTTTATTTTTTGTTCCATTTCAATTTCAGATGTAAATTTCAGTTTTGGGTGGCAATTATTAAAATATTGTAATAAGCTATCTGTTTTGTTTTCGGGTACAGCAGCCAAACAGTCATCTACATACCATTTAAAAAATACTATATTAAAATCCAGTTTTTTCAATACTTCTTCTTCTACATACTCCATAACTATTTGTGCTATTGTTGAGGAGATTGGTGAACCCATAGCACAACCGTCTAATTGTTGGTATAAACTATCTTTGAATTGGAAATAATTATTATTTATTGTAAGTTTTATAGATTCTATAAATTCATTGAGTGTCAATGTTGTGTGTTCTTTTAAATCGTCCCATTTTTTTTCCAAAACTTTGGGAATGATGTCATTGGGTAAATTTGTATATAAAGAAACTACATCTAGTGAAGCTAATTTATAATTTGCTGGTATTTGTATTGTATCAATGAATTGTTTAAATGCGAAAGAGTCTTTTATATGATAGTTATTTTGTCCTGTGATGTTTGTTAGGCAATTTGATAAGTATTTGGACAGGTTATAAAATGGGGACTGTATGCTTGAAACAATTGGTCTGAGAGGTGTATTTGGTTTGTGTAATTTAGGTAACCCATTAATCTTTGGTGCTATACCATTATGTATTGTTAATTTTTTACTTTCTTCCTCAGTTATATGTTGATTTTTTAATAGTTTTTTAATTAGTGTGTTATTTTTAGTTTGAAACAATTTTGTAGGGTCACTTTTAAGTTTCTAATAAGTGTTAGTATCATCAAGTAGTTCGTTCATTTTTCTATCATAATCAGATGTATTCATAATTACGGTTTTATTACTTTTATCAAGTTTTAGAATAGTAATTTGAGGGTTATGTTTAACAAATTGTTTTGTTTTATTAATTTGCTTTTGTATTTTAATTTGGAAATTATTAGTTTTAGCTTTATTATGTCTGGTCTTTATTTTGTGATTTGTAATGACATTTATTATTTTAGATCTGATGCTATCTCTTATTTCTTCTGGTTTGTTATATATGGCAGACTCTATACTTGAAATATATTCATTTAGAGGTAGCTCTTTTTCATTATTTATAGGTAATGAAAAATTTCCGCCAAGTGCGAGTACTTCTGACACATCTTGTGGTATATCTGTGTCAGAGATGTTATTAAGCCATGTTTTGTGTGTTTACTGGTATTTCGTTTTTTTCTTTGTGATTGACCAGTTTTAAAAATTTTCTTTGATTTTTTTGCTTTGAAATTGAAATGGAACAAAAAATAAACTTTTTGGATTTAACTATACATAGAAATAAGACAGATAACAATCTTCATACAAAATAGTACACGGAAGATACTTGGTCGGGCAGGTATTTGAATTTTAACTCTTAACATCCAAATAAATAGAAAAATAGTGTCATAATTGGCTTAGTTGATCGAGCTATAAAATTATCTTCACCCGAATTTCGCCCAGAAGTGCTAAAAAAAGTGGAAGAGACCCTAATAATGAACTATTTTCCCAAACTACTCATAAAAAAAATAATTAAATAAAGAACCTTTTTACATTATAACACAAACAAAAAAAATAAAATTAACAATACCAAAACACAAAACACTCTCATTGCATTACCGTATATAAACCAACTGTCTGAAAAAATAAAATATATTTTGGATAAGCATAACATAATGGTATGCCATTGGGCGAACAATTTACTAGGATCATTTTATATGAAATTAAAAAGCAAAGTTCCCACCAAAAAAAGATCTAACGTAATATATGCAATTCCATGCCTAAACTGTCCTAAGAAATACATTGGCATGACGACACAATATATTGAAAATAGAGTGAATGGACACAAGTATACAAAAAATGCATCGACATCCTTACATAAACATGAACAAACATCAAAGCATGAATTTGATTTTAAAAACACCCATATTTTAGATACTGATAGAAATTATCATAAATTAGTCATCAAAGAAATGATACACATAAAAAAAAAATGTTGTAAATGACAAGCAAGATGTCAAAAAGTTAAATCAGATATACCATAATTTGATATTTTAATAAAACAAACTTGAAGCGACTCTATAATAAATATTAGTAATGATGCTTGGGACGATTTCATATACACTCATAACAAACGAAAGAACGTTATTAAAAAATAAATAATACTCTTTTTTCCTATTTTTCGCTTTTTATAAAAAGAAATCTATCCATAGCAATTGCATACAAAGTATCATAACTGAATTTTATTTTTAACATACAGACACAACTACTTTCAAGGTATGTACTATTTTATAATTTTCACAATTTTCACCTATTTTAACCTGTTGTATTGGTTTTAAAATTTTAAACTTAAAGACTATTTTAAAATCTGTTTTATTTTTATTAATTTTAATTAAATTAAAAATATGCATGTGTATTACTGTGATATATGTTTATTATAGAAAAACTTTGTAATTTTATAGATGTAGAATAAATTATACCAGCTCTTTTGAAGAAGCTCACTATGTAGAGCGAAACGTCGAGAAAAATTATTGTCCTTTGTTTCTCTAATGGAAAAACCTATACCCAAGAAAATATTAGAAATATATATATATATATATATATATATATATATATATATATATATATATATATATATATATATATATATATATGTTATGTCGGATATTCTCACGGGTGTGATGTGTAATCGAAGGTTTTCGGGCATCCCGTGTATGTGCTGAGTCCCTCTCAGGACTGTAAGGCAGCTGACGTTTCGGTGAAATCTCATTCACCATTTTCAAAGCTCACTCTATGGCGTCTACGAGCGAACTGACGCCTGCGACTTCGGTGTTGTCGGTACGTGTGCGCGTCGGACGTGTTCGTTTTACGAATGGTTCCGAGCCATCAGGTGGCGTGATCTGCTGCGCGTCATCGGCCCTGTTGCCAGTGTTTGTGGTTGCGTTGCCGAGTTGTAATCTCTTTCGTTACTAAGTGGTACTGGTTGATGTTTTGTAAGCAGATTTTTCCAAGTATTAGGCACACGTTGGCTATCATCTCTGCTATTTAAGTTGCTGGGCGTCTTTGCAATTTCAATAGCCTCCCTTATAACTCTTGTGGACAGGTTTTCACATCTCGATAGCATTTTTGTTCCCGAGAAATTTATCTTATGTCCTGTGTTTAACCAGTGTTGGGCCAGAGCAGAAGAAGTTGTTTTTTGCTTGACAGCGTTTATATGTTCGTCTCTTCTGGCGCTTATTTTACGGTTGGTTTGGCCTACGTAAGATGAGCTACACTCTCCGCATGGAATTTCGTACACTCCGTGGTTTTCTAGAGGGATTCTTTCTTTAGGTGTTGGCAAGAGATCTTTTACTTTACGGTCTGTGGTGAAAATGGTTTCAATGTTGTGTCTCCTGAGAATTCTTGCGATCTTGTCTGTCGTGCCTCTTACATAAGGAACAAAAGCCTTGGAGCTATACTCTTGGTTTTCGCGATTTTTTGGGGCCAAGTGTTTGTTTTTTAGAACCTTGTCTATATGTTCTTTTTTATAACCGTTCTTTGTTAAGGCTTCCTGCAGTATGTTCATCTCTTTGTGGTAATTTTCTGGATCTGAAAGGGACTGCGATCGAAACGCAAGTGATTTCACTACTGCAAATAATTGGGCGGGGTGGTGATGTGAATCGGCGTTGAGGTACCTGTTGGTGTGAGTGGGCTTTCTGTAGACAGTGTGCGAAAGCAAGCCATCATCTTTTCTTCTCAGTAGGATATCCAGAAACGGTAGTTCTCTTTCCTGTTCGGTCTCCATGGTGAATCTAATTTTGGGATGCATACTGTTTAGGTGTTCCAGGAAACTTTTTAGATTTTCTTCCCCATGTTGCCAGATAACGAACGTGTCATCCACGTAACGTAGCCACAGTCTTGGTTTATGTGAAGAGGTCTCCAAAGCTTTTGATTCAAAGTCTTCCATAAATAAGTTAGCGAGTGCGGGAGATAGCGGCGATCCCATCGGGGCTCCCTCGACTTGTTTATATCGTCGGCCTTCATAAGTAAAATAGGTGTTATCAAGACAGTGTCTAGCTAATTCGATGATATATTTTGGCAGATTGTATTTGTTTTCTATTACAGAAAGAGCCTCTTTAACTGGTATTTGTGTGAAAAGTGATGTTACGTCAAAACTAACTAGACATTCTTTTTCTTGTAAACGTATGTTTTTGATTATTTCGCAAAAATGTTGCGAGTTTTTAACGTAGGAGGCCGTTTTTTCGACGAAGGGTTGGAGAATGGTGGCTAGATGTGTATTTTAGGTAAGCCATAAAGTTTAGGACATATGGATGATTTTTCTCTTGGTGTAATCTTCTTCTTTATTTCTTCGGTAAGTGGAGAAGCCCTGATCAATGTTTTGGTGGTCTTTTCTAGATAAGTGGTATGGTCTCTGTTTATCGGCATGTAGGCAGGATCGTTTAACAGGGCGATCATCTTATCGTGATAGTCTGTTTTGTTTAGGACCACTGTCGAATTTCCTTTGTCCGCCGGAAGTATTATGATCGAGGTATCTTTGCGCAGGTCTTGCAAGGCTCGATGTTCTTCTGCAGATAGATTACTTTTTGGAGGTTTTGCTTTGCGCAAAACGGCTGAAATTTCTTGGCGGATAGTTTCTGCTGTGTCGTTGTTTATGTTGTTTAGGGCTGTTTCAACTCCACATATTATGTTATCGGTTGGGATACGTGATGGTGCTATCGCGAAATTAAAACCTTTGGTAAAAACACTTTTGGCGGCTGGTGTCAAAACTTTGTCAGATAAGTTGTGTACGACTTCTGGCTCCTCCGTTAGCTGTTTCTTTAAAGGTGCCCTTGATGACTCTTTTAATCGGATAATTTTCCTTTTCTGTCTCTCTGTTCTTATTGAGAAATCTATTTCGGCCCTGAATTCTGCTAGAGTGTCTATAGTAGACCATAGTGACACGTGTATAGTGTTGCTTAAGCAGAGCCGTAATCTATATAACTGACAGTCGATGGAATTTAAACTTGTTCTTGTCTGTTGTATTCTTTCTCTAAGCAGGGCTAGACCGACAACACCGAAGTCGCAGGCGTCAGTTCGCTCGTAGACGCCATACAGTGAGCTTTGAAAATGGTGAATGAGATTTCACCGAAACGTCAGCTGCCTTACAGTCCTGAGAGGGACTCAGCACATACACGAGATGCCCGAAAACCTTCGATTACACATCACACCCGTGAGAATATCCGACATAACATAATTTACCTTTACGGGGAGGGAACCTACCACGACTCTAAAACATTCGAAAAGCTATGGACGAAGAAATCGAGACTGCTTTGCGATCTCGCCTTCTTACGCAACTGCCGAGATCAACACCTCATACCGACCTGCTACAAGATTAAATATCACATAAAAAACTCTAAAACAGACAGAATACTAAAGAACACCAGTCTAGCCCTGCTTAGAGAAAGAATACAACAGACAAGAACAAGTCTAAATTCCATCGACTGTCAGTTATATAGATTACGGCTCCACTTAAGCAACACTATACACGTGTCACTATGGTCTACTATAGACACTCTAGCAGAATTCAGGGCCGAAACAGATTTCTCAATAAGAACAGAGAGACAGAAAAGGAAAATTATCCGATTAAAAGAGTCATCAAGGGTACCTTTAAAGAAACAGCTAACGGAGGAGCCAGAAGTCGTACACAACTTATCTGACAAAGTTTTGACACCAGCCGCCAAAAGTGTTTTAACCAAAGGTTTTAATTTCGCGATAGCACCATCACGTATCCCAACCGATAACATAATATGTGGAGGTGAAACAGCCCTAAACAATATAAACAACGACACAGCAGAAACTATCCGCCAAGAAATTTCAGCCGTTTTGCGCAAAGCAAAACCTCCAAAAAGTAATCTATCTGCAGAAGAACATCGAGCCTTACAAGACCTGCGCAAAAAAACCTCGATCGTAATACTTCCGGCGGACAAAAGAAACTCGACAGTGGTCCTAAACAAAACAGACTATCATGATAAGATGATCGCCCTGTTAAACGATCCTGCCTACAAGCCGATAAACAGAGACCATACCACTTATCTAGAAAAGACCACCAAAACATTGATCAGGGCTTCTCCACTTACCGAAGAAATAAAGAAGAAGATTACACCAAGAGAAAAATCATCCATATGTCCTAAACTTTATGGCTTACCCAAAATACACAAGCCCGGAGCCCCCTTGAGACCAATTGTAAGCTCTGTTGGCTCTCCAACTCAGGCCCTAGCAAAACATCTAGCCACTATTCTCCAACCCTTCTTCGAAAAAACGGCCTCCTACGTTAAAAACTCGCAACATTTTTGCGAAATAATCAAAAACTTACGTTTACAAGAAAAAGAATGTCTAGTTAGTTTTGACGTAACATCACTTTTCACACAAATACCAGTTAAAGAGGCTCTTTCTGTAATAGAAAACAAATACAATCGCCAAAATATATCATCGAATTAGCTAGACACTGTCTTGATAACACCTATTTTACTTATGAAGGCCGACGATATAAACAAGTCGAGGGAGCCCCGATGGGATCGCCGCTATCTCCCGCACTCGCTAACTTATTTATGGAAGACTTTGAATCAAAAGCTTTGGAAACCTCTTCACATAAACCAAGACTGTGGCTACGTTACGTGGATGACACGTTCGTTATCTGGCAACATGGGGAAGAAAATCTCAAAAGTTTCCTGGAACACCTAAACAGTATGCATCTCAAAATTAGATTCACCATGGAGACCGAACAGGAAAGAGAACTACCGTTTCTGGATATACTACTGAGAAGAAAAGAGGATGGCTTGCTTTCACACACTGTCTACAGAAAGCCCACTCACACCAACAGGTACCTCAACGCCGATTCACATCACCACCCCGCCCAATTGTTTGCAGTAGTGAAATCACTTGCGTTTCGATCGCAGTCCCTTACAGATCCAGAAAATTATCACAAAGAGATGAACATACTGCAGGAAGCCTTAACAAAGAACGGTTATAAAAAAGAACATATAGACAAGGTTCTAAAAAACAAACACTTGGCCCCAAAAAATCGCGAAAACCAAGAGTATAGCTCCAAGGCTTTTGTTCCTTATGTAAGAGGCACGACAGACAAGATCGCAAGAATTCTCAGGAGACACAACATTGAAACTATTTTCACCACAGACCGTAAAGTAAAAGATCTCTTGCCAACACCTAAAGAAAGAATCCCTCTAGAAAACCAGGGAGTGTACGAAATTCCATGCGGAGAGTGTAGCTCATCTTACGTAGGCCAAACCAACCGTAAAATAAGCGCCAGAAGAGACGAACATATAAACGCTGTCAAGCAAAAAACAACTTCTTCTGCTCTGGCCCAACACTGGTTAAACACAGGACATAAGATAAATTTCTCGGGAACAAAAATGCTATCGAGATGTGAAAACCTGTCCACAAGAGTTATAAGGGAGGCTATTGAAATTGCAAAGAGGCCCAGCAACTTAAATAGCAGAGATGATAGCCAACGTGTGCCTAATACTTGGAAAAATCTGCTTACAAAACATCAACCAGTACCACTTAGTAACGAAAGAGATTACAACTCGGCAACGCAACCACAAACACTGGCAACAGGGCCGATGGCGCGCAGCAGATCACGCCACCTGATGGCTCGGAACCATTCGGAAAACGAACACGTCCGGCGCGCACACGGTACCGACAACACCGAAGTCGCAGGCGTCAGTTCGCTCGTAGACGCCATAGAGTGAGCTTTGAAAATGGTGAATGAGATTTCACCGAAACCTCAGCTGCCTTACAGTCCTGAGAGGGACTCAGCACATACACGGGATGCCCGAAAACCTTCGATTACATATATATATATATATATATATATATATATATATATATATATATATATATATACATATATATTTATTTTTCTGAAATTTCCTGGGTATGAGGTTTTTTGTTTTTAAAACAATCTAATCAAAATTTGACGTATATATACATGGTTTCAAGGAACCTATTAGACAAGTCATAATTTCTAGAGTATTATGTGTATCAAAATGAAAATTGGTACAGGTAAATGGTATATGAAGGGGAGAGTTTTCGCATATTTTACATGTTCCGGCCACTTCCGGTTTCACCGGAAATGGCCCCGGTTTTGAATTTTTAAATGGAACACCCTATATATTTTAACATTTTTGGATTTCTGAGATAATTCTAGATCAGAGTGTGACATTTTAAAAACTTTTTACGTCTACTTCATTTTTTTAGAGCCACTTTTAAAATTGCATCTAGGTGGCCATGATCGGTCGCAAACTAATCTAAGGGCCTTAGGTGATGTCAAAAAAATACAGTCGCAAAGTTTTAGTTACTAGTATGAAAGACAGGAATAAGACAAGTTGACAAAATTACGTTTTCATTGCTAACTATTAAGTTTCAAATGGCGACCCCTTTTTGACAACTACTTTTCGAAAAAAGCATTCTTTGACGAAGCTAACCGTACTAATTGATTTGCGATTAGATTAGACATAAGAACAGAAATTAAATATTATTAAGCAAAATATTGGATAATTTATTTACTTATGACAAGTGCGCCATGGACAGCCATTATGCATAATATTTTGCAACTGTTTTTGTCAAGTCTTCTTTGGAAAACAAAGCACTCACTTAAATAGATAATGACAGTGATATACGCTCTAAGAACAGACAAATCTAATATTAATAACATTTTCACTTTCAGTATACATTATTTTAACGAAAATTTAAACTAAACTTAGCGAAAATTAAGAAACTTTTACGTCTGTTCTTAGAGCGTATGTCACTGTCATTATCTACTTAAGTGAGTGCTTTGTTTTCCGAAGAAGACTTGATAAAAACAGTTGCAAATTATTATGCATCATGGCTGTCCATGGCGCACTTGTCATAAGTAAATAAATTATCCAGTATTTTGCTTAATAATATTTAATTTCTGTTCCAATCGCAAATAAATTAGTACCGTTAGATTCGTCAAAGAATGCTTTTTTCGAAAAGTAGTTGTCAAAAAGGGGTCGCCATTTGAAAATTAATAGTTTGAAATGAAAACGTAATTTTGTCAACTTGTCTTAGTCCTGTCTTTCATACTAGTAACTAAAACTTTGCGATTGTATTTTTTTGACATCACCTAAGGCCCTTAGATTAGTTTGCGTCCGATCATGGCCACCTAGATGCAATTTTAAAAGTGGCTCTAAAAAAATGAAGTAGACGTAAAAAGTTTTTAAAATGCCACACTCTGATCTAGAATTGTCTCAGAAATCCAAAAATATTAAAATATACAGGGTGTTCCATTTAAAAATTCAAAATCGGGGCCATTTCTGGTGAATGATTTTTTATAACTATTACAGAGCATTTTTTTTTGCTATATTATAACATAAAATTAATAAGTTCAGTGTTAAATATACCTTACGTATTTAAAGTTTTTAGCGAGGAACACAACATAAACTACATATTGTTAACACATGGCTCACTTTTTAACACGATTCATCAAAAACCTTGCTTTTTGCAACTTTATTTAAACTGATTTTTATTTTATGAGTTCTGGTGGTCAAAGGTTTGGATTTTTTCTACCTTAAGAGTCCTTGCCTATTATTTTTTTTTTAATTTTTGGGGTGATTTATTTTTGGTTCATTTTGTGTCTATTTAATTTGTTTGGGAAATTATTTTAGGATGTTACAATATATTTTGCTTAGGTGTTTTATCTAAGCTTTCGTATTTACAGATCTCTTATTTTTTGGAATTGAGATCATTTCGTAAAGTTCACGTTATTGGTATTGTTTTGAGAATTTTTACATTTTAAAAATCAAAAAAGTGTTGTTTTTCTCTAATGTCGTTTGTCAATGCGGTCTTATTATGTTTGTCATATTTGTGTCCATTAATCCAGTTTTTTATATGTTGACTGGTTTGGACGATGTATGTATGTATCCCAAAAAAAAAATCAGTGGTCATAGAAATTGCAGACTGAGCCATAAAATTAACCGATCCAGAATACTAAAACGAAGCAAAAACAAAAGAAGCTTTATTATTGAACAGTTATCCCCCTAAAATTATAAACAATACCTTCAAAAAAAGAATAAACACATTTTACAATAACAGTAACCAAAATCCTCAACACCAAAAAATAAAACAACAAAACCAATATATTTCCATACCATATATACCACAACTTTCAGAAAAACTTCAAAATGCCCTCAAGAATCATATTGTTAGTCATAAAGGACACAATTTAATAAAAGACAATTTTAGTAACTTAAAATCCAAAATACCCGATGGCAAAAAAACACACGTAATATATGAGATCCCGTGTAAAAGTTGTGACGGAGTTTACATCAGCCAAATCAGTCAACATCTAATAAGCAGTATTAATAGACACAAATGTGACAAATATAATAAGACCGCATTGACAAACCACACTACAGAAAAACAACACACTTTTGATGTTGAAAACATAAAAATTCTCAAAACAGAAAACAATACAAAATAACATGAATTTTACGAAATGCAATTCAAAAAAATAAGAAATCTATAAATACGAAAGCTGATACAAAAGAGCTAAGCAAAATATATTATATATACTATTGTTATAACATCCTAAAATAACTCCCCTAACAAATTAAATATAAACAAAATGAATCACCCCCAAGAAAAAAATAATAGTCATGCAAGGACTCTTAAGGCAGAAAGAAATCCAAACCTTTGACCACCGAAGCCCATAAAATAAAAATCAGTTTAAATAATAAAGATGTGACACTAAAAGCAAAGTTTTCGTTGTGTCGTGTCAAAAAGTGAGCCATGTGTTAACAATATGTAGTTTATGTTATGTTCCTAGCTCAAAAACTTTAAATACATAAGGTATGTTTTAAACTTAACTTATTAATTTTATATTATAATATAGGAAAAAAAATTCTGTTATATTTTTAAAAAAATATATTCTGAAGGTCAAGTGTGACCGAAACGTCAATAGATATGCATAACAAATAAAACATGGACAGTTTTATTAATAAAACGGATTTTACATCTAAGGACTATATATATATATATATATATATATATATATATATATATATATATATATATATATATAAAACCAAAAAAATAGTAGTCACATTAATAGCATTATTTATCAAATTTTAATTTATTACTAAAAAAAATTCAATAGTGGGGTTATATCTCAAAATTTCGAAAAAAGTTATAAGAAAAAGTTTTTCTAAATGCAATTTTTAGTCCATATGCAAAATTTCAGCTGCATAAGATAATTCAGATTTTTTGCCAATTGTTTGAAAATTGCACCACTGTTGCAAAATAAGACTCGACGCGATCTACATAAAACTTTTTAATTTTGACAATGCTTCATTCCACACATATTTTGTTTAAAATAGTGCCATATTAAATGTGTTTTTTTCTACAAAATCCAAATAGGGATATTAAAATTTGGTCACGTGTGATGCAAAGTTTATTTGTTTTTTACCCTGTATAAGGTAACTTCACAAAATAACTATCTTTCAAAGAGTAGTTTGTGTCTAAAAGTAATGCATATTATAACTAAGACAAACAAGTACACAGTGTCATCAGTAAAATCTGCATTAGGTGGAAAATAAATTTTTATTTTACTTTATGTAAAGTTTATCTAGTTTCAACAATTTAATTTAAATGTCTATTATAAAAATTTTGTCATGCAGCTATGTTATTAAAAAATTTAAAATCGTTTTTGGTTATTTAGATGCAGTTTCCAAAAAAGAATTAGTATTGTACCTTAGTAGTGAAAATAACCCGATCCTCATCATCCCCCCACTCCTCGACCTTGACCATGATCTTGTCCCGCCCCTCTTTGGCCCCGCCCACATGTCCTTGCCGCCGAACTTGAAAGTGAACGTGTGCTTTGTCCTTGGCCTTGATCTTGTGTTCAAGGTTGTGTGTGACCTTGACCTTGACCTTGTTCGAGGCGACCTTGACTTTGTTGGAGGTCAGCTTGAATGACCTTGAAGATATGTTACGTGGTTTGGGGTGACCTTGAATGGTTTTATATAAGGTATGGGGCAATTTCATTCATCATATATGAGACGTCATAAAAGAGAATCGTGTGCGGCGAGATTTAATGAAGTACCTGGAGGAAAACGGCTCCGAATTGAAATATACATCGACGATTCCGGTAATTAATTGCGCTACATGTAATGTAGATGTTCCAATAAATCATGTCAGCGCATAAACGAACATAACAACATAAAAATAATTCATGTTTGCCGGTATGTCATGGTGTGCAACTCGTTGAATGTACCTTCAAAAGGAGAATTGCAACCTATCGGGTTAGCAGTGATATGGAGCATTCCGATTACGTAATGTTCTTTGTAGACATTAAATCCAAGGTGGTGGAATTTGTTAATAATTTATGACGTGTGCATCATGCTCTAAAAGTTAACATGACAGCTGTTGGCAAGTACATGCTTCCATCACAAGAAATATTCAGTGAGAAATCCTTCAACACTGCTAATCAAATAATTAGTGTAGAAAGTGATTTGGATGCCGTTTACCATTCTTTCACCAAATTAATAAAAACGCAGGCGACAGAGTTCCAGGAGAAAGATTCAGGTATGGAAAAATCAAAACCCGATATATTAAACTGATTTTTATATATTATTTTTCTGGTTATAGGATGGGCTCTTGTGCGAATTTTATACTTGGAAGTTAGTATCAACAAGTATATGCTTATGGGTGGCTCATCATACATCAAGTTGCCGTGTTCTATTGAAAAGAAAGGAGCTGTCGTCAATGTGATTAACCAGGACGAATTTTGCTTTGCGTGGGCTGTAACATCACCATTCTTTCCTCCAACAGCAGAGCTTTCACAGAAGACATCCTACCCCCATTTTTCTAGAGTGCTAAATTTAACAGGTATGGATTTTCCAGTAAAATCACGTGACATTAAAAAATTTGAGGAAATAAACAACATATCAATTAACGTATACGGTCTGGAATCTAAATATGAAAATAATGAAGTAATACATGAAGTTATTGGTCCATTGAGGTATGCGTCAAAAAAGTTGGATAGACATGTAAATTTATTGTTAATTACAAAAGACTGTAGTAGTAAAGATGGCGGTGAACATTTTTGTGATACAACTTGTTCAAAGAGTCATTATGTTGGATTCGGGATTTATCACGTTTAGTTTCAAGTCAAATTAGTTGTCAACAACATATAATATATTTCTGTGATGGTTGCCTCATTTATTTTAGTACACCGTTAGCTTTAACACCCTCAGTGGATTTAAAAATCGATAAATTTGGAAAGAGTATGCCGGAAAATATTTTAAAATTCGAGGGTATAGAAAAGCAAATGCGCGTTCTATTCGTGGTTTATGCAGATTTCGAATCTGTTTTAAAACCCGTTGAAACGGTACAACCAAACCCACAAAATTCTTACACTGTAAAAAGTTTTAAACATGAACCATATTCTTTTGCTTATTTAATTAAATGCTCTTTTGACGACTCACTTTCGAAATTTGAGCTATTTCGGGGGAATAATGCAGCTCAAGTCTTTGTGGATCGTATCGAGTGTGATTTAAGGGCTCTATACAACACATATTTAAAAGACATTAAGCCTATGAAACCGTTAACGCCTGAAGAAAAAAGGGAGTTTAATGATGCTAAAATATGTGGTATATGTGAAGGCCCTTTTGAAGAGGGTGAGATTAAAGTACGAGACCACTGTCACATAACTGGTGCAAAAAGATTTGGTGCTGCACATTCCGTTTGTAATTTAAATTATAAATTACCCTCTTTTATCCCTATCATATTTCATAACTTAAGCGGCTACGACAGCCATTTATTTATAAAAGAGTTATGTTAATATGGGGATAAAATTGGTGTTTTGGCTCAAAGTAAGGAAAAGTACATATCATTTACCAAAAGCATTTATGTGCACGATTATTTTGATAGTAAATGTGGAAAAGTCAAAAGGAAATATTTAAAGTTGCGATTTATTGATAGTTTTAAATTTCTGTCAACGTCTTTGGAAAATTTAGGCAGCGGTTTAAACGACGACGATTTTATTGAAACGCGGAAACATTTTTCAAATATCAACCAATTTAATTTGATGCATCAAAAGGGTGTTTTTCCCTATAGCTTTATTGACTCAATAGAAAAAATGGAAAATACATGTCTTCCAAGTAAAGATCAATTTTATGATAATTTACGGGAAGAACATATTAGCGATAAAAGCTATAGAAGAGTAAAACTTTGGGGGACTATTCGGACGTGTATTTAAAATCAGATGTGTTGCTATTGTGTGATGTTTTTGAGCAATTTCGGAATAATTGTTTAAAATTCGATAAATTGGATCCAGCACACTACTATACCCTTCCAAGTTTATCATTTGATTGTATGCTGCGTATGACTAAGGTAGAGCTAGAGCTCTTAACTGATATAGACATGATACATTTTTTTAAGAAAGGTATACGCGGCGGCATAAGCCAGTGTACAGAAAGGAAGCACATCGCTAATAATATTTTTTACCAGACTATGACCCAACAAAACCTTCCTCATTTATAACATACCTTGATGCAACAAATCTATATGGTCATAGTATATCACAAGCATTACCATATGGTGGTTTTCGATGGTTAACCGAGCGCAAAATTCTCGATTTAAATATTATGGCTGATGGTGATGATAGTTTATATGGCTACGTCTTGGAAGTGGATGTGCATTATCCGACTGAGTTGCACGATGCACATTCTGATCTTCCATTTCTAGTAGAAAATATCATACCGCCAACAGAAAACACCAAATTGCCGAAATTAATTCCTAATGTACAAGATAAAAGAAAATACATTGTACACTATAGAACTTTAAAACAAGCCATCGCCAACGGCTTAGTGGTAATGCAAACCCATCGAGTATTTCAGTTTAAGCAATCAAAATGGCTAAAATCGTATATTGATTTTAATACCAATTTACGTAACAAAGTCACCACAAAATTGATCTTCCATTTCTAGTAGAAAATATCATACCGCCAACAGAAAACACCAAATTGCCGAAATTAATTCCTAATGTACAAGATAAAAGAAAATTCATTGTACACTATAGAACTTTAAAACAAGCCATCGCCAACGGCTTAGTGGTAATGCAATCCCATCGAGTATTACAGTTTAAGCAATCAAAATGGCTAAAATCGTATTTTGATTTTAATACCAATTTACGTAACAAAGCCACCACAAAATTTGTGAAGGACACTTTTAAAGTAAAAAATAACGCGATTTTTGGTAAAACTATGGAAAATGTGGAAAATCGAAAGGATATAAAATTAGTAACACATTGGGATAACAGTGTAGGCAGAAATGAAGCTAGAGCACTAATATCCCGCCCCAATTTCAATAGTAGCTCGATATTTACCGAGAACTTTGTTGCTATACATATGAATAAAGTTGAAATATTGTACAATAAACCAATTTATATCGGTTTTTCCATATTAGATATATCAAAGACTGTAATATACGATTTTTATTATAATTTTATTAAATCCAAGTTTGGCGATGATGCTTCGTTATTTTACACCGATACTGACTCGCTTATATTAAAAATGTATACGGAAAACTTTTATCAAACTATATCAGAAAACCCCGAAAAATTTGATACATCAAATTATCCCGAAAAATTAATAATTTCAATATAATTAAAAGTAATTCTGTAGTTGGTAGAATGAAAGATGAGTTTCCTGGTGATCCGATAATAAGTTTTTATGGTACCGGCGCGAAGGCTTATTATGTAAAGTCCATTAATAATGAATTTAAAAAAGCCAAAGGTATCAAAAAATGTGTTATCGAGAAAGACCTTCATCAGGAAGACTACCAAAGAATTGTTGAACGGGGTGGTTTGATATTAAGAAAGATGAAGACATTTAGAAGTGAATTACATAACATTTATACCAACATAATAAATAAAGTAGCATTGTTACATAGCGATGATAAACGTTATGTAATTCCCAGTTCAACCAAAACTCTACCTTGGGGGCATGCAGACATAGATTCTTACAAAACAGACCCGGAAGAAAACTTAGCAAATTTAGTCACCGTGTTGGAATCATTTCTAAGTCAGGACAGCACGTAATCTGGAAAATCCATATTTCATTATTTGTATTTTTTTATTATTTCTATTGAACATACAACATTAATATGTAACGATAGTATTGTAATTTTTTTTTTATTAAAAAACATGTATTCATTACTTGATTGCTTTTTATTGAACTTTTATTTTAAAATTATAAATATAATGAAGTGTTGACAAATAACAAACGGTAAAAGTTATTGTTGAAAAATTTGTCTAACAGTAAATTAAACGCACAGGTCTACGAGTAAATGTTTAATGTGAAGCAGTTTTGTTGACAAGATCCTCCATAGTCTTTTAAATTTTCAACATTCTAGAGTTAACTTCATCACGCAGTTCATCTTGCCTAAGTTCATATATTGCAATAACAGTATCATCAATGTATCCTCTAAGTTCTTGACCGGTTTCAATTAATTTCTTGCGTACGTAACCTTCAAGTTGGTTTCTGAATATATCTTTAATAACAATTGTTGAGTCATGTAAAGCTTTCTGCGTATCTTGCACACACTGAGCAAGGTTATTATCAACATAATTTCGTGTGGTCACATCGTCTCTTTCAAGAGGTTCTGCTAAATAGCACAATCTTTTGCTTCTCATGTCGTAATCTCCATTAGGTGTAAGTTTAAAACCTATTCCTGAAGGACCTCGCATAAAGTTAAAATCCTTAAATTTTCTTTTGCGACCGAACTTATCAATAGTGTTTACTTCTGACATTGTTATGTGAGACTGATTTGAAACCATTAGATTTCATCCTAATATATGGTTCTATTTCATTAATAAACGGACTCTGCAGAAAAATATGGATTGCAAAACATATTTTAGGTGATGTTTAATAGATACACATACAGATTCATTTTACTATTGTTTTATTGGAAAAAAAAATAAAATACAACAAAAGATTGAGTTTACTTTTTAATATCAAAAAAAAAAAAATATAACAAACAAAAAAAATTAAAAAATAAAGAAATAAAATACATGTTAATTTCTTCTGTACAGGTAAGCTTCTTCTATGACCCAATTTCTTCTCTGGATGGCACGTTCATTAATGTCCTTGAACTGGTAGTAAACTAGTCCAAAAAAGCCGAATTGTACAAATTTAACCCTGAAAAGTTCAATGTAGTTGAACTCGTACGTAAGATCATTCCGCCAGCAGATATCTAGTTTTTTACAATGATGACAAGTTAAACAAAAACTTTTGGTACATGACTGTAGGTTTTGGCTGTTTTACTAGGTTGTTCATCAGTTGGCAACATGATGTTTGTATATGTTGTACTTTTCAATCGCTGTACAACCTCGAAAACGACCCTGACATTGACGGGTACTTTTACCTTGGCCTTGCATCTGACAAGTTTAGTACTATATTTATATGTTTCTTTAAAATAACCTTGACAGGGACAAAAAAATACATGAAAATTACAACCTTGAAAACGACCCTGGTATTGCCGGTTACGTCGTCCTTGGTCTTGGCCTTGCATCTAACAAGTTTAAATATTATACTTAATGCATCGAACAAAAGGAATAAAGGTGGTGTAGTGGGGGAAATGGGCATAGAAGTAGACTTACTGGCTCGAGCTCTTCACAGTTCGTCAGAACACCAAACAGTGCAGTAGTAAGTTAAAGTTATAGTGAGAGTTGTTGTATCGAAGATGTCGTCAAGTGCACGAAGTGTAAGGTCTCTTTTGGATGCTCTTGACGTGAGCTGCGAATCCCAATAAGGCATGTTGGAAAACATCAGTGGCTTGGAAGTGTTGAGTCCAGGGGTTTTCGAAAATTGGAACAGCAGGGAGCAAGAGGATGCCGAAGACAAAGCCCTGAATGATGGTCGAGACGAAGAGTTGGTGCAGTCAGCTGCGCAATTCCTTGAATGTTGGACAGAGGAGAACGAGCCGAAGATCAACGTCATTAGTGATGTGGTTGTGCGAAAAGCATCGCGGCCTAACAGGGAATCTTCTCCGAAAGCTTCCAAGTTAAAGAAGCTTTTGACTATGCGGAAGTCGGAAATCGCCGATAAAAAAACATTTTATTCAGCGATTAATGGTGTTGGGCACTCGAAAAAAAATTGAGTTTCAAAACACCGAAGACGCCCACACCATTACCCGATTTTATGTTAACGCAGTCACCACCGACAGAGCCATTGTCCGTCGAAGTTAACATGATTGAAGGCGATGCTGGACCAACTCCGCCAACACCGGCCAGTGTAAGTAAAGAAGTGTCACCTGTGAAGTCTGAAGCGCCACTATCTCCGGTATTGGGATGCCGCAAACCTATGAAGAAGCGGTTTAAGCAGTGTTTTGAAGATGATGAAGTTTCCGATGCTTCATATACTTCATCACTAAACCCTTGTTCGAATTATTCTGGGACATCTCAACTGGAGGGAGTTGAAGACTTTACCAGTTCGCAAAAAAAGAAATTGACGGACATATATAAAATAAAAAAAAAATTAGTGAAAAAAGTGAGTGAAAATGACTGTGAAATAAGGGAACTTGAAAAACAATTATTAGATGTACAAAAACAATTAGCGGTGAAAAAAGTATGAGTGAACGGTACAAAAGACAATTGGAAGACTTTGACAGGTTTTGTAGTAGATGTTAACTAGTTTTAAGTATTAGTTTTTAAATTATAGTATTAAGCTTGTAAATATATTTTCTAGTTTAATAAAATAGTTTTAAGTATTGGTTTTTAAGTTATAGTATTAAGCTTGTAAATATATTTTCTAGTTTAATAAAAATGTATGTGATAATACAAATTTTTTATATTTTGACAAATATATATTTTTATATATAGAATAAATATTGCTTGAAAATATTTTTTTTTGCTGTTTTATTTCTTATAGGATCTTTCCCACATAATATTAGGTAATAAAAAAGAGTGAATAACCCACTAAAACTACGCAATAGCAATAGTTGTAAATATTTTTTGATAATATTTACAAGTATGCTAAAATATGGTTCGGTTTAAGAAGTTAAGGTTCTGTCATCAGAACTTCTTATACCTCGCATCTCAATATTGTATGTTTGTATTGTATAAAATATTGGTTACAAAGTATTATAACCAACTAAAACTACGATCAAAGTATTTTGTGGTCCTGAAAAGGACCGTTTTGTTGCAAAAACATGCGACTCTTTATTGTGTTGTAGAGTCGCACGGCCCGTCATCATCAACGGTGGTGGTGGTGGTGCTGTCCTCCTTGGATTTGACTATGAACCGCCAGAGTTCTTCCCATCTGGGATCGTCCAACTCCCATTCAAGATAATCGTCCGTGGTAGAACCTACCATAGGGCATTGGATGGGTTGTTGTTCACTGCCAGACATGTTGAACTGAAATGATTTTAATAAGTATTGGTGGTCGTATATATAGAGACAAATTAGTGGTGGGGGGTGAAAACAAATGTCGTATTACATATTGAGAACAAAGTTGTTTGTGATCTCAAATACGAACGAACGATTTTGCTGGATTCCACCAGCACTTAAACTTGTAATACTTTGTATCTAATATTGTATATTCTATACATACAATATTAGTAACAAAGTACTAATATGAACTAAAACTACGATCAAATTATTTTGTGGTCCTGAAAAGGACCGTTGTTGTGTGCCTTTAAAAAAGGGCCAGGGAGAGCGTTTGGCTTATGGTGCCCCATCCTCGCTGGTCGACCACCAGCTTGACGAATCGCAGGGGCCCTGCGCATCGTCGGGTGTCGGTGATGCTGGAATTTCCAGCACCGCATCTTCCGTTTAGTCCGGTTCCGGCTGCGGCGACGGAGTGTCGAGTCTTTGTAAGACCCAATCGCCTGCATCGTTTAATTCCACGAGACTAGGATAGTAGTGGATATATGAGAGAAGGAAAGAGGAGGAGGAGGAGTAAGAAGAGTAAATCATCAACACTTTTCATCCTCCTCCTCCTCTTTTCTTCTCTCATTATACTTTTCAGATCTCTTATTATACTTATTAAAAAACCTCGTATCATCAACACTTTTCATCCTCCTCCTCTTTTGTTCTCTCATTAAACTTTTCAAAAAGCCTCGTATACATCACCTTGAGTTTAATCTTAAAGTTAACAACATGGCTAACCTTTCATCGAATCCGATCATAGTAGGAAATCTAACCTTATGTTTGACCTTGAGGTGGATAACCTTATTTGACCATGAAGTCGATATAAAGTCCTACCACCAATGAATTTTTACTTCAGTAAATTTATAAAATAGATACATGGAGCAACAAAAGATGATAAATTAAATACCAACAAATAATAATAAATAATAAGTAAATAATTTTATATTT